>CM053791.1:737673934-738273934 GCA_028749045.1 Cupressus sempervirens | reverse complement strand
GCATTTCCTTGAGTTCATCTATTTCGTTTGAGGATGTGGAAGCTTGGGGAACTGGAGTAAGGGCTTGCGATGTAGAGATTGTAGGGAGAGGGGCTATTGCTGGTTGGTGGTTGGGAACATCAAGAAAGAAAGGCATAGGAGGCCTTGGGGCCAACTTTCCTCCTTGTATTAGAATGTTCTTAGCTTTTATGGCTATCTCATAAGCATTAGGTAATTTATCTCCTCCCATAGTTTGGATTGTAGTGGCAATATCACTGTTAAAAGCTCTAAGGTAATGCAAGAAGGCATTATCAGGGGTAGGTTTCACTATAGTATGTATTCTATCCCATGTCTTTTGGAATCTGTAATTAAAATCAGTCATACATTCATAGGGGGTTCTTTGTATTGTAGTCAGCTGCTCTAATAGTGACAAATGGTCACTCTTATCCTCAAAATGTTTGCATAATCCTACTCCTAGTCCATCCCAATCAGTTATGGAACCATGAGCTAAGCCTCTATACCACTGTAATGCTTTTCCTTTTAAAGATGAGGCTAGAAGTCTGACAACAACATCATCTTTCGTAATACCATGAATATTGCAGACATTCGCTACCTCTTGGATATGCTCTAGGGGGGAAATAGAAGTTTCACCAGTAAAATCAGGTATACTTTTTAGTGCAGCTACTAGTATATCATGTCTTTGGGCTAACAACAGAGGACTTCCACCATTAAAGGTGGCAAAAGGATGAACTCTTGGTTGTGTCATATAAACAAGTGTTCTATTGATGAGTGTTGATGGCAATCTAGGCCGAGTTCAGATAGTAGGAGGAGTAGAGACAGATCTCATAGGATATTGATTGTTACTCCACCTCTAACTGGTGATAATAAAGCTCTAGCCCTCCTTCTTCTAGGATTTGAAAGTGAGAGTTCTTGATATTGAAAATTACCTCTAGAAGATGCCCTTGTTTCAGCTCTGGGAATGAATTTCTGCAACTTTGGCCTGAAACCAGATTTGTTGATGCTCAGAGTCGCCAAGTACTTGATGAATAAGCCTCTTGAAGGCTTGAATACTGAAGCTAGCACTACTTCTCTAGCATTAATCTCAGAAACTCTTTCTTCTTTTGACACCAGTAGACATGAAATCTTCTAATATAGGTCCCACTGGGCATGCCAAAAACTGTTGTCACTTAGGTTTGCACCCTTGTCCAAGGCCTATGCGCGAGAACAACCTAGTGAAACATGGAAACAACCTCCAAGCTGTGGGACTTGAACTACGAGGTTGAGTCTTCGGAGAAGGCCGGCTTCCTCTTACTATCAGGGTGCACCTATCTATTCTCAGAAGGGAAAGGGAGAAAGAGAGCATCAAAGCAAATCTACCTAGTCTAATCTAAGGCGATGATGCACCAGACAAAGTGTTCAGATTCATTCCTGCCCATATATATACTACAAAACCAGAATAAGATACAAAAGTCATACACATCCAGACTTATATCGATCAGTAATCACATACAGATCAGAAGAAACCAACCGAATGACACTAGGAAAAGGAGATTTCACTTATGTATTATTCAATAGGCCAAAGATAGATACAGTATGCAGATTGTTGATCCCAACAATACACCAATGGGAGGCAAAGTGATGCACATTCATACTGATGGCCAAAAGAGATGATATAGGCTATTACATGGCTCAGAGATAAAGGGGTTTTACACTACAAGTCTGCAAGCAGTAGCAGAGAAAATCAGGAAGAATCGACACTCAGAACAGATCACAAAACTGCCTTTATAGATCAGGCACAACTGAAGATTTCCGTGTTACATTCACTTCTTACCTACTGGCATTAACTTCCTGTCTTGAGAATCCAATCGGGGATCTGGATTGAAATCCTAGCCTGCATACTGAGAAATATCATTTCTTCTAAGAAGAGCTTGGAGAAGATAGAAACGGCGCCACAACATTCCCTGACATGGTAGATGGATCGACTGGATGGGTGGAGTGTCCTTATGTCCTGCATTCATTCCTGGTAGGTTCGAAATGATCGCAAAGATCAGATCGCAAGATACGTCGATCGCCTCTGCATCTTGGTTCATGAATCAAACTGGCCTATTAGTCGACTTGATTTCTTATATGCCAACTAGGCCACGCGGGCCAATCATAATCCTTTGTTTTTCCACTTGGAGAGCCCCTTCCGCAGTTGACCGCCTTCATTGAACTAACCACGTCACCTTATTACCTAACTTCTGGCCGTCAGCTAATTGCCACGTTGAAAACCAAAATACGAGGACACGTGTCTTCTGAGAGCTAACTCGCTATTGTAAAATCCATGTAGTTCCTCCATGGTGAGATAGCGCTGACCCTAGATTCCTACAGATCTGATGGTGGAGAATCCACCCCTTAATGCGCTGATTGTATTAGGAAATTTGGCCCCTCAACATATCTATCTTCTGACTCGGCACACGTGGTTGTTTCTTATTCGCCGCGGACTCTCTTTCCTGTGACTGGGCCCCATCTGAATCGGCACTACCTCAATGATGCATCCGACAAGACCTGACCCCACCGACACATGTCAGTCGGGCGCGATGTCACCATGGTAAAAATCTCGTAGCTTCACTAAGGCGACATGGTGCCTACCATTGATCTCTTCAAATCTGACGGTGGAGAACCTGACCTTCTGTAACCCTCCGTTCCTATTGATTCATCGGGCCTGCCAACACGTGGCATCCCCCTGTTGGTTCGTCAGTCACACCACCCTATCTACTTTTGACAGCATGAAA
The DNA here is from genome assembly GCA_028749045.1 of Cupressus sempervirens. Lineage (NCBI taxonomy): Eukaryota > Viridiplantae > Streptophyta > Pinopsida > Cupressales > Cupressaceae > Cupressus > Cupressus sempervirens. The sequence continues at coordinate 738,271,181 of CM053791.1, read as the reverse complement.
TGCAGCCCCGCCAGGACACGTGGCGCATGGGCGCTATGTCGCTGATGCTAAAGTCTGGGCAGCTCCTGATGGCGAGATAGCGCCAGCCGTAGATCTTGCAGATCTGACGATCAGAGTGACCTCGTACTTCACTCGTCATCCTTCCTGAAAACTACTGGGCCTGTGGTTGCAGTGTCCTGACATATACACATGGCATCATCTGGTTGGTGAACCTGAGACTTGATCCGTAGAATGGCCACGCGGCGGATGGGCACTATGTCGCCATGATAATATCTGTGCATCTTCGCCATAGCGAGATGGCGCCATCTGTCGATGCAATCAAATCTGACGGTGGAGATCGCAAACCCTGACTGTGCCAACCATACCGATAGAGACTCCAGCCTGGTTACACGCGGTGGTTCCTCACTGGCCAATTGGAACACCACTGGGCAATCTTACGACTTGGCCTCACAGGGTGACCACGTGTTGACCAAGCGCCATGTCGCTATGGGAAAATTGAGGTTAAATTTCCATAGCACCATAGTGCCCAACTGATGACGTGTCCCTATCTGTGCATGGTTCTTTTTGATTCACTGTCGTGACACGGGCTCCGCCAACTAGGCAGTTGAGGTACGCAATGGGGCCCAATATTTGTTTGAAGTTCTCGCCGTTTATTTTCTCCAGCCCGCCAAACTTTACCCGATCGTCGCAACATTTTTTTGGCAACGTGACCCGGCCACCATCGTGAGCATCTCCGCCGAGTGCTATGTCGCCATGGAGATTTTCTGATTGGCGTGTGATAGCGCCATAGTGCCTGCGGTGCCAAAAAAATTTTCGACCCGCCCTCCATTGTAGCCTCCCGCCGGGCCCACCAAACACGTGTCATTTGGGCGTGATGTCGCCAACACTATCTCCCCCGCAACTTTCGATGACGAGATTGCGCCTAGCGTCAATCCATCTAAAATCTGACGGTCACAGAACCTTGGCGAGTCGGGGCATTAAAATAACAATTTTTTGACTAACCGTTGAACAAGCCACGGATTTGAATTTAAATATTTTGGCAGTAAAACTAGAGGTAACAAATACCTTGTGAGGTGACAGAAGGATAAAAGACCATTGGCCCATGTGGCTCATTCTTCTTGTAGGATTCATTTGACTACTAATTTTTTTGATCCACAAGCTAGAACAAAGAAAATTAAGTTTTCCTACGTGATCCGATCCTTGTGATCGATGCCAACCACTCTGAAATGAATGCTACCCCTAGGAGAACACTCCACCACCTCCAATCTGATCCATTTACTTGGTCAGATGATTTAATGGCACCATTACTGTCTTCTCAGGACCCTATTCCAACAAGATCAGATATCATTGCAGTTGGATCCCCATGATTATTCTTTGCAGGACTTAATGGTAGGTAGTTGTGAAGTAACTTCAGTTAGAGGACATCTCAGTTATGCCTGAACTATAAAGGTAGATTTTGTAAAGATTGGACCTTCTCTAATTTCTTTGATATTGCTCTACAAATTTTTAGTGTAAAATTGCCATTGCCTATAAACTGAATGACATCCTGCTTATCTCCTTCAGCCATTGGTGTGAAAGTGTAGGAATCCTTTTCCTCTCATTGATGTTTTTGTAGAGATCTACAATCTGCATGACTATATCTCTTCTGGTCTATGAATGATATATAAGTGAATCTTCTCTTTCCTTGTGTCATTCATTCTGGTTTTCTGATCTGCATGTGGTTGTTAGATTGAGACAAGTTTGAATGTGTATATCTTTTGGTGTCATAATGCTTCAATAGTACATGTATGGGCAAAGATTGGTTTGAACACTCTATTTAGGTGCATTACCTCCTTAGGTTAGAATTTGTAGATTTGCTTCCATGCTCTCTTTCTCCCTTTTCCTCTCCAAGAATAGTTCGATGGGCCCGGATAGTAAGAGGAAGCCGGCCTTCTCCAAAGATTCAACATCATAGTTCAAATCCCATAGCTTGGAGGTTGTTTCCATGTTTCACAAGGTTGTCCTTAGGTAAGAATTTGGACAAGGGTGCAAACCTTTGTGACAACAGTTTTCACATATTCCAATTTCACTTCTTTATCTTGAACTAACTCTCTCAAGTAACAATACTAGAGAGAAATGCGCTTTATCTTTGTGTGTATTACATGATTCTTGGATATGTTAATAGCACTAGTGTTATTACAATAGATAATCACTAGATCAATAATTTTTTCCTTCATACCTTTCAACAATTGCTTGACCCATATGATATTTGAATAATTCACTACTACTAACACATATTTAGCTTTAACTATTGATTGGGAAATGCAGTTCTGCTTCTTGATTGTCTATGAAATAAACCTCTTACCAAGAAATAATGTACCTCTACTTGTTCTTCTTTTGTCAACAATATTTCTTGCCCAATTAGATTTAGTGAATCCCTTTAGCACAATCCTTTCATTCTTCTTGCAATACAACCCATAGTCTTTTGTTCCTTTTAGATATTTTAGTATTCTTTTCACTACCATCATATGATTTTCCTTAGGATTCATAGAATATCTTACAACTATGCCAACTAATAATGCAATATAAGATATTCTATGAATAACATATTGCAATTTTCTAATCATTGATCTATATTGTGTTTGGTTCAAATCAACAAAATCACCATTCTTAGATAATATATGTCTAGTATACATAGGTGTACTCACTAGTTTTGAATCTTCCATCCCAAAAGGTCTCTATATCTCCTTGATATATTTGGATTTTGTAATGAAGATACCTTTCTTCATTTGATATACTTGTAAAGAAAAATAGAAATTTATCTTACCAAATATTAACATTTCAAATTCATTCTTCATTTCATCAACAAAAGATTTGCATAATGCTTCCTTACCTCTAAATATGATATCATCAACAATAATTATAGATAACAATACCTCATTGTTCTTGCCAATATTCAAATTTAGATTGATGTTATCATTTGTGCTTGCAAAACCAATATTTACCAAATAGTTATGCTATATTTCATACCATGCTTTACGGGCTTGTTTCAAAACATATAGAGCTTTGTGTAGCTTGCACACCATAATCTTTTTGTTGGGATCCACAAATCCTTCAAGTTGTTGTGTGTATACTTCTTCTTCAAGTATCCCTTTCAGAAACGCAAATTTGACATTGATTTGATATAACTTGAATCCTTTATAAGGAGAATATATAAGCAGTGTTCTAACTCCTTCAAGTCTTTCCTTAGGAAAAAATATATTCCCATAGTCAACACCTTCTTCTTGTGCAAATCCTTTTCATACCAATCTAGCCTTTTTCATCGTGACTTAACCCTTTTCATTTAGCTTGTTTTGAGATACCCACTTTGTTCCAATAATATTTGTGACATTAGGTCTGGGTACTAAGATCCATGTTTTAATATTTTCAATCTTTTAAATTTCTTCATTCATTTCTTGTATCTAATCTTCATTCTCCAAAGCATCTTTCACAAAGTTTGCCTCAAACTCACAAAGTAAGCATGTCTCACTTTTGATTATTTTACTTGTCGTAACACCAAACTCTATATCTCTAATGAATTTTTCATGTGCACGATGTCTTCTCACATTTTTTTCTAATACATGTTCTTTTCTTCTCCATTATTTAATAGATTCATCTTGAAAAATGATTTCAAGCTCATTTTCTCTCTCTTGTTTAGGTTATGGTTCATAATCTATATTCATGGCATTTCCTTCATGATGTTTGGCTTCCTTTATCTATAATTTGATATCATTTCCATATTTCTTGGCACCCATAGTGTGTTTCTTAACAACTAGTTGATGAAACTTAACATTCCCAATCTCCAAAGGATTTGTAGCTTTGTTTTCATATTTAGGTGGAGTTCTTGGAGCACTGTCATTCACATATATGAATAATCCATAATCTTCAAGTACTTTCTTGCATTGAATTTCATTTTTTTCTCTATATTCATCAACTTTCACATTTTCACTTTCCACAACTTTTTTATTATTATAGTTCAAACACTTATAATCTTTTCTCTTAGTGGAATATCCTACGAATATACCTTCATTACTTTTGGCATCAACTTTTCCATTTCTATTGCCTTTAGGTATGTAACATTTTCTTCCAAAAACTTTAAAATATGTTACATTAGGTTCATATTCATACCATAATTCAAAAGGTGTATCACTTGTACCTTTCTTGACTAGCATCTATTTAAGGTACAAATAATTATACTTAGAGCTCCTCTGTAGTATTTATGTTACACATTTTTCTCCATCATCAATGTCCAAGCATAATCCATGATTGATCTATTTCTTCTCTCAACTATTCTATTTTGAGGAGGGATCCTAGGTGCTAACATCTATCTTTTGATTCCTCTACCATTGCAAAATATGTTGAACTCATTAGAAATGAATTAACCACCTTTGTTAGATCTCAAGCACTTCAAACTCTTCCCTATCTCTTTTCTAACTTTGGCCAAATACCACTTAAATAACTGAAAGGCATCCAATTTTTCTTTAAGAAACATCACAATCATCATTCTAGAATAATCATCAATAAATAGAATGAATATTTTTTTTCCAGAATAGCTTGGAATGCCAATAGGTCTACATAATTTATTATGAACCAATTCTACAAAATAACTTGATGAGTATGTTCTTCTCTTCAAACTAGACTTTGTCTTTTTTTGTAGTTGACATTATTTACACATAGCATCGTCAGGTTTCTTCAAATTTGGAAAACCTATTATTCCTTTCATTTTACATGTGCTAAGAAAATTTTTAAAATTTATACGACATAATATCTTGTACCATAACCAAATATCTTCATGTTTTGAAAGAAAACATGTCCTATAAGATAAATCTAGATAGAACAAGTTATCATTTGTTTGATCACTACTTCCAATCAATTTTCCTTCAACATCAAATATTCTAGACTTTGTGTCATGTAATTCCAACTCTATATCCTAATTTATTTAACTGTGAAACACTTAAAATATTATAGTTAAGTCCTTCAAAACAATAAACATTAACACATTTTATTTTATCAATCAATTCAATTGATCATTTACCCTTCACAAGATATGGACCATCATTTCATAATTCAACACAACTACCCTTGTATGCTCCTATGTCCTCAACTACACTTCTACCACTAGTCATGTGATTTGAACAACCATTATCAATTATCTATCTATCAGTTTTATTCACATAAGAAATTATTGCAATTTTCTCATCTTCACCAAAATCTTCTTTCATAAAAATATAGACAAATTCTTCAACATTACTTTTAGATTTAGTATTAGTTTCTTCTACAAATATATAACAACATCTATTACCTTTGTCCTTGTATCCCTTATTCTTCTAGAAGTCTCAGTCATATATTCTTCCTTAGTACTTTCATCCTTTTCTTCCTTGTTATCGGCCTTTTCCTCTTCCAAATCTCCTAGCATTGAGTTCTTCAAGTTCATCAAGCTCATCATTAGAATTATCACTATCACTTTTTACATTTTTTCCTTTTCCTTTCTTGCTAATAACTAGTTGTGATCTAAAATAATACTCAATGGTTGTAAGAGTGTAATTATCAAAATTATACATCTAAAAATTAATAAGCCTACCAATTACATCTTCTAGAGTTAGGTCATTACCTAGAGTGCATCTTAGTTCTTATATTGCAAAACAGCCTAATAAAATATATAGAAAGTAGATTTCTCAATACCTTTCTTATTACTTTCTCAACCTCAATATTTCCTTTGTTATCGTGAATAGAATTAACAACCTATTTGATTCTTGCACAATACAGAACTATTTTCTCATCTTCTATAATTCTCATTTCATCAAGCTTTACTCTGAATCTTTCTAATCTAGATCTCAAGATATTATCATCTTCCCCATATATGGTCTTCAATTTATCCACATTTCTTTTGAATTATTGTACTCTTTTATGTCATCAAACTCAACATAGCTTAGGGATGAAGCAATCATAGACAATGCTCTTTCATTTCTTTTAGTTGTTGTGCAATTAGAGGGATTATTGTAATATTCAAATATGTATTTTCCAAAAACTCCAATGCAACATCACCACTACTAGCTATATGTATCCTCATCAACATTCTCCATGTAAATAGAATTTCCTTGTTCAACTTTCGTACCTCCCATTTTTATGCCATGAGCTTTAGCTTTGAGTACCTTAAAACTTCTCATTATATGCACCAATGATCTTATACCAATTTTTAGAATATTCATAATAACTAAGAAGAGGGTGGTGAATTAGTTATCCAAGGTCCACATGTATCAATTGAACAAACAAACACTTAAACAACTTCAAATCTCATCATTCCATTGCTTGACACTCTACTATAAATTTTTCTCCACTGTTATAAAATAACAAACTTGCAGAATGTAAAAATTAATTAGTGAAACATCATAATAACATCCACACAAGTTTTACACTAGGATTTAATGTGGGAACTCAATTTGGGAATAACCACTAGCAATGTGTCATTAATTTTTTTTCTTCTGAAGTGAGCTTTGTTAGGAGCCAACCTTGTTAAAGGTTAGAAAATGTATTGTTAAATGTGACCTTTTTAAAGATTTAATCACCATGTTAAAAGTGGACTTGTAAGTGGACTTTAGAACATTTCATTCGAATGTCATCCTATTAAAGGATTTACATATGACTATTAAGTAAAGATGGCTATTAGATCAATATGACTATTAGGTCAATCTTGATTAAAGGGTTTCAAATGCTATTCATAATGGTTAGAAAGTAAGAGTAGAGTTTTGATCTGTTAACTACAATTCACTTTGCATGTTCAGATCTCTATTTATTTCATAAGTTGATTCAATGAAAGGCTCTCATTTTCATCTATGTCCTTGACTCTCTTTTTAACCCTTCAAGAAATCACTCCTCTCTTCTTCTCAACTTGTTTTAGCCTTTTACTTAAATTAGATAGTCAATAACTTTAGTGATTGCTCCAAGTCTCTAGAACTCCTTTATACACACATAAACTCTCTAGCGATATAGAAAGTTCACTCTTGTACCTCCTTAAATAGGTAGTTCTGATCTTTTTCCACTTAAACACCACTATTGATATTAGGATTTAGGATTAGATCCATCAAATACAATGTATCTAGTTGCCATTCTATTTTTATCTTCTTTTCTAGAAATTTCTCTTGGAATCAATCTCTAAATTTGTTTACCTAATCCTGTCCTAATCTTCAACGATCCAACTCATTGATCCTTATCTTCAAAATGCTTTTCATATTCCAAGAAATCAATTTAGTTAGCTAGAAAATATGATTCCTTGAAAAGAGTTAAAATTTTATTTCTAGGCCAATGTTGTGTTATAACACTCAATCACTATTGGGTTAGTCAGTCTCTATTAAATTTATTACTCACAACATACACTATCACTTAATTGATACCGATGCTTGGTAAACCCTAATTTTTCTTTGCACTTACTATGACTCATTTGATCAATCTTTTCTCACACTTTCAAGACTTGAGCATTGTACTTCTCCTCTTTTTGTCATGAAGTAATGGGAACACAACCCAAGAACAGAATGGACACAATAGAAAAGGGAAATTATATTAACTGAGAAAATAAGCTAGTACAAACAGTACAAAGAAAATAAACTTCAAAACATGCCCTAAGGGCTTACAATAGCATAAATCTAGAGATAATTTCTCCTTTCAGTAGCTCCTCTCAAACTCCACTCCGAACTTCCTTTTACAATGCCAGAAATCTCCTTAAATAGACCCTGGAGGGTTAAGGACTAGGAGTACCTTCTAGAAAGTGCTAGTAGGCATCCACTGACCAAATAGAAGGTTCCAAAAGCTGTGTTAGAAGTCGGTGCAAATCTAGAAGAATTTATAAATGGTAACCGAACTTTCGAGAGGCATAACTTTTGAACCGTAGCTCCAATTGATGAACCGTTTACATTTTAGAAAAGCTCTCAAAGTGCTCTATAGCCCTATGGACAAGATTTTCTTGTCCCCCATTTTTGGACCTTTTTGAGGTCATTTAATGCCCCTAATCTGACTTTGAAGCATTCTTAGGAGGTCTCCAAAACCCAAAAAATTGCAATAACTTTCAAACCGTGGGGCCTTTTAACCTAATTCTTTTTTTGGAATGCTCTAAATCACAATTAAATTCATCTAGCCAATTCACACCTTCTAGGTCACCAAAATGATGGCCAAATTGCATGCTCCTATTTTTTCAGGATTTTCTAGCACACTGATAGTTGAACTGTGAGAGTTGGAACCTTTATTTGACCCAAATGGGTATCCAAAAATGTAAAGACATGAAACAGAAACTAAGTCTAAGTATATTTTTTTGGGTGACACAGGATTGCCCTTATACCTCTGGATGCTCCTACATCATAAAGTAAAGTCAACCAATATAATAGAGAGGGTGGGGGGGGTGGTGAATAAGTTATCCAACTATCATAATAATAATCAAAATTATTAATCCTCAACCATATAAACATTGTAAGAAACAACCATAAAATAATACTCATACAAAATAACTCTAGATATGTTAACTAGGGAAACTCTTGATCATAGGGAAAACCTTGGTGGGGATGCTACCCATAAATTGATATACTAATATAAATATTCCTTGTAAGAGGATGGACCCTGTTAGGAGTCAATAAAAAAAATTAGTACATATTAGATCATGTTAGGAGTTGTGCCAACCTTGTTAGGAGATGTAGAAGGTAGATAGACCCTCTTTCCAAATAGCTTCAAGGGAAAGATCAGAGAACTCACTATCTAAGTAGCTTCAGGAGCAAGATCACTGAATATATTGTCCAACTAATCTCTATATTATCCCTTTTAGAATAATAAAAATGAATTGCACTTGTAGTTTCTCTCTCTGTCTTATCAACCTGATTTCTCTGCTTCTTCTGATCTTGATAACAAATCACAACATTTCCATCCAATAATCCCTTGGATCACTTACTCACATTCATTAAATACTCTTCTCTTTCTCTCTTGGTCTCAAATCACAATGCATACTTATAATCAAGGAAAATACCTTTCTTTATACCATGTCCTCAAAACAACTCCTTGGGTTGCTCTTGATGCTTTCCCAAATAAATAAAATAGGACCTATTTAACATAATTAATTATATCAAAATTACATAACAATGTCATCTCACATGCTTTATAACTCTTGACATGTGTGAATCTAGACCTTGCACACTCACTGAAAAAATCATTAGGCTATCTTTTGTCATTGTTTAACTTCACATATCATGAATCAATATCTATTATGAGGTAAAATCCATTCATCAAAAATTACTTCTTAGATACTCTGATTGTATAGTATTCTGTATAAATCATACAAATGTTTTGCATTTTTTTGACTTAATTTATGCTCACTTAACCTCACCATTAGGACATAGTCTAGAACACATCCTTAACTGCATGTCAACTGACCATCAATTCTTTTCCTATCAAAATTCAATCTCTATTTTCTACTATTCTAGTTTTCACAGAAACCATACCATGTTGTCATCAATGACAAACATAGTCATGAATGCAACAAGTCAAATCATGCTAAAAATATCCACATGCTCTAGTAGTTCTTTGGATACTCCCCCAAAGGAATACCATCAAAATTTATGCTAAATATGTGCCCCTTTGGTATTGATGGCAACATAGATGAAAATAAAAAAATTCTAAGAGTACCAAAATAACATTACTGCAACTATTGTTATTCTCATCCTTTTAAATCATCTTCATCAATCAAATATGAAATCCTCCATAATACTACTCATCTTCTTCTTTATGATCGAAATCAATTGTTCACATACCCAACAAATCACATCAATTCTTCACACATCAAATAACTCACATTAGTTGTTCACACACTAAATAACTCTCAACTTCTCCCACATAAAATGTAACTCTCTATCAGTAACTCAATATTTTCCTTATCTATACATAGCATATTGCAATCCCTCCCCCATCAATCAATCTCTCCCCCATTAATGGTACTACTTGATGCAATCTCTCCCCTATAGTATTAAGGAGGATTTTTTCATGCATTCCCTCCCCTATTGTCATAAATGAAAAAGGCTTCATTATGTCAACCATCTATTCCAAGTCTTTAATAAGCTCAAGTATCTAAAGACAATATTCAAAATCAACTACCAAGAGTCCTAGATGACTTTTTTCATCTTAGACACTATCACATATGGGAAGCATCAATATTTAGTCCAATCAAAGAAAAGTGTTATATACCACTACACTGAGGCAATCTCTGCATCATCTACCCTAATGTAGTTAGGGGCATAACCCCAAGCATACCTTTCAATTAGTCAACTATATCTTTAGGAAAAGGCTCTGTAAAGATATCTACAATCTACTCCTTTTTCTAAAAATTTCTCTCTCAAAACATGACACTTAATAGATAGATGCTTAATCTTAGAATGAAATACAAGATTCTTAGACATACTTGTTATACTTGTGTTGTCACAATACAAGATAACACAATCTAAAAATTATATCCCAATTTCCTTCAATATTGGTTTCACTCACATGATTTGAATACAATTATTTGTTGTTGATATGTACTCTTCTTTAGCTATACTTTGTGAAATACAATGGTGTTTCTTACTCAGCTAAGAAACCAACCTTCCTCCAAGGAAAAAAGCTCAACCACTAGTTCCTTTTCATAATCCATACCACTTGCCCAATCCACATCAGTATAGGCACATAAAATGAAGTTTCTTGATCTTTCATACCATAATACATAATCAAGTATGACCATCAAATATCTAAGCATCAATTTAATTGCTACATAATGATCCTCCTTTAGATCAACTTGATATCTAGCCACAATCCTAAATACATTTTCTATATCTAGTCTGATGTGAGTTAGATCTTGAAAATCTCCAGTCATTGATCTATACTTCTTCTTCTCAACTTTAGGTGTCTCATCTTTGTTATATAACTTCTGATAGTCACTATTGGTGTACTAGTAATTAATTTTTTCAAATACTTGTCAAATGAAAATACCATCACTACTTTGTACAATATATAAACCTAGGAAAAACTTCATCTCACCACTCATGCTCATCTAAAATTCATTCCTCATTTCATCAGAAAACTTATCACTTGCTTAATCATTACCTCCAAAAATTATATCATCAACAAAAATCACAATTATCAATAAACTATTCTCAATTTATTTCAAATATAAGTTAGCATTTGGCGTACCTTTCAAAAATCCTATTTTTTCCAAATATTTATCCAACCTTGCATAACAGGTTCTACGTGTTTTCTCTAGACCATATAGTTATTTCTTAAATTTGTATGCCATATCCTTTCTTATGTCAAAGGAAATCCTTTAGGCTGCTCTATCTAAACTTCTTCAAATTTTCTATTTAGAAAGGTTCATTTGAAATCCATCTTATACACTTTGAAATTCTTAATTGTTGCATAAGCCAAAAACATTCTAGCTTTGTTTCTTACAACTTCACCTTGTTCATTCATCTTGTTTTTGAATATCCATTTAGTTCCTATAATATTCTTGTCTTTAGGCCAAGTAAATAATTTGAATATTTTATTCTTCACAATCTAATCTATTTCTTCCTTCATTTCCTTAATCTAATGATCTTCCTTCCATGCTTCATCTACACTCTTAGGTTCAACTTGAGAAATCAAATATAATTCCTCATTTACTCTATTTATTGTCATTACTCCTTTATCTTTAATTCTAATTATCTACTCTATAGGGTGATTCTTTGTCAAGTTCCTATTAGGTGTAAGAGTTGATACCTTAACTCTTATCTCTTCTCTTGGTTTTGTTCTCTATTCTCCTCTTTTCTCAATATTTGTATGTAATTCTACAAATCATTGTTCATCTCAAAAAACAATCTATATCCTCTCTAACAATTCTAGGATTGTCTTCTCCATCATTAGAATTATAATCCATCAAAAGACTCTAAAATTTTCATCAACTTTCACATTTGCACATTCAATAATTATATTAGTTATATGATTAAAACATGTGTAAGCTTTTCCTTTGAATGAGTAACCAAGGAACATACCTTCATCACTCCTTGGTTCAAAATTATTGGTAATATCAACATCTCTCTTTATGTAACACTCACTTCCAAAAATTCTAAGATACTTCATTGAGGGTGTATGACCAAACCATAATTCATAAGGTGTTTTATTCATGCATTTTCTATTTTTCACTCATTCAATGGTGTATACTATTGTATTGATCACTTGTCTCCAAAATATCTTTGATACATTATTCTCAAATATCATTGGTTTTGTTTCCTTTGATACTGATATGTTTATTCTTTCTTCAATTGCATTTTTCTTAGGTGTATTAGGTGATGATAACTATCTCTTAATTCCATTTTCTGCATGCAAAACATGTAAAGCTCTCTAGTCTCCACCTCTATTTGATCTCAAAATTTTAATCTTTGAAAAAAGATTCATTCTCAACTCTATTCTTAAGTATCTTGAGCTTCTCAAATGCTTTAGATTTTTCTTAATGAAATGCTACCCATATCATTTTGGTTAAATCATTAACAAAAAGCATAAAGTACCTTTCTCCATAGAATCGTCTTGTTCTAGTAGGACCACTTAGATCTATATGAATAATATCTAGATTCTCTATGGTAGCAACTTTCTTGCTCAAAAATGATACCTTCTTCTATATTATCATGATAAATTCTTTGTAGACAACCTTAGCAAGATTCATGATTCTAGGGAAATCTCTGACTATAAATGTACTAGTGGCTTTCAAAATGTTATGAAAGTTTATATGACAAAACCTTCTATTCCACAACCAACTGCTATCCACTTCTACAACCAAATGAGTCATCTCAGTAGGATTCAATTAAAATATGTTACCTTTGGATCTAGTACCCATTCTTTTCATCTTACCATCCTTATCTTTGATAATAAAATGTTGGAAATGATTGAAAAGATCATACATAAATAGTAATGGAAATAGTAAAGAATGTTCTTAATCATTGTTTTGTCACTGATGTCAAACTTGCTACTTGTAGGAATGACAATTGCTTCAGTGATCCAAATACTATCAATTAGTTGATTGACAAGGATGAGGTAATCAATAAGATGTAACTAGAACAGCTAGAGAAAGCTTGAAGTTATGATGTTGTAATGAGGTACAAGGATTAGCTGAGCCGTTGATGAAAAAGTGTATTGATGACACACTCTAAGACACAAAGAATGGGCACACTGAAACATATCGAAGATCTAAGATTTTAGCTAAGTCATTTGTGAAGCCTAACTAAGTCTATTAGAGAGGGAGCCAAGCAAGCTAGTCAGCGTCGAATAGATTCCTAGTTGAAGCCAAGCAAGTTCAACCTCAGTAAGTGTTGAGTGATCTTCAAGTGTCGAGCAGATACAAGTGTCGAGTCAAGAAATAAGTGTCGAGCAGATACAAGTACTGAGTAACATAGAGGTGTCGAGCATTAGTAAACCAATAATGCCAAGTCACTGCATTATTTCAAAGATCGAAGATTCACCAGATCTGAGTCGACAAGGTTGTTATCTAGATTTTTGTTAATTAAATAGAAGATAAGAGTGATGAGCTGGTGGCACAGAACATCATGTAAAACGTTTTTGAAGAATACAACTAGACTTTAGACGAAGTTCCTAGATAAGAGCAAGATATGGGGTATATACATTGTACCCTACCTAATCCACCTGAAACCCTAAAAATTGGAGAGGAAGAATTGAGCGGGAAAGGGACTCCAGATTTCTATTTAAGGAGTCATAAGGTCACGAAGCAAAGTGAGAGATCAAGTCAAGCATGAAAGCATAAAGTGCTAAAGGAGGTGCTAAGGAGTAAGAGAACATAGTTACTCTGCTTCAACAAATGACCACATATATGGTTGCATTGATATGATGAGTGAGAAGACTCAAGGAGATGAAACTTTAGATGACAAGATGTCAAAGCTGAAGTGATTAAAAGCCAAGCAATAGGACTAAACTAAAGTGTGATCTGAAATCTGTAAAAATATGTTGTAAGTTGTATCAGATCAAAAAGCCATTATTGTTACTCTCTAGTAATTGTAACAGATATTTTAAATCCTATGGACTTAGGTTGGTTTAATAGTCATGTTATAAACCCTTTAACAGGATGACATTCCAAGTGAATGTTTTAAAGTCCTTTGACCAGGCCCATTCCTAACAGTATGGTAAAATCCTCTAACAAGGTCACATTTAATAGTGTGTTGTAAGCCTTTAATAGGGTTGGCTTTTAACAGGGCATCACTTTAGAAGAGTGAGAATTAACTAGCATGTTACTAGTGATTTTTCCCAAATTGGGTTTCCACGTAAATCACTATGTCATGTGTTAATATTGCATGCTTTATCCCTACAGATTGATTTATTGCAATTTTCTAAGATGATTAATTTAAGTTTGAATGGATGAAAAGTTTATGAGCTCACTATAATTTGAGAAAAAGTATTATTAGGGAACTTAGACCTTGAATTATTGATTCACCCAAACCCCCCCCCCCTCTTAGTTATTCTAAAGAATTCTAGCAATTGGTATCAGAGCCAAACTGTTGATTCAGTTTAAAGGGACTAGAAGAAAAAAATATCAAAATGCCTACGAGAGAAGTCCCCAAGCTCAACAAAGACAACCTTTTTGCATGGTAGATTTTGATGAAGCTCCATCTTGGATCCATAGGAGATTATGCCCAAAATTAAATTGTTACTAAACATGTTGATCCAACTAGTACTCTTACTGCAGAAGATTTGAAAAACAAACAGGAACACAATCAGACAATGTTGGAGATTGCTTCAGCACTCAACAATGCTGAATTTGATGATATCAAAGGATGTGATACTGCATTCAAAATGTGGAAAGCCCTTTCAGACATCTATGGAGGAGATCAGAATGTCCAAAGAGAAAAAAGAGAAAGCCTAAGAGGAAAGTTTGATGATATAAAAATGGAGGAAAGTGAGAATGTTGCTCAGTATGGCACTAGAATAAAGGAAGTGGTAAGTGCAATAAGATGCTTGAGTGGTCAATTGGATGAAGATACTATTTATAGTAAGCTCTTAAGAACCTTGCTCCCTATCTATGCTATTAGAGTATCAACAATACAAGAACTAAGATGTGTACCAAGAAACAATCTAAGTTTTGAAGGAATAGTGGGTAAACTCACTACATTTGAGTTATCTAACTTTGACAACTATAGACTTGAGAATGTTGAATCTACTTTCAAGGCCAAGCTATCACTAAAAGATGCTGAATAGGTGAAACCAAAGAAAGGAAGAAAAATGAAATATGTATCTAGTGATAGTAGCATTGATGAGGAAGATGTGGAACAATTGGAAGCATTGCTAGCTAGAAGATTTCATAGAGGCAAAGGAAAATTCAAAGGTAAGATGATTATCATTTGTTTCAATTGCAATGAAGTAGGACATATTGCTGCAAGGTGTACACAGAAAAAGGATTATAAGGAATGCAACACATATGGAAGAGAAGATTGTAAGAGAGATTACAAAGACAAAGGCAAGAAGTGTTATATTGTTGAAGAGAATTCTGATGATCATGATGATGAAGTTGTTTATGTAGCCATGAAGGACCAATCTGATGAAGAAGAACCTACATCACTAGTAACAAGTATGAACAAAAATGACAGATGGATCATAGACAGTGGATGCTCACATCACATGACAGGAGACTAAAGTAAGTTTGTTAACTTTACTTAGTATGATGGAAATAGTGTTAGATTTGGTAATGATTCTCCATGTCAAATAAAAGGAAAAGGCTCCATTAAGCTTACAGAACAAATTTCATGTAATAATGCATACTATGTTGAAGGATTAAACTACAATTTGTTGAGTGTCTCACAATTAGGCAATGTAGGATGCAAAGTAGAATTTGAAAACAAAATAGCAAAAATCTATGGTACTAATGGTAAATTGATAGGAAAAGGAGATCAAACAAGAAGTAATCTATTTTACCTTGATATGGATGACGTTTCTTGTTTTGTTGCAAAATTTGATGATGAATGGTTATGGCATAGAAGGCTATGTCATGTCAACTTTGACAATCTGGTCAATATCAGTAAAATGAAGAAAGTTAGAGGTTTACCTAAATTGAAGAAACCTAATAATATCATGTGCAAACAATGTTAGCTAGGAAAGATGACAAAGTCAAGTTTCAAAAGTAAAAACTATACATCTAAAGAAGTATTTGAGTTAGTCCATCCTGACTTATGTGGTCCAATGGAAGTACAAAGCTACAAAGGAGATAACTATATAATGTTGTTTGTTGATGACTATTCCAGGAGGATGACTGTTATGTTCTTAAAGCAAAAATTTGATGCTTTTCAAATGTTTAAGTGGTATGTGGCTAGAGTGGAAAAGGAAACAGGAAAGAGTTTGAAATGCCTGAGATCAGACAAAGGTGGCGAATTCACATCAAATAAATTTGAGATATTTTGTAATGACAAAAGAATCAAAAGACAAACATCAGCTCCTAGAACTCCCTCACAAAATGGAATTGCTGAGAGAAGACATAGATCGGTGATTGATTATGCCAGAACACTAATGATGGAAAAGACTGTTGCTCTAAAATACTGGAGAGAAGCTATAAGTGTAGCTATTAATACACTGAATCATGTACAAGTCAAGAAAGGTACAAATACAACATCTTTTGAATTATGGTATGGTCACTCACCCAATGTAAAACATTTCAAATTATTTGGTTGCAAATGCTTTATCCTTAAAGATGCTAGAAATGGAAAATTTGATGCAAAAAGTGATGAAGGCATATTCCCTAGTTACTCCACTAGAAGTAAGGCATATAAGTGTTTGAATACTAACACTAATAAAATTGTGGAAAGTGAAAATGTGAACTTTGATGAGCATATAGAAGTCCAAGCTAAAGAACCAAAGAGAATGGATGAATACAGAACATTTTTGTATTCTTATGAAGGAATTCCTATTGAGGATGTTGTCAATCAAATTGGGATTCAACAGTAAATTTTAGTTTTAGCCGAGTCACAACCAATGAATGCTAAGTTACATTCAAAATCTGAGTTGCAGAATGAAAGAAATGCACAATATAATCCTAAAAATAGTACACATGAAAGAGATGAAGAACAACCTAACAACTCAGTGCATAGTGACCCTAAATCTAAAAGATCAAACATGGAAACAAGGACAAAACCAAGATTATCCAAATATGTAAAAAGACATCACCTTGTTGAACAAATAATTGGCGACAAAGATGCAAGACCAATGACAAGGAATAGACTAAGACATGAATCATGTATGATCAGAAAACTTGAACCTAAGACAGTATATGGTGCATTACAAGATGATGACTGGTAGAAAGCTATGGAAGAAGAGATTGATCAAATAAAGAACAAAACCTAGAGTTTGGTTCCTAGACTAGTTGACAAGAATGTGATTGGCACCAAGTGGGTATTCAGAAACATGTTAGATGATAATGGCAAGATTACTAGAAACAAAGCTAGACTAGTATGCAAGGGTTATGCTCAAGAAGAAGGATTAGACTATGGGGAAAAATTTGCCCCTATTGCTAGAATGGAAGGAGTAAGAACTTTACTTGCATATGCTGCATATAAAGGTTTTAAAGTCTATCGAATGGATGTAAAGTCTTATTTTTAAAATGGTATATTGGAAGAGGAAGTCTATATTGAACAAGAGGGATTTGTTGATGATAAAAATAGGGATATGATTTGCAAATTACATAAAGAACTCTATAGTCTGAAACAAGCACCCAAAGCATGGTATGAGAGACTTCACAAGTATGTAGTGCAAATAGGATTTGAAAGAACTGATGATAACAACATGTACATCAAATCAGAAGAAGGTAAGGATATTATTGTATCTAAAATCTTTTTGGATGAGATAGTTTTTGGAGGAAAGGAAGTGCTTTGCAAAGGCTTTGCCGATAAAATGAAACATGAGTTTGAGATGTCTATGTTTGGAGAAATCAATTTTTTTTTTGGATTGCAATTACATCAACTAAAACATGGTATATTTGTGACACAATCAAAGTATATCAAAGAGATACTTAAAATGTTTGGATTTGAAGAATCCAAACTAGTCAGCACACTAATGGCAATAGGAAATATGTTATCCAAAAATGATGTATCAGCTGAAGTCAATCAAACAATGTACAGATCCATGATTGGAAAACTATAATATGTTGTACATAGCAGACTAGACATAGACTTAGCAGTTGGAATAGTGGCTAGATTCTCTGCTAATCCCAAAGAAAATCATCTCATAGTAGTAAAAACAATAATGAGGTATCTCAAAGGAACTGACAACTTTGGTCTATATTACAAAAAGAATGAGAAGTTTGAGCTCAATCCATATACAGATGCAAATTGGGGAGGCAACATTGATGACTAAAAAAGCACAAGTGGAGGTGCATTATTTTTAGGTAAAAGGCTAGTTACCTGGACTAGCAAGAAAGAAACATGCACATCCCAGTCCACTGCAGAATCAAAATATGTGGCAGCAGTAGTCAATTGCACAAACATTGTGTGGCTCACACATCTATTGAAAGGGATGAAAGAAGAGGTAACCAAATCTTTGATATTGTATAATGATAATATAAGTGCTATAAACATATGCAAAAATCCAGTAATGCATGTAAAAACCAAGCATATTGCAATCAAGTATCACTATGTCAGAGAATTGGTAGAAGACAAACAAGTGAAGTTGGAGTACATTCACACAAAGGAACAAACTGCAGATATCTTCACCAAACCATTGCCCAAGGATGCTTATGAATATCTAAGAAGCAAGTTGGGGGTAATGCCCCTAACTCAAGTAGTGTAAAGCAACAAGAAAGGTTATATCTTCTTCAATCTTATTGTCATAATTAGATCTAGATCTTTTGCTGCTAGCATAATCTCCATGGGCACCTATGCTTCTAGATAAGGAGGGACGAACACTCAAAGTACTAAAATTTCTCTCCACTCTTGAAAATTGTTTGGACTATCTGAAACTTGATTATGCTACTTCAAATCTTCCAAGTAAAGTCTCCCTTGTGAACTTCTCAATATAGGGTATCAAAAGCTCAATTATTTGTGATACTTTCTTGAATGGTGATGCCAAAGTTCTCAAAAAAATCTATAAAATTTCATCTTCTTGTTTAGATCCTTTAGAAGAGTTAATCCCTGTAACAATATCACATATTCTACTAATATAGATTCTAACAAATTCATCTTCCATCATTTTAGCATCTTGAAACAAACATATCCAATTGTGTAATCTCATTCTCTTTTCATGTTTATCTCCTTCAAAAGTTGATTCTAAAAATTTCTAAATTTTATGAGATGTTTTGAGTGATTATAACTAACTATATTCATTTTCAAGAAGAGCTACCAGTAAGGATTCTTTGGCACTCATATTGCACATAAATAGATCACATTCTTCTTCACTACATTCCTCAAGCTTGCTTTCTTCCACAATCTTCTTGTTACCTTTTGTTAGAAGTCAATATCCTAGACCCATACATAGAAAATGAGTCTTCATCATTTCCTTCCAAATGTCATAGTTAACTCCATAAAACTTACGAATTTCTTTTCTAAAGTGACTCTCTATTGATCTTCCAAAGCTATTAAGCTTTCTCTTCAAGGACTTGATGTTTTAATACCAATTGTTCAAAAGTAAAGTCCACCAATATAAATTTGGGGGGGGAGGGGGGTGAATTAATTATCCAACTATCATAAAAATTATCACACTTATTAATCCTCAACCATATGAACACCTTAACCAACAACCGTAACAAGATATTCATGCACTATAAAGCTAGATATGTTAACTGGGGAAACCCTTGAGCAAAGGGAAAACCCTAGTGGGGATGGTACCCACAAAATTTTGTACTAATATAAATATTCCTTGTTAGAGGATGGATCCTATTAGGATTCAATAAAAACATTTTGTACATATCAATCCTTGTTAGGATACTTTGAATCCCTATTAGGAGATTCTAACCTTGCTATGAGTTGCGCCAACCC
The DNA here is from genome assembly GCA_028749045.1 of Cupressus sempervirens. Classification (NCBI taxonomy): domain Eukaryota; kingdom Viridiplantae; phylum Streptophyta; class Pinopsida; order Cupressales; family Cupressaceae; genus Cupressus; species Cupressus sempervirens. The sequence continues at coordinate 738,251,175 of CM053791.1, read as the reverse complement.
TGTTAGGAGATGTAGAAGGAAGATGCACCCACTATCAAATAGCTTTAGGGGAAAGATAAATGAACTCATTTTCCAAATGACCTCTATATTACTCCATGAATAATAATAGAAGTTAATTATACTTGTACTTCCTATTCCTCTATCATGTCAACTAGACTTCTCTACTTCTTCTAATCTTGATACTAGATCACAAAGTTTGCATGCAATAATCCCTTGGATAGCTCACTCGCTTGATCTCAAATCACAATGCATACTCACAATCAATAAAAATGCCTTTCTTTATACCATGTACTCAAAAACATTCCTTGAGTAAGCCTTGAGGATTTTATAGTTAAATATAATAGGACCTCTTTAAGATGATTAATTATTTTGCAATCATACAACACTGTTAGTTGAATGTCTTTACAAACATTCATGCCTGAAAATTTAGACCCTTTGTACTCACTGACATAATCATTAGGTTGTATTTTATCACCATTTAACTTCTCATATCATGATTCTATCTATGCTAGGAGATACAATACACGCATCATAAATTGCTTCTTAGATAATCTATCTATACATAGATCTGTATAAAATCATGCATATCTTCTACATTTCTTCAACTTACTTGATGAAAACTTAAATTTTACATCATCACATATTCTAGAACACATTGTTAACTACATGTCACTTGACCATCAATTCTCTATCTATACGACACGAATATGTGTCATCTACTTAGTTAGTCTTCACAAAAACCATACAACTTTGTCATCAATGACAAACACAATCATGAATACACATTTAAATCATGGTATCAATCTCAACATACCCTAGAAGTTCTTAGGAAACTCCCCTAAAGGAATATCATTAATATTAATGCTAACACTTGTAACATGATTTAAATAATCAACTTATCTTATCAAAGTCTAACTAGTCAAGTTTCTATTTGTAATTTCCTTTTTCATAACACAAGCTTTCCTCTAGGTTTTTTTGTTATATGAAACTTCTCAAATACTCTTCATCAATCAAATAGATATAAAACTTATATCAGATAGAAAATTGTCTCACTGATAGGTTTGACATTAATGACAACATAAAAACTATTTTAATTGTAGTTTCCAACAAAAAAATTTGAATACAGAAGATATGTTAAAGAAAAGAAGCTATAGGCATGATCTAATTTTTAGTATCTACATTTGTTCTCCTCTTTTAAGAAAACATGATTAAGAGAATTGGTTCAAATAAATATAAAAATTAATGCCCCAATAGATCAACATAATTGAGGTAGGATGCCCCTTCAAAATCAAAAATTAGAATAAGAAGAGTTAGTAATGATGAGATTTTCTTTGATAAGTTTATTAATGTCATGAAAGAAATTTTGAATATTGAAAAAATGGTGCCTCTCATTATGAAATATAAATATAGAGTGATAGTGAAATTCATTTTCATAATAAAATACAATAGTAGATAAGAAAACTTTACATCCATCCCAAAGAATATCACATTCAAGCTCAAAAGAATCATTAAAACACACCTTAAATAGAAGTATAAAAATAAATAAAGGACCATGAGTCATCCCAATCATTCTCATAACTCAGTGATATCTTTGAGCTACATAGGAACATGACCAATGATAAATGAATAAAAGATAATCAGAGGTTTTAATTTATGATGGTAATGATGATGTCTAGCTTCAAGAGTGAAGACATTGAAGATAGATTGTTGGCATAATGCATTTCTAAATGTTGAAGCTTTATTTATTATAAATAGTTATCATTTGTTGGTTAACTATATCTTTCCAATAACTATCTCATTCTATATAAGGGTGTAGTATTTTTTCAATAAAATTATTTAATATTTACTCCTTGATTTTGGTACTAGAGAAAGATGAATCTTGTGTACTTAAATAATTATTCTTAAACAAGTTGATATTGTTCTTTTGAATATATCTAGAGTGTTCTAGATGATGCGTGCTAAGTCATTTTCTAATCATGTGTGCAATATATGATCTCTTTTGTGTTGTACATATTCATGTATAGAGAAGATGCAAATGCACATAAAAGGAAGAGAAGTTGTACCACCATGAACAAGAGTATGATGGTTTATAGTGGAGGCAAAGGTAATAAGAATTGAATAAGTGAATAATTTTATAGGTGAAGTGTGTTGACAAATTTTATGTTTGTAGATGTCAAAAGACATCACCTTCATTCACATTATTGTGAGTGCTAGTGATGCATTCAGTTAAACTATGATATAGATGAAACTGTACATGCAAACTATAATGTTTTGATAGTGATGAATATTTGAGAAAGCATCATCACACAATGGTGTTTTGTATCTATGATGGCTTAGATAATTTCAACTTGTAAATTTTTAAATTTGTTAAATGTTGAGTAATCATTTATAACAATATGTTTCTATTAGTTATAGACAAGTTTCTTTTAAATATAATTGTATATCTATTTGAGATTATCATGCTCATAGTTATATTTACTGATTGCACATAATGCAATTCATTCAAAGATGAAGTAAAAAAATTGAACCTTTCTAGCAACGATATGTTATTTTCAATCAATTGACATAAGCACATAAGAAGAAGACAAAAGAAAATAAGAGAAGTCTTTAGTGGGAAAGTTTATTATTGATTTTTTTATCTACAGATGTACATTTAAGTAGTATGGATATTAAAATAGATAAATATTGAAGTTTTAACTTTCATAAATGGAGAATAAAAATATAAATACAAATAAAATTAATGAATAAAAATTTATAGGGAACATTAAATCAAAAAGATAAATAGACAATAACCGAGGTCTTTCGCATCTCTTAGGAATCATTAATGAAAGATGTAGAAAATAAAGAATAATTTTTTTGGGTGATGCAACATTCCCAATTTCCCAAGGATGCTCTTGTATTAGACACCCAAGGTGAAAAAATATATTCTACAATGACTTATGAATATCTAAATGAATTCTAAACATAAATCACATGCTCATTCTTAATCAACAAATCCTTTTGATCAATCAATGGGTAAGTGGAAAAAGTTTTCATGCAAAAAGGGGGTTATAAGTGGCTAGTTTTCTATTGAAATCAACAATTTCTAAACTTTGACAAGAATTTGAAGATAGTTATGCTCAAAATTTTAAGATATGGCAAAAATAAAAGTAGTAGTCCTTCAAATCTAGTTTCTAAACTACTATTCTTTTTTTTCAAAATGGTTTACATTTAGGCCCTCAATATAGGGAGCCATGGAAAATTATACTATTTCTTCAAAAAAAAAATAACATAGTGCAAAGTGTGCCCCACCTAAACATTTAACTTTTTTAAAAAAAATATTTAATTGCTCTAGTCAAAGCGACCTAACACCATATACTTTATCTAAGTTTTTTTGTGTAATTTTATAACTTTTTTTAAAAATTAATGAAATTTGTAAGTGGAAACTCCCCAAAAATGTGAAATACCTATATGCCCCCCCTAGAAATTATTGAAAACTGATTCAAAATCAAAACCTTTTTTTTAAAAGCATGTATGACAGAGTCTGGTATCTAAAAAACTAACTTGTTGCAAAATTTGAAGAATGGGCTAATATCTATATGCCAATTAGTACATATTAATTTTTGAGAGAAAATGGACATAAATTCAAAAGAAATTATAGTTGAAATGTGTGAACTAGTATGGATTTGAAATAAATTACATGGTTATATAGATAACATGAAGATCTACAATATCATGTAACATGAAGATCTACAATATCATGTAACATGATTTTATCGATGCTCAACCACAACAAAACTTGAAAGAGGGCACAGAGGAAAAGTCAAGCCATTTTTGTATGGTTGCAACAAAATATGTTACAAACAATTTTAGAGCCTCCAAACCTTTGAGTTGGATCCCTGAGGAAAATCCAAGCCTTAGGGTTGGTGGTATCTGATTCTTTATATAGCGTGTGTGCGCAATAGTGTGTATGCACTATAGTGTGTGTGTGTTTTATTTAAAGTATTTTTAAATTCAAGCCTTAATTGTGTGTACACACTATAGCACACATGTGCTATAAGGTAAAAGCACAAACTTGTGTTACCCATTTATAAAGGAAAAGGGTAATAAAAGTATAATTATTCACCTTTAATTACATAAAAGTTGTATTATTATTTACAATTTGGAAATGAAGTAAACTAATGAAGTGTGTAGAAATGGATGAAGTTTAAAATTATAATTTTTAATAATTATTTGGAACAAAAATTTATATATTTTCCTAATTTTTAAAGACAACATTTTAGTTGCTGCAAAACATTGAAAATTAGGGGTCTAGTTCCTACCACAAAACTATATGGAAATGAAATTATTTCCCTCTAATCTCAACTTTTTTTATAGATAACATATATAGATAGAACAATCAAAAATAAAATTTAGTTTTGTACCTATATTTTCTCTTTTACAATGATTCAAATTTCAATTCACCTTAAATTGATAGTTTTCATCTCCCACAACATTTTTAAAAATAAATCTATTCTATCCAAAAGAAAAATTATGTAATTTGGAAGAGAACTCTCTCCTCTAGAACATCATATGATTTTTAGTTTTTTTTATATGATTTCATATTTTTTTCTTTCTTAAAATTGACATCTTCTTGAGTGTTAAAATACATACTTGTAGAGTTTTTAAACTACAACATACTTTATCTAATTAAAACACTATAAACTCTATATGAGAATATTCTTGACTTTGAGCTCTGTAAAATGGTGTTTATATGTTATTAAAAAATATCATACAAAATAGTAAGAGTTATTGAAATACATTTTTTCTTAAATAATTTTATTTCTTTAGTAATTGGATATAAACTAGTCTAAAACATGCATTTAATAAACATTTCAAATTGGAAAAGTGTGAGATTATCTATAACTTATCTAGAATAGATTAATCAAGATCATATGTTTGAAAAATTTTGATTTTTAGATAGCAACACTCAAATTTAGTCATTCTAATAAGTCAGCCTAAAAGATGACACAACTTTGTACTTTTACCCTATAGTGTACCTACACTTTGTAAGCCTTGTCTATTAGTAAAGAGGACAGATAGGGGGGGAGGTAAGGAAGGAGGGAGAAATGGAGAGATGGTATAGAGTGAGAGAAAGTAGAGGATAGGGAGAAAGCAGGGATTAGGATGTGGAGTGAGAGAGAGGATGGAGAGAGAATGTTAGAGATATAGAAGGGAATAGGAAAGAGAATGGGATAGGATGTAGAGAAAGACAGATTAAGGTAGAGTGAGAGTATAAGAAAATGTAGTGATTGGAGAGGGAGGGGGAGAGAGAGAGAGAGAGATAGGTTCAAAGAGTAAATGGGATAAGATGAATAGAAAGAGAGAGAGGGATATAGAGCACATCTGATGTGTGTGTGTGTGTGTGTGTGTGTGTGTGTGTGTGTGTGTTTGTGTGTGTGTGTGTGTGTGTGTGTGTGTGTGTGTGTGTGTGTGTGTGTGTGTGTGTGTGTGTGTGAGACAGAGAGAGAGAGAGACCGAATTTGATTATTTCTATATAAAAACCAATTTTTTTCAAACATATGGTCTAGCTAATTTTTTTATAACTAAGCTATATATGTCCTCACATATTTCCAATTGGAAATGCCCATTAAATACATATTTTATACTAGTTTGTTTCCAATTACTAATGAAAAAAAATTATTTGAGAAAAATGATGTTTCAATAACTCGTACACTTTTTAAATATATTTTTAAAATAACATATAAACACCCTTTTACAAAGTTCAAAGTCAAGAATATTTTCATATACATTTTAGAGTACTTTAATTAGAGATTGTATATTGTAACTAAAAATATTACAAGTACATATTTTAACACTCGAGAAGATGTTGATTTTGAGAATGAAAAAGTAGTAAATTTTTATTTTTTTAAATTAAAAATGATATGACATTCTAGAGGAGAGAATCCTCTTCTTGAATGTATAATTTTCCTTTTGGTTACAATAGATTTGTTTGAAAAAATGTTGTGGGAAATGAAAAATATTGATTTTAAGTGTGTTATAATTTGAATTATTATAAAAGAAAAAGTTTAGTTCAAAAACCATTTTTTTTTAATTATCTAGCTATATATGTCATATTTAAAATAACTCGAGATCTAACGGAAAAAGGTTTATTTCCATATAGTTTTTTGGTGGGAACTAGACCCATAAATTTCAGCATTTTTTAGCAACTAAAAAGTCAACTTTAAAAATTAAGAATATATATAAATTCCTGTTATAAATAATCATTAAAACCAATAATCCTAAAATTCATCCATTTTGACAAATTTCATTAGTTTACTTCATTTTCAAATTCTAAATAATTATACCAATTTTATGTTATTGAAGTTGAACAGTTATTATTTCATTATTATTTTCCTTTATAAAAGGGTGATACATGTTTGTGCTTCTACCTAGAAGGATTGTGAAACTTGGGTAGTTTACAAGAATAATTTTATGTTGTTTATGGAGTATAACTGTAATAATTTTATGATGTTAATCCCTTCTATGGAAATAGAAATATCATTTGATTCCATTGTCATCGATGAAGACATGAGAATTATATATGATACAGAGTGCCATCAGTAAAGCAGGAATATGCTCCAAGTGATTGGACAAGATACTATTTCATGAAATCCAAGATATGTCATGTATCCAAATCAAACTTTTTCAATATTTATTTCTAATACATTTAATCTATTACAGTCTATGAATGATATTATTTCAATATTTATAAAAATATTTTATTGTAATGAATAATTCTATAGAAACACTTCAATTGGGTTTCAAAAATATGAGTTATGAGAGAATCATTTGGATTTTGCAAGTTTATTTTCTTGGCACTACCTAATTGAGGGTCGACCATTTTCCACCATGTTTGATAAAATAGAAATTTCATTAGTTTACTTCATTTTCAAATTCTAAATAATTATACCATGTTTATGTTATTGAAGTTGAACATTTATACTTTTGTTAGTATTTTCCTTTATAAAAGGGTGATACATGTTTGTTCTTCTAGCGAGAAGGATTATGAGACTTGGGTAATTTACTGGAATAATTTTAAGTTTTTTATGGAGTATAATCTTAATAATTTTATGATTTTAATCCCTCCTATGGAAATAGAAATACCATTTGACTCCATTGTGATAGATGAAGACATGAGATTTATATATGCTATAGAGTCCTATCAGTAAAGCGGGAATATGCTCCAAGTAATTAAACAAGATATTATTGCATGACATCCAAGATGTATCATTTATCCAAATCAAACTTTTTAAATATTTATTTATAATACATTTAATCTATTACAATCTATGCATGATATTATTCCAGTGTGAGTGTTATCATTTCAGTATTTGTAAGAATATTTTATTGTAATGAATTATTCTACAAAAACATTATAATTGGGTTTCAAAACTATGAGTTATGAGAGGATCATTTTCATTTCACAAGTTTGTTTTATTGGCACCACCTAACTGAGGGTTATCCTTTTTCCACCATGCTTGATAAAATAGAATTTAATATTTAGACCAAGAGCTTCAATTTTATTTGTGCTTCTTTGCATCAATTTCATAGAGCCTTGAGTCTAGATTTAGTAGAATCTATTTCTACTAGAGAAAAATTAATTGTTATCCTATTACATCATAATCATATTGTCTAGAACTCAAAACCCCTTGTTTCTAGTCCCCATCATATTCATAATTTGTGGCAAGATGACAATGATGATGACAAATAAACTAAATAATTGGAAGATAAAAATGAATCAAAAATGAAAGTCCAATAGTTTATTTAGTTCTTTGTTCATTGCCTATTTTTTATAAGTTAATTTTCTATTTTAGATTTTTTAATTCCTAGTACTTAGGTTATTAGTTAATCATGCTTTCCTCAATTTATTTGATTATTGTAAAGCTCTATTCTCCATATTTTAAAAATATTTTGTTTTAAACTATAATGTACTATTTATGTATATAATATATTGCAATCTTATATCCTTTTACTCAAAAAAGAAGAACACGGAAAGAGATATGAAAATTTTGTCAACTAAGAACAATTCCATATTTAATGTACATGCTTTTGGCTTACAAAAAATGTACATGGTGAAAAGAAAAGCAATGAAAAGGGGTAGATTACTACTTTTCTAACATTCAAACTAAAAAGGAAGATTCCCATATAGGATTAAGTAGGACATGAGGATAGAATGGGACTATCATGCTACAAAAAAATGTGTAAATTACAAACTAGAAAGGAGACAAAAATGATGACAATGACCACAACAGCAACAACAATAACAATAACAAAAAGAAAAACTACAACAACAATAACAACATAAACAAACAAAAAAAAACAACAACAACCAAAAAAAAAAAAATACAACAACAAAATAAACAAAAAACAATAACAACAATACAAAGAAGGATGTGGATGGGAAAAAGTAGACTCTGCGGGCCAATTAGAGATGTTTGAGTGATAAAAAAAAAAAAATTCTCTAATGGTAGTGACTAGATAAAAAATCCTTCATTTTATAACCAAGGTAGGATATATAAATCGACCCATAGGTTTAGAGTTTTGGTAGAGAAGTAGATTAGGGATTTTGATAATATTTTCCACTTTAAGCCATTTCTTCAATTGACATTTTAGAGGAGACAGTTTTGTGTTGTCTCTATACATCAAAAATGATCTCAAAGCTATTTCTATAGATACCCCCATTATTTTAGACTTGACCTAAACTTGAGGCTATCTCAAACTTTAGATCTAATACAAAATATACTTCTCTCCTTAACCTCCTATTGTTCCACATTCATGATGGGAAGGAATTTTGGGGTTTTCTCCCTTGGTTGGCTTCTTTATCTTTCAAGAGAAGATTTTACCAAGAATAGATTGTATAATTTATATAGAGGGAGCCCTCTAATGTTGTTCATCCTTGTGAGTTTGGAGCCTCTTTCAATCCTAAGAATTTGAAGCCCAACATGGTCATTCCTCTTAGAAAAGAGAAATGGGTTCAAAATGAATCTCCTTCAAGTTCTACTTAGGAAGTTTTAAAATTTGGTCTTTCTAGGAAGAATTCAATAGAAATTACCCTTACTTCTTCTCAAGTGCTACCCTCTATCATGGATATGAAAGCTTGGAGTTTTTCAATAAATTTTGGAATAAGACTTTTGACATTGGATCTATTATTCAATGACTATATTTGTTTCTCTCAAGTTTTTGATGTTCATGAAGATTATGACAACTTCTTTTGCCTTTTTTCAAACATTGAAAGAAAGAGATTTTGTTTTTAGAAGAAAATCATGGATACATGAAGGTTATGGATAATGCATGTAGGCTTGAAGTCCAAATTTCAGACTTACCAAATTTTGTGAGAAATAAAACTTCAAAACACAAAAAAAATTGTTCGATAAAAAAAAGATGTCAAATGATAGGCACTGGGTGCCGAGTGAAATTGGCATGCTAAGGAGTCAAGTGGAGTTTTCTCAGTAGTAGTGGATGTCGAGTGAACTCAACAAAAATGAGACCCGAGTGAACTCAGTTACCAAAGGAAGATGGTTCCCGATAGATTCAACATCAACCAACACAAAGATCAAGCGAACTCAATCATCAAAGAAACAAAGTGATCTTGGTAAGACTCAATAGTAAGGAACTAATTCATCTTGGTAAGCACGGTGACTAGAACTTGGTAGAACCTACTGTGACCTAATAGAAACATCAAAACAATAATTGATCGAGTGAGCACAAGGAGAGCTTAGCTAACATGTGAACCTAGTGTGTAAATAATAGACTTATGGTATGGTTTACTCCACCATTAAAATACAAAGAAGGTAATAATAAAGCTTGCAATAGTGAACTTCTTAAATACTAAGCACCATGAATTAAATAGTATGCTTCCTTCCTTTATTTCTATTCATAAACAAATTCAACTAAATACAAATTGGGGAGCATAAGTCTTCAACCAAACAAAAAATTATTTAACCTATAACTTCTACTTGAAATTTAAACTTGCAAGAGTATAAGATTGCATACAATAACACCTAGAGCAATCATTGCTTCATAGAAAAAAAAATGAACTTACAAAATGATAGAGAGATTCAACACATGTTGCTACATACATTAAAACTAAAGCTTCCTTCTATCTTTGAAAGCTTCTTTGGTTATTCTTTTATCCTCTACTCTAATATGCTAATCTCTTCTTTCTACATCCTGTCGAATGAATGAGGCTTCTTTCCTCTCTTTTTTTGTCTTGCATCAAAAACATTCCTTCTCTTTTGGATTTTCAAACTCAACTATCGACTTAATTGTCCTAATAGGGTAGGTGGGTGTGTGCCTCCAGAGATAATCAACCATTTTTTTTTAAGACTCCCCCTTTGTCTCAAGCCATACAAACAAAGACCACTCTTGATCCAAATCAACTACACCAAAACTCCTTCATATGTGCACAAAACTTGCTCTACCTAAAGGCTAACTAAAAATGTCTGCTAGCTGCTACTCAGACTTATAAAATTCAATATTGATGTCTTCATTCTCCACCAACTCTCTGATGAAGTGATATCCAATTTCTATGTTCTTGCTTCTCCCATGCAAGACTAGATTCTTAGATAGTGCAATTGAGGAAAATTTGTCACAAAAATATTGTAGTTCCATATTCTTGCCATTCATTCAAATCTATCAACATTCTCCTTAACCAAATAGATTGACATGCTTTTTCATTGGCTAGTATGTATTCAGCCTCTGCTATACATTGAGAAACAATAGGTTTCTTCTTAGTTGTCCAAGAAATTGCACCCAAGCCCATATGGAACATGTATCCAAAATTACTCTTCCTACCATCTAGGCTACCAACCCAATTACTATTAATGTAACAAACCAGCTTGAAATCATTATCTATAGTATAAAAAATTCAAAATTTCCTAGTACCATTGACATACCTTAGGATTCTCTTTCTCACTTTCCAATGGGAATACTTTGTTGTTTCCATAAATCTAGAAGTCAAACTTACTACATGCATCATGTCAAGCTGAGTTTTTGTCAAATACATTAAGCTTCCAACTATACTCTTGTATAATATTTGATTCCCACTTTTTTTGCAATCTTCCTTTCTTAACTTTAGTCCTACTACTATTGGTGTTGGGGCTACCTTACTATTCTACATTTTGAATCTTTCCAAGATCCAATTTGCATACTTTCCTCGGGAGATGAAGATGCCATCATGTATTTGTTTTACTTCTATGCCTAGAGATTACTTCAAGAGACATAGGCCTATCATTTCAAATTCATTCTTCATGATGTCTTTGAACTCAACAATTAGGAAATTATAATTTCCATTGAAGATTAAGTCATCTACATATAAGACAACAATCAAAACCTTACCATTTTCTAGCTTGATGTAAAGAATGGACTCACCATCGCTTTTGCTAAAGTCATTCCTCATAAGGTATGAGTCAATCATATTGTACCATGCCCTTGGAAATTTATTGAGCTCATATAAAGCTCTCTTCAATCTATACACCTTGTGTTCTTCACCCAAGAATTTATAACCAGGTGGCTACTCCACATAAACATCTTCTTTCAACATATCATTTAAGAAGATGGACTTCATATCCATTTGTGTTGGGCTTCAATTGCTATGATAGCACACACGGTTTCCATTCTTGCAACTAGGGCATATGTCTCATCATAATCTCTTCCATACTACTACTTGTACCCCTTGACCTCTAAGTGTGCCTTATGCCTATCTATTTTTTCTTCAACACTACACTTGGTCTTATAAACCCATTTTACTCCAATTACTTGCTTCTTGGGAGGAAAAGTAGTTAACTTGCATGTCTCATTTCTTTCATTATCATCTATTCCTCATCCATGGCATTACACCATTTCTCTTCCATCATAAGTTCCTCAAAGTAGATTCGATCACTATGAGAAAATAATGCAAAATTGTTACTCTCGTCAAGCTATTCATCATACCTTTCTTCTTGGTGTATATTCCTTAGACTCTTAGTCTTTCTTGGTAATAGGTAGGCAAAGTGAGATCTGAATTTTTAGTATTATTTCTACTACTATTTTGCATACTAGCTGAGGGTTGTCTTGAACTTCTAGGAGTTGAAACTTGGCATGTTAGAGGTTACTTGTCTTATTTCCTCTATTTGCAACTATCCAAGTTTATTGATCCATCATCTTTCTAATCACCAATATCTTCTTCTTCTTCAATTATCAGCACTTTACTTGAGATGATTGAAGATTCATCAATCAAGTCATCACGTGATTGATTTTCAAGAAACTCGACATCTCTTTAAATGATGATCTTCTTGGTAATTGGACCATACAACCTATAAGGCTTTGATTTTGAGCTTTAAAAAGTGAAGATACACTTCACATCTTTATCATCCAACATTTTCCTTTATTCCTTTGGAATATGTGCATATGCTACACATCTGAACACTCTCAAGTGTTCAACTATCAATCTATTTCTTGACCATCCCTCAAGAGTAATCTTGTCACAAACTAACTTTGTAGGACACTTTTTTATAAAATATATTGTTGTTGCTACAACCTCTCCCAAATATTTAGTTGGGAGTCCTTTTTCTTTTGTCATGCTCCCTACCATCTCAATAATATTTCTATTCTTCCTATCAACCACTCTATCTTGCTGCAAAGTATAACTAATTGTAAGCTCCTTCTTAATGTCATTCTTCCTGCAAAAATTCACAAAAATATTGGAGGTATACTCACCTCCTCTATCTGACCTAATGACCTTACATGGTGTCCACATTCTTTCTCAGCTAGGGCTTTAAATTCAACAAATTTATCAAATGCTTTAGATTTTCTATTTAAAAAAAAAACACGTCCTACGACTGAAACCATCTATGAATATCATAAAATAAATATCTTCCCCAATAGAAATGGTTTTCATATGGCCAACTAAATTAGAATGCACCAATTTTAATGGTGCCCTTGCCCTTCTAGAATTACCAAAATTAAAGGGAAGCCTATGTTTCTTATCCAAATTACAAGCCTTACACTTGTCACATGAATCTAAAATTCTTGGCAAACCATCTACCATTATTTTCTTCGATAAAAAATTTAAACTAGCAAAGCCAAGATGTCCATACCTAAGATTCCATGGCTTGGAGGGGTCTTCTATCATGCTCCTAAGACTTGATTTTGATATATTATTGTAAATGCATGCTTGGGAGGTGCAACACTAACTTGAGAAGAGAATCATGTCTCTATCTTCATGGGTAACATTTGGTTCTTTGTCACTCAGGTAGATGCAAGTATTATCTTGCCTCTATCCTTTTCATGAATGGCACACTTGTCATTTTTCATCAGCACCTGATAACCATTTTGAATGAGTTGTCCAACACTCAAAAAATTGTACTTCATACCTGAGGAAAAGTCCACATTTTATATGTCATTCTTCTCACCTTGCTTGGTGCAGACCATGATAGATCCCTTGCTCACAATGGGAATGTTTCCATTATTTCCCATCCTAATTTCAGACTTGAAACTTTTATCAATGAAAGAAAATAAACTTTCAATACCACTCATGTGTTTTCTATAATCATTGTCCAAGTACCATACCTCAAGACTTCCTTCTTCACCAATGTTATATGTGGTGGAGATTGTGGGATTTTTTGCATTTCCCATGTTCACATCAGCCACATTTGCATTATATCTTGACTGATCACCTTTCTTTTTCCAGTATTCACTTGTAGAATGCCCAAACTTATGGTAGTAGTAGCATTCTACATTTCTCTTATTGAAGTTATAATTCTTCTTACCTTGTCTAGAGTTATTTTGATAGGCGCTCACTCCCTCTTGGTTGCTTTCTCATCTTGAGATTTTTACACCAACATTCCTTTGACCATTCCTTCCATGACCTCTACTTCTTGAGTCTCTAATGGAGACATTTCTTCCTCTCCCCCTACCTCTTAAATTTTCTTGAGTCTTGAAAGACTATCTCGGGAAGTTGTTGCTAATCTATTGATTCGGTACTCATGAGTTTGAACAGTTCCCATCAACTCATTTATGGTTAATGTGGTGAGGTCATTTTCTTCCTCTATGGTCATTAAAATATTTTCATATATTTGAGGTAAAATCCTCAACATCTTCTGCACTATTCTTTTCTCTTCATACTCTTTTCCATTTGAGTTGATTTGATTTATCAAAGTGGAGATCCTTGAGTTGAATTTCACAATAGGTTCATTTTCCTTCATTTGAAGGTTCTCAAACTCCATACTAATCATCTATAGCTTTACTATTTTGACCTTATCAATCACCTCAAATTTTTTCTGAAGGATATCACATGCTTCCTTTGAATAATTTGTTGTTGCAATCTTGGGAAAAGTAGTTTTTGTCATTCCTACCTCAATTAGACTTAATGATTTTGCATCCTTTCACCTTGACTCTATGAACTGAGTCTTCTAAGAATTTTTGAGGGTAGCATACTATGCTAGTTTTGTAACATCATTGAACCCATTGATCAAAAACTCTCACAAATCATTAGCAACCATAATGATTCTCATTTTCTTTTCCCATGTATCATAATTCATTCCATTAAAGGATAGTGGTTGTTTGATATATGTCCTACATCTCTTGTCATGTTAAATACCCATAAAAAGAAATTCCCTAACTCATTATGGATGTGGGGCCTCAAATCCCTAATACCATGTGAGAAATACAACTTCACAACACACAAATATTTCTTGGGAAAAAAAAAGATCTCAAGTGATAGATAGTGGGTGTCAAGTGAACTTGACACACTAAGGAGATGAGTGAAGTTTTCTCATTAGTAGTGGATGCCAAATGAACTTGGCAATAATGGGACCTAAGTGAATTCAGTTAGGAAAGGAAGGTAGAGCCCAACAGACTAAACACACAACCAAAATGAATACTGAGTGGACTTGATCATTGAAGGAACCAAGTGAGCTTAGTAAGACTCAGTAGTAAGGAACTAAGTCAGCTTGGTAAGCATAGTGAGTGGAACTCAGTAGAACCTGTTGTGACCCAACAGAAACAATAGAACAAGAATTGATTGAGTGAGCAAAAGGAGAGCTTAGTTAACATGTGAACTCAGCGTGTCAATAATAGATTTTCTATCTAGTTTACTCCACTATTAAAACACAGAGAAGTTCACAACAAAACTTGTAACTATGAACTTATCAAATACTAACCACCATGCATAATGAATACAAAGAAGCAAAAAAGAGCCAAAATGAATATATTGAATAGCATGCTTCCATTCTTTCTTTCTATTCATACATAGATTCAACTAAATACAAATCTGGGAGCACAAAGCTTCGACTAGACATATAATTCTTTAACTTATAACTTCTACTTGAAATATAAACTTGTAGCACTAAAAGACTACATACTATAATGCTCTGAAAAACTAGTTCTTGATAACACAAAACAAAATGATAGGGAGATTCAACACATATTTTTGCATACACTAAAATTGAACCTTCCTTTTGTCCTCTAAACTCTACTCTTATTATTCCTTTCTCCTTTGCTTTGATCTTTTTGTAGTGCCTTCCCCTAGTTTGCAGTTTTGTTATCGTTGCTAAACTCTTTTAAGAGCTAGTTTTATGTTGATGGTTAGCAGCATTGTTATGAGATTATCAGATATTTTTCTATGGATTTAGTTTATTATGTGATGAGATTACTTAGACTCTACAGTTCATGTATGTATGATGATTATTTTTAGTGTTCGCAATTGCTGATGATTACATTGCTTCCAGTTATTAATGATGATTAGTAAGATGATTTATTATCATATATGTTTCATTATGGATACTTACCCCATACTTGCATGTGTATGGTGTGCGTGTTTGCTTTTGTATGGCGTGTCTGATGTGGTTAAGGAAGGGAGTCGTAGTCGCCTGCTAGTCAAGATCTACATGATGCACCACTTCCTGCCATTGCCTATTGAGTTTAGTATATATTGTAATTGTACATGCATGGTTTTTATGCAGGTTGCAGGTATCGGGTATCGACTTCCTTGAATTTCCAGGATGAGTGTACCCTATTATATTATCTCAATGATAAGAGAGGGGAGATAAATTCTCAAGTCCAAATCCCAACCTTTTAAGCCATTTGTACTAATTGGAAAATTAGGACAAGTATCCGAGTTGAGTACCCTTTGAATATGTTGAATGACATAATTCGTGATATAAACCCTTGGTTTGATTTTGTATGTATTTTGGTTGTGATGGGTTTTCATATTTTATTATTGTGAGTCTTTAGTGTATTTTCCACTCTTATCATTAGAGATCTGTCTGAGTCACCGTGGATGGAGCATTCTTGGTTGGTATTTATCTTTATTATGTTCTTGGATCATTATGATAGATGATATACCTTACGATGGATGTAATTACTAGTATGTTTCTTACATTGATGATTTACATATGTTAGATGATGATATATTATGCTTTACTTTGCATGTTAGATTACTTTTTCTATTTGATGTAGGATGTTTTAGGAGTGACATTCCTACTATATTAATAGCCAATGATCTCTTCGGTGCTTTGGAATATTACGCATGGAGGGATGGCTAGGATCCACGATGGTCTAATGATGCTATTTACAGTTGGGAGGAACCGTGCACTTAGTTATTTATGTTTGTGATCTATGGTTATCTTTTTTGATGTTGTATCATGTACGATGTATGGTTTCATTTACTTTAATTGCATCATGGATTAATATTGGATGATGATGTACTTTATTTACACGAATGTTTACTCTTTTCATACCTTATAACATGTACAGTGGATGATTGAGCTAAACTAAAATGTAGTTACAAAAAGGACACTTTTATATTGTTTAAGAACATTGGATGTATCATTTTTATTTCATAAGGATGTGATGTTAAACGTATAGTTAAGATTAGATGTGATTCAACATCAAGGGATCTTTAAAGAATGTAATCTGTTATGTATATTATGTTTACTTTCATTCGAATTGTTTCTATTGCTTCCATGAATATTATGAATGGTTTTACTTTCATGTTTAAAAAAAAAAATTGTTTGGTAAATTTAGTGAAATTCTTTGGATCCCTTGGCGGGGCATTACATTTGGTATCAGAGCCTGAGTTTCAACATTGAGAGCTCTAGGTATATTGGAATGCTACTAGTTATTAACTAGTTGATCAAAAAATGAAAACTTTGAAATATGATGTGTATCTCTTTCAAATTGAAACTAGAAACTAGGTGAACTGAAATAGAACTTAAAAACTGTTACTTGCATATTTTTCATACTTCAACACTTAGCTTTCAAAACTAAAAATCTACTTAAACCTAAACTTGGGCAAAACTGAAAATTGAAACTCATTCTAGTTGCAAAAAAATGTATCATTTTATCTATGTTTTAAGGTAGTATACCTTTGTTATCTTTGCAAGCATTAAGTTGCTCTTGTTTAGAATGTATTAAGAGATCTATTTCAATAGTTATTAAAAGAATGAATGTTGGATCGATATGGTTTTTGGTTTACCATTAAACCATAATCATATTGCTCTAAGGGTGGTGTGGTAATACCTTGAGTGGAATCGTGTTTCCCTACAAAGGAAAAGGGAAAAATGGGACCCACATAGTGAGTATCTTATTTTTTCATTCTTGTAGGCTTCCAGGAGTAAGCCTAATCCCAAGGGGGGTGGATGTAGTGCCTGGCCCTAGTTCACATTTTTGTTATCGTTGCTGAACTCTTTTAAGAGCTAGTTTTATGTTGATGGTTAGCAGCATTGTTATGAGATTATCAGATATTACGCTATGGATTCAGTTTATTATGTGATGAGATTACTTAGGCTCTATAGTTCATGTATGTATGATGATTATTTTTAGTGTTCGCAATTGCTGATGATTACATTTCTTCCAGTTATTAATGATGATTAGTAAGATGATTTATTATCATATGTGTTTTATTATGTATACTTACCCCATACTTGCATGTGTATGGTGTGCATGTTTGCTTCACATGTTTGTTTTTGTATGTCTGATGTGGTTAAGGAAGGGAGTCGTAGTCACTTGCTAGTCGAGATCTACATGATGCACCACTTCCTGCCATTGCCTGTTGAGTTTAGTATATATTGTGCTTGTACATGTATGGTTTTTATGCAGGTTGCAAGTATCGGGTATCAACTTCCCTAAATTGCCAGGATGAGCATACCCTATCACATTATCTCAATGATAAGAGAGGGGAGATAAATTCTCAAGTCCAAATCCCAACCTTTTAAGCCATTTGTACTAATTGGAAAATTAGGACAAGTATCCGAGTTGAGTACCCTCTGAATATGTCGAATGACATAATTCGTGATATAAACCCTTGGTTTGATTTTGTATGTATTTTGGTTGTGATGGGTTTTCATATTTTATTCTTGTGAGTCTTTAGTGTATTTTCCACTCTTATCATTTGAGATCTATCTGAGTCACCATGGATGGAGCATTCTTGGTTGGTATTTATCTTTATTATGTTCTTGGATCATTATGATAGATGATATACCTTACGATGGATGTATTTACTGGTATGTTTCTTATATTGATGATTTACATATGTTAGATGATGATATATTATGCTTTACTTTGCATGTTAGATCTCTTTTTTTATTTGATGTAGGATGTTCTAGGAGTGACATTCCTACTATATTAATAGCTGATGATCTCTTCGGTGCTTTGGAATGTTACGCATGGAGGGATGGCTAGGATCCACGATGGTCTAATGATGCTATTTACGGTTGGGAGGAACCGTGCACTTAGTTATTTATGTTTGTGATGTATGGTTATCTTAAATGATGGATGTTTATATCTTTTGTGATGTTGTATCATGTACGATGTATGGTTTCATTTACTTTAATTGCATCATGGATTAATATTGGATGATGATGTACTTTATTTACATGGATGTTTACTATTTCCATACCTTGTAACATGTGCAGTGGATGATTGAGCTAAACTAAAATGTAGTTACAAAAAGGACACTTGTATATTGTTTAAGAATATTGGATGTATCATTGCTATTTCATAAGGATGTGATGTTAGATGAATAGTTAAGATTAGATGTGATTCAACGTTAAGGGATCTTTAAAGAATGTAATTTGTTATGTATATTATCTTTGCTTTCATTCGAATTGTTTCTATTGCTTTCGCGAATATTATGAATGGTTTTACTTTCATGTTTTAAAAAGAAAAATTGTTAGGTAAATTTAGTGAAATTCTTTGGATCCCTTGGCGGGGCATTACACTTTTGATCTCTTCTTTATATATTCCATCAAATGAATGAGGCTTATTTACTCTCTTTTTTTTCTTGCATCAAAAAATTTCTCTCTTTTGGATTTTCAAACTCACCTACCGACTTAACTATCCTAACAAGGTAGGTAGACATGTAGCTCCAGAGACAACCAACTGTTCTTTCTAACAAATTTGACACAATATTTGTACTTCTCTAGATTCATCTTTCAAGACTCCCTCTTGAGTATAGAGAGTCAAATATTTTTGAATGTCTTGTAAATAAAGTGGTTAGTTTTCTCTAGATGCATGAGTCTACTTATTGTAATCCTTTGGTAGTTATCAAACTTTGTACTCTTATCAAAACATCTCAAAATTTTCTAGTAAACATCAAGTTCACCTCTATTTTGTGTATCCAAATTCAATATCTTGTTTTGAAACTCCGTCCAATGTGTGCCATGATTTTCATACACTATTTCATTATAGCTTTACTTGTGTGTATTGTCATGTCAATTTGTATGTCAAATTAGATCAATCTTTCCAATTGGATCATTCAGATCAATGTGATGAACTTTCTTATTCTCACCTCATTCTCATTATGGCTTCTAATATAGTTAAGGATCAGAGTTTGACACCATTTTCATGTTCAAGTATTAATCAAGTTGATTTCCCCTTTTTGTTGGTGTTCTCAAGCTTGAAAATTTAAAGTGCCTTATATAATATTTAATATAGTCTCAGATACATTGGAAGAATTCTAGCTTCTCTTCTCTAGTCAATAATTTATTCTATTCAACTCATGTTGAGAATTCACCCTCTCATTTTCTTCTTTCCTCATCCCCCTCCACCCTTGACACCAACTCTCTTAAGGATATTAATCAGATAGTAGTCTCCCTCACTTGTCATATCCCAATCTCTTTGGACTTGGATAATTTGACATCAAAGTTTACTTTCCAAAGTTGGGCTTCTCCACCTTCCTCCCCATATTCTTACATGCTCAAATAGGGGAAGCAAATAGATTATCATTAGTCCTAAGAAATGGATTTGATGTCTCAAAGACTTTGTCTTTTCTACAAACTTCTCTTTCATCTCCACCCAAGAAAAGAGGTAGAAAGACAAAAGAAAAAAATAGTAAATTTAACATCTACTTCTAATTTCAATGAAGAGATCATTCTTATTTGTTAGGTCAAAAAATATAAACATACCTATTTTTTGAAGAATCGTCTAGATATCTCAACTAATTCAGTCAAAAGCCATACGATGAGTGTCATGCACACTTCTCAAATACAATAAAGATCATATCATTGAATGTTAATGACATTAATCCCTATGATACTAGAGATTGTATCAAATGTTAGATCGATGCAAGTGGCGATGTTATTTTTATGGTTCAAGAAACAAATCTTTCTACTTCTACTACGAATGAAATTTTTGCAAAGTGGAAAGAATGGAATTTCTACTCTGAATCATCTTAGAGGGCCTTAGCAAGGTTGGTCTTATTTTGGAATCCAAATACAATATAATTTAGCATGGTAACTTCTTATTTTCATTAGTAGTTCTTCCATGTCTCCTCTTTTGACAATTAGTTCATCTTATACAATATATATGCTCTCATATTAATAGATGCATAGGTTAAACTTTGATAATGTCTATCCAACTCCTTTCTTATGTTCCTTATACACAAGTTCCTCTTGGATAGGGACTTTGATGTAATTATTTCTCCTAATAAAAATTTTGAAAGAATTTTCCCTCCACTACTTGTCATGAAAGATTCTCCTTCTTTATATATGATAATGGTCTTAAGGATATATTTCCCTCCAATAGTACTTTCACTTAGAAAAATAAGAGGAAAGGGTTTCATGAATTGTGATAAGGATTGACATATTTATCCTTTTTGGTGATTGGTTTGTGCCATCCTACAAAGTAAATTCTCTTATTTTGTCTTTCATCTCCTTAGATAATTCAACTATTGCCTTGAGTGTTTATGATTCTACTTTGATCTATAAAAAGAGACCTTCATTCATATTTGAGAAGATGTGGCTTTTTCATCCATAGTTGTTATCATGCCTTAAATAATGGTGGTTTTTTGCCCCTTTTGGAAGGGTACATGTGTATGTACTAATTCCACATGAAAATCCTTCATATCCAATCAAAACTTAGTATGTGGAATAAATAAGTATTTAAGAATATTTTTAAGGAAAAGGAGATGGTGGTATGTGCATTTAATCATATTCATAGTATTATGATCCAACGTGGACTAAATGCTCATTTTTCTCACATCAGAAATATCTTCAAGAAGAATGGGTTGAACTTTCCCATAGAGAGGAGATATACTGGCAATAGAAATGTCTGGAGACTTGGCTAAAATATGGGTACATGAATACAAAATTCTTTCATGCTTCAACCAAGGAAAAAAGGGATTCCACTATCAATTTTCCCAATTACTCAAAAGCTACTAGTGCTCAACTCAACAAACCATTTGATATTGCACAAGAAGGGTGTTCATTCTTGAAGAACCTATTATGACCTTCAAAAGTCCCCAATCAAGATTCTTACCTATCACAGGTTGAGTTGATGTTAAGATTCATTCTCACCATAATATCTTCTAATGATAACCATTTTCTAATGAGATAATTTTCATTGGAAGAAGTGAAACAAGTGGTATTTTCTCTTCCTACTGATAAGGCTCCTACTCTAGATGATTTTACTACAATATTTTTTCAAAAAGCTTGGGATATTATTTTTTTTGACTTACTTCTTGCTTTGGAGGAATCCAAGACAAATGGTTTTATGTTAAACCATTTTAATAAACAAATATTTAATTGATTCCAAAGATATGTGAGCCTCATATATTTTTTGATTCCAAACCCATTGCTCTATGTAGTACTATTTATAAAATATCCATGAAGCCAATTATGTTAAGACTTTAAAACACTTTATTCCTAAATTGATATGACCTTAACAAGATGGTTTTATTCTAAGTAAGCATACTATAGATGGGGCAATGGTTTCTCATGAGGTCCTTCACACTATTAAATATCATTGGTTTTTCATGAGGTCCTTCACACTATTAAATAGCATATGCTATAAGCATGTGTTATCAAACTAGATATCTTAAAATGTATGATAGACTAAAATTGAACTTTCTTTTTGACATTCTCATTGCTCTTGGATTTTGTAAAAAGTGGTGCAAATGGATCATTTCTTGTATTAGAGGTGCTACCTTCTCTACTTTTATCAATGGTTAGCTAGCATATCATTTCAAAAGAACACAAGGAGTTCATCAAAGTGATCCTTTATCCTCAATCTTATTCATCATCATGGCTGAAGCATTGAGTAGCTCCATGAATTTTCACATGAATAGGGTACTTGACAAGCCATCAACAACCCCTACCCTATAATTTCTCTTACACATTCATGTGAAAATTCATGTGAAAACTAGATGAAATCTACAATGTTTGTTTTCAACACTAAGCACTCCCTCAAAGTTCAGACTATTTCTCTCCTCAGATTTCAAGAAGAAAATTTTCCCAACTCATATTATAGATTCCCATTCTTCATGGGTGTCAACAAGGATGTCCATTGTTGATCAATCTAAATTAGAAACTTCATCTTGTAGAGAAAGTCAATTATCTCTCTTGGGTAGTTTATTTCTTGTTAAGACATGTTTTCCTAGTGTCCCCAATAATTTCATTTCAGTTTGCAAAAGAACAAAAAATATTATTAAGGAAATGGAGAAGCTCAAATTATCCTTCATCTAGAAAAGAAATATGAAAAATAAAAAGAAAGTCCCTTTGTTATCACTAAAGGCTATGTATCAAGATAAATCAGCTAGGGGTGTTGGAGTTCATGATCTACATTTGAGAAATCTAGAATTTGAAGTGAAACTTGGTTGGAAGATGTATTCTAGTTTGGAATCACTATGGTTTTGAATCATGGAAGATAAATATTTTGATAATAGTAATGCCTTCCTTCATGTTTACAGTTTCCAATCCCCCTTTTGGATCTAGAAGATGGATCTTTGTATCACAATCTAGAGAGATTTTGGTTAATTATGTAACATGGGAAGTCAACAATAGTAAGGACGTTAATTTTGGGGATGATTCTCGATCTCCCTTCCCTCCTCTCATTGCATCACCAATTTTTAGAGTTTTTAGAACTATTTATTCTAGGATTATGGTTCATAAATTTCACAATTACATTGCAACAGTGTATTAGAATACAAAAAGAGTAATTTGACAAGATATTTTTGTTCTTCCAATTGTAGTACTTCATTAAAAGCTTATCCTTGAAGAACTGAACAAGAGAAATTTTTTTTATTCTAAGAAAAATGATGTTATTAAGTGGGATCCCTCTCCAATAGGGAAATATTCATTTAGGGAATGATATGAAAATCTCCAAGCACTTCACATGCATCCCAATAAGAAAGTACTTTTCAAATTTGGTTGAATGCCTTGATTTCTCCCAAGGTAGGGTTCCTCAACTGACTTGTGATCAACAAAATGATTCTCACAAGTGATAGGATTTTTAGACCTAACATCTCCCCCCATTTCCAATACCTTCTATATAAGTCAACTGATGAGAATGTTGATCACTTATTCCTTGAATGTTTATTTGCTAATGATTTTTAAGGATGGACCCAGAATAGATTGGAATTAGTTTTCCCTATTCCAAAAATATTATGGTCATTATTTGAATCCTAGCCACTTCTATATAGATCATCTCTATTCATTTAATTTTGTGATATCATCCATTCATGCGTCATTTGGACTTTATGGTGGGAGTGAAATAACAGGATCCTTAAACACAATATTTCATATTTCCATTCTATCATAGCAAAGATAGAAAGGAATATTGTTGAGATTATCAATTTTAATATTCAAGGTAGTCACCCATCCAATACGTTTACTAATTGGGATGGAGGTATGGAGAAGTCTTGGCCTAAGCTTATAATTCCATCTCTAGGAGCTATGGCTGTAGCTTCAAATAGCAAGTGTCATAAGGATGTAAATTGGTATCCTCCTATTTTTCCTTATGTGAAATTGGAATTTGATAGTTCCTCTCATGACAGCCTGGGAAGATCTAGAAATGGCTTTTCTATTCATGATGAGAAGGGGAATTTGATACTAGGTTCTTCCATTCCCATTAATTTTGCAACCAATAATCAAGCAAAGGCACTGGCTATTCTTTTTGGCCTAAGGGATGGTTCCAATCTAAACATTGTTAATTTACACTTTGAAGGTGATTCGACATTAGTCATTCATGCTGCTAAGATAGGTCATTCAGTTAATTGGAAGATTGCCCACATTACACAAAAGGTAGGAAATATGATATCAGATTTCCAAAATTTTATTATTGGCCACTTGTTGT
Organism: Cupressus sempervirens; assembly: GCA_028749045.1. Classification (NCBI taxonomy): domain Eukaryota; kingdom Viridiplantae; phylum Streptophyta; class Pinopsida; order Cupressales; family Cupressaceae; genus Cupressus; species Cupressus sempervirens. Next base: position 738,226,605 of record CM053791.1, on the reverse strand, counting down.
CACTTAGGTTTCCACCCTTGTCTAAGGCCTATGCATGAGGACAACCTAGTGAAACATGGAAACAACCTCCAAGCTATGGGACTTGAACTGCGAGGTTGAGTCTCTGAAGAAGGTCGGCTTCCTCTTACTATCAGGGTGCACCTATCTACTCTTGGAGAGGAAAAGGGAGAAGGAGAGCATGAAAGCAAATCTACCTAGTCTAATCTAAGGAGGAGATGCACCAAAATAGAGTGTTCAGACTTCATTTTGGCCCATATATGCACTACAGAACCAAGATAGCATTCAAAAGCCATACACACCCAGACTTGTATCAATCAATAACCACATACAGATCAAGGAACCAGACTTAATAACACAAGGAAAAGGATTTCACTTATATATTATCCAATAGGCCAAAAATAGACACAGTATGCAAGCCATAGATTTAAACTGTAAACCAATGAGAGGCAAGATGGATGCACATACACATTGATGGCTGAAGGAGATGATACAGAATGTTACACAGCTCAAAGACAAAGGGAATTTTACATTGCAAACTTGCAAGCATTAGCAGAGAAATCAAAAAGAGTCGACCCTAGAAAAAGATCACAAAATTGGCTTTATAGTTCAGGAATAAGTGAGGATTTTTGCATTACATTTACTTCTCACCTACTGGCATTAACTTCTCACCCTAGGAATCCAATCAAAGATCTGATTTGAAAATGGTTTACGTACCAAAAAATCTGATATTTCTCTGAGAAAGAGCTTGGAGAAGACAGAAACGGTGCCCCAAAATTCCCTGACATAGTAGATAGATCGACTGGCTGGATGGAGTGTCTTTCTGCACCTGGTATTCATTCTGAGTTGGTGGCAACTAATCACACGATTAGATTCGTGGCAAAACTTTGATCTCTTATCATTCCTGGTCTCATGAATCTGTCGAAGTCAAATAGTCAACCAAGCTATACAAGCCAGCTGGGCTATGCGGGCCAATGATACTCTTTATTTTTGCCACCCTGGAAGTCCTCCCATAGTTGACCACCTTTATTGAACTAACAGCGCCAACCTTCAAATATTAATACTAACTCTGATGGTTACACTAACTGCCAATCGCCGACCGTCAATCTCGATCGGGCCAGTGAGACACGTGTCATCAGGGTGCTATGTCACCAACATATACATCATGGAGCTTCTTCATAGTGATACAACACCATCCGTTGATCTCTGTAGATCTGACAATCATGAAGACTCGTCATGTGTCGTACTTGCTTCTTACCCTAGGCCCCTCATACCTGGTGCCACCTCAGCAACTGCACCATGCTTGAACAACACCTGGCCATCTTTAGCATACACTCTTTGGCAAGACCTAGTCCCACGAGGACACGTGTCCACCAGGTGCCAACTCGCTATTGTAAATCCTGTACAACTTCTCCATAGCGCGATGGCGCCTACCGTCGATCTGACTTGATCTGACAGCCATGAATGATCTACCCCTCTTTATTGCACTGGCTGCATGAAAATATGGTCCCACTGGGATACATGGCACCCGAGCGCTATGTTGCCAATGTTATCTCTTGAGTAGTTTCTCATAGCGCGATGGCGCCTGCCCTTGATCTTTGCAGATCTGACGGTGGAGGACTTAACCCTTGACTACGCTGGCCATGTTGAAGGTCTGGTCCCATGACACATCTACGTTCTAACTTGGCATATGTGGTAGTTCCTCATTGGTTTAGCGAAGCACCACCCTAGAAGACTCAAGACTTGACCCCACGGAGCGGGCACATGTCGACTAGGTGCCATGTTGCTATGAGAAAATCGAGATCAAATTCCCATAGTGCCATAGTGCCCAATTGATGACATGTCCTCTCTCTTGCACGTGGCTCCCTTTGATTCACCACCATGGCACCAGACTCTGCCAATTGGGCAGATGGGGTATGAAATGGGACCCAACCACTTGTTTGAAGCTCTTGCCGTTGATTTCTTCCATTGCCGCGAACCTTGCCGTCGACACTAGGATTCACCGTATAAATAACCTCCAGCAGGCCGAGCGCTATGTTGCTATCAAAAAACTTGTGAGTTTTCTGATGGCGACATGGCGCCTTGCCGCCTTTTGAACTTTTCATCCTGTGAAACTGACTGTCCGCTGTAAGACATTTTTGGTGATGCATCCTGCCCACCGGACACCTTTTCTGTCGGGCACTATGTCGCTATGAAAATTTTTTGAGCAACACATGATAGCGACATGGCGCCGATGGTGCCATGAACCTTTTCCTACCCACTACCAAATTTTTCAACCCGCCAAACTTGTTGCCTAGCCCGTTGGACCCACCGGACACGTGGCGAAAGGGCGCCATGTTGCAAACATAAAACTCAAACAGCTTCCGATGGTGAGATAGCGCCAACCATAGATCCTCATCAGATCTGACGATTATGAACTTATGAGCCGCAAAATCTATCATAAGGCTCGGTATTAAAATAGTATTATCTTTGGAGTTAGCCATTGGACAGGCTAGACATTTAAAATTTGAAACTTGGCAAGGCGAACAAATGATAACAGCACTCATATAGGGAAGGGAACAAATTGGCAGATTCCCTTGCAAATTTGGCAGTCTAGCTTGAGGTATCCTTCCATGATAATTCAACTAAATTTAGAATATTTTTCGAGGTGGCATGTATTTTAAATATGGAAATAGTCCAGTATGGATCATAACTTCTATCATGATAGTTTACCCATTCAAAAATTGAGCTGATTTTCTTACGCTACATGCTTCTACGGTTACAATATGATGTCATCGATCATTCATTGTCATTCATAACCGTATAAGTAAAATCAATTCAAATCTCCATATAAATTTGATTAACATTATTGAATGTCGCCCTTTCCACTAAATTCACTTCCTAAGATCTTCCATCTTTTCTCTTTTGTACTCATATATGGGTACAAAATATCCTAGTTGATATGGTAATACATAGTTTACTTATGGTAATTAATTTTTGGCAAGTATTATATCCCTTAATTTTTCTTTTCATTTACATTCTACTTCTATATATGATTAACTTCACCAGTGGAGGTTGAGAGATTTGTGTGGCTTTGAATCTTAAATATCATGAGCTCGACGGAGTCTACTTTTTAAAACAAGGAAGGTCATTTGTGCTTGCAATGCATTTCAAAGAAAATGGAGTATATTGAACTCAATCATTGTGTTGTTGTATATTTTAAGGCAACGTTTACTCTATTCATAGGTATTATGTATGAGGATTCCCTAAATGCATTCTTTCGCATGTAATGTGACTTGGATGCCTTCAGTACAAGGAAATTTTTATATGATGAGGTGTTATCACCTGGATCAAAAAGATTACTTTATCCTCACCAACCAAATTCAATTTTCCTATCAAATGCTATAGATTTTGTTCAAACTGATGTTGATCTTATGGAGCTTTCAAAAAAGGTTTTAAGAGATTAGTTACTTTCTAATAATGCTCTTCAAGAGGCCATGGAAAACTACTTCTTATGGTCAAGTTCAACTCCCGCAGTTTGTAGAATATGAACACCCAAACAATCTTATTTATAACAACAAAGAAGACAAAAAAACAAATAAATAGGCCTTCAAATACAATCTGTATTCAGAAACAGAGTACGCTCTAGTTTTTGACAGAATTAAATGAATAACTTTTTATTACAGATTACCTAGATTTTCCATAACTCATCATATTTAATACCATTGTTGGTATATTTATTTAGAAAATAACTAATTAAAACTACTTCCTAAACTCGAGTTCTATATGGCAGCTTTAGCATGATTGCATGCATTATTAAGCATTGAAACCAATCTTGAAGAGCATTGAAACTTTTAATAATTTTGTGCCAATCTTCTTCTTCTTATGTGGAAGATCTACAAGCTCCCATGTATCATTCCCATCAATGAAATCCATCTCTTCATTCATTGCTTGCATCCAAACCTCATTAGCACATGCATCTTCAAAACATGATGGCTCAAAATAAGCTTTAGCAAGTAATACAAAATTTATTGTCTCACCTATTGGATCTTCTTCATGTGCTTGATTTTGACACCTCTCATAGATATCACTCAATATTCTTACTCTCCTTGGAGGACTTGAGGATGGACTTGCTCTTTGGATTGGTGAGGGGTTTCTTGGTGGGCTTGGTGATCTTGAAATAGAACCATTAGCTGGCTGCTCATTATCATTATCAGCAATATCATCATCATCCAAAACTAATTTTGGCTTTCCAACATGTTGTTTTTGATGACCATAAACTCCCCCTTCATCAAAAATAACATCTCTTGAAACAAAAATCTTATTAGTAATAGGATTGAATAATCTATAAGCTTTGCTTTCCTCACTATAGCCCACAAAAATACATGATTCACTTTTAGCATCTAGCTTTTGCCTATTCTGATTAGGGATGTGAACATAAGCCAAACAACCAAAAACTTTAAAATGATTTGCATTAGGCTTTTTCTCATACCATGCTTCATATGGAGTCATCTTGTGTAGGGCACTTGTAGGACTCCTGTTGAGAATATATACGGCTGTAGCAACTGAATCAGCCCAATAAGAATTGTTCAAACCCTTGGTTTGTAACATGCTCCTTGTCATTTCTACCACAGTACAGTTCTTCCTTTCAGCCACTCCATTCCTTTGGTGTGTGTATGCAGTTTTGAGTTGTCTTTTGATGCCATTCATCTCACAAAAATTCTGAAAATCGTTTGAGTAAAACTCTCCTCCTCGATCTGTTCTCAAACATCTAATTGTGTTCCCTTTCTCATTCTCTACATGAGCTTTAAATCTCTTGAATGTATGAAAGGCTTCATCCTTAGTCTTCAAAAAATATACCCAACACATGCGTGAGTAATCATCAATAAAAGTAATGAAATAAGATGACTTACCCAAACTTTGTGTTTGCGTTGAACCATAGATATCTGAATGAATAAGTTGAAGTGGGTATTGGGCCCACCATGCATTGCCTTTTGGAAATGATTCCCTTGAATGTTTCCCTTTTTCACACCCTTCACAAATCTGTTTATGCTCTTCAACCTTAGGCAATCCAAGAACTAATGCATTTGATGTTAGATTCTTTATACTATTGAAATTCAAATGGCCATACCTGAGATGCCACAACCAACTTTTATCCTCATAAGCCATATTGACAAGCTGATCATCATTATGACCAAAATTCAAAGGAAACATCATATTATTTTTCATAGGAACAACTGTAATCACTTTATTTTTTTATTCTTATCATAGATAGTATAGTGCATGTTCTCAAATACCACTCTATAATTCTTCTCACATAGCTGCCCAACACTCAATAAATTATGCTTTAACTTGGGAGTATAATAAATATCTTGAACACTTTTCATACCTTCCTTTGTCTGAACATCCATGGCTCCTTTGACTGCAACATCCACAGTATTGTTATTACCAAGGGTAATATTGGATCTATAACTATCATGAAGCTTTGAAAATATTTCTTTGTTACCAGACATATGGTTAGAACATCCGGAATCCAAATACCAAACATCATTCACATTACTTTCACCTTTCCCATAACACAAAAATAAATTACCCGAGGAAGGATCCTCATCTTGTTGGGCATAATTTGCATTATTGTTACCTGATTTCAGTCTACACTCTCTCTCAAAATGTCCATACTTATTGAAATGATAGCATTGGATATTCGTTTTATCAAATCTGCCTCTACCTCTTCCTCCTTGAGCACCTCCTCTTCCTCTAGATCCTCTTGAAAAATTATGATTTTGGCCCCTTCCCAAGCCTTTGTTGTTGTTACTACTGCTGCTAGCACCATCGTTCTTTGAAATTTGCAATTGGGAAGCAAAAGCCTTCTCATTAACACTGGTAGATGTGTCCCTTATTTTATCCTCATGTGATATAAGAGATCCAACCAATTCATCATACTCCATGGTAGCTAAATTTTTTCTTTCTTCTATGGCAATTACTACAATATTCCATCTTGGGGTTAGAGATCTCAATACCTTTTTTATTATTTGCTCTTGAGCAATAGATTCACCCAAAGTGGCCATTTTATGAGTCACATCTTTCACTCTCACATAGAAATCTCCCACACTCTTTGTCTCCTTCATCTTCAAGTTCTCATATTCTCTTTTCAAGGTTTGTAGCTTCACAACCTTGATCTGATCATTGCCATGGTAAGCATCTTTTAGAGTCTTCCAGGCCTCTTTTGTTGTCTGTGCATCAGAAATTCGAGGAAACAAGCTCTTATCAAGAGCCATCTGAATGTGAAACAATGCCATTGCATTTTTCTTCTCAACTTCTTTCTTCAATCTCCTATCATTAGGTTGGAGAGTATTCCAATTTGCAGGCTCTTCATATCTAAATTCAACGATCTCCCAAAAATCTTTCCCAATCAAAAAAGTCTTCATATTGATTGACCAATATTGGTAATCAACTCCATCAAACTCTGAGATTTGCAAATTATTTGCCATGCTGTTGTCTTCCAAACACCTTCAGCTCTGATACCAAATGTAGAATATGAACACCCAGACAATCTTATTTATAACAGCAAAGAAGACAAAGAAACAAATAAATAGGCCTTCAAATACAATCTATATTCAGAAATAGAGTACGCTCTGGTTTTTAATAGAATCAAATGAATAACTTTTTATTATAGATTACCCAGATTTTCCAAAACTCATCATATTTAATACCACTGCTAGTATATTTATTTAGAAAAGAACTAATTAAAACTACTTCCTAAACTCGAGTTCTATATGGTAGCTTCAACATGATTGCATGCATTATTAAGCATCAAATTTAGAAATTTATATGACTATTGATAAACTTATTAAAAAAACTGCCGATAACCATGCAATATAATAAGACTTTTATGTTAACTGTTATGAGCTGAAAGATCAACGGTGGAACTAGAGTTTTCCATTTCTGAACAACATCAATCTAGGCATTAATCTTCATGGTTGGTGTCATTCCCTTTAATAAATTGGCAATATAGTCATCATATGACTCTATTTATGCTATAGCTAAATTGACTCTGGATATACTTATTTTTGGTATTTGAATAAGGCTATTTGTGGATATGGTGATGACATTAGGCGTTGTGTCATCAAGGTGTTGAAATCAAAAGGTTGTGCATTATTTACCTTAATTGAACATAGTCATGATATTCTGGGTGCTCATCCTCTGGCTCTAGGGTTCTATTCACTTTATTGCTATCGCGACTCTTGTTCTAGGACATTTTGACATGCCTCAACCTCATAGGCTCTCAAAACTATATCTTCTTGTCATCAAAGGGATGCTATAGATGAGTGAATATATCTTTTTTCAGGTCCTCTAGAATGGTAGTTGTTTTGATTTTTATATCTTTTTGATTCTCTGTGTATGTCTTCTTTGGAAGATTTTTGGAGTATTTAACACTCCTAATGGACTGTCAAATTAATTACCTCTTTCTTTATTCGCTTTCTTAGTTACTTTTTGGTGTTAGTCTTATTCTGATTTCTTCTATAGTATATACCTCCTCTTCTCTTTTAGTACTTTCCTCTGCTTTTACTTATTTGAAAAACTAGTAATATTGTCTATATGGAAATCTTGTATTTTATATTCATGATATATAGACTTAAAGTCTTTTGTAACAACAACAACAAAAATATTATTATGGTATGTCTTTGAACATGGTAAGTAAGTTTAGTAGTTTAAAGTTCAGACTTAAGTTAGTTGTAGGTATGGATGGTTTAAACTATTTGAAGAACATGCATGGTTCTAATTAAATTTTTTTTCTTTGTAATTTTAGAGTAGGAATCTAACTGCTCCAGTTAGAGTGTGCTCCTTTGCTACTTGGCTATAATGGCCCAAGGTAGAGATGATTCAAGTAGTTTGTTGTCATCTGGGTTCATGACCTTCTTCATGCCTTTTCTAATGAAAACAACAACAACAATGATAATGATGACGACGGTGACAATGACAACGATGATGACGACGATTACAACAATGTAATGTAGAGAGATAAATAAGAAAATAGAGACAAATATAGATTGATAGATTATTTTTTTAAAAAAACATAAAGGACATGAATTGGGATAAAAATTTACATACTAACCTTTGCCTTAAATTTTGGCTTATTACTTTGTACAAAAAGTTTAAAATATTTTTCCTCGAGGAAGAAAATTAGTCACAAAATATATACTTAGGAATTGATTATTTGAAGGTTTCTACCTAGAATCATACCATTTCAAAACAACAATTCTAATATTTTTTGAGACAAATCTATAGGCTCTTTCTAAACTCCCAATATTCTTGAATTTTTTTTGAGAACTTTATAATCTATTCCTTAAAAATAGAAAAATATTGAAAAGATTGGTTAAAAGATTTTTTTCTTTTGTCAAATCCCTATTCAGGACTCAACCTTAGATATTAAAAAAAATTGCATAAAGGATTTTATGTAAAATGGTTAATGTTTCATTCACCTCACATAGAATCTCATGAATGAACGTAGAAATTTCCCATATTGATGAAGATTATTGACTTGGAGGTTTACACAAATCAAGGATTCATTTACAAATGTATAAACCTATGAAATTTAGTAATATATATCCAATATATATATGTGATGCAAGACCTTATAGTGAGTTTTTGATGCAGGATCTTTTAATAATTTTTTATAAGATTTTAATGTTTTTTACTTTTTTAGACAATTGTTTTTATTAATAACTTCAAAATATTACTTTCAATTTCAAATTTTAGTTGGTAGTTCATCTTATCTCAATTTTAGGAAGCTTCACAAAAAAATTTAGGCTTTACCAAATTATTTTTAAAAATTACCAAAAATGGCAAAAAACTTCTTTTATGAAAAAATTGCTAAAATGGTAATTTTAGATTTGTATTTAAATTTTTATTTCCTCTCATTGTAGGAGAGGAGCAGGATTTGGAAGAGTAATAAAGAAGAATTTTAAATTTTGAAAATCTTTACTTTGTTTTTTCTCTCTTATGTTTATGTAATAATTTAAGGAATCCTGGCTACATCATCTAGTATTATAGCTTAGAAGGCCTAGGAAAAGGGGATTTTTTAGTTGTGTGCTTATGAGTTTATATTTATTTAGGTTGAGTGAAAAAACAAGTTTCCAAAAGTTAAGTTAGAAAAGAGAAAAGATCCAATTGTGGCAAAGGATGGACTTGTTTGAAGAGCTACATTTATTGATAAAGTATTTATAGAAAAGGAAAGAAGAAAATTTTGCAAAAAAAAAAAAAACAAGAAGAAGAGGAAGGAGGAAGAGATGAGGCGATTAAAGTTGAAAAAGATGTTATGAGAATTACAACAAAGTTTTCAACAATTTAAAAAGCTAATGGAATTAGAAATGTAGAAATGGTACCTACTTGTCAGGAAGAAGATCACATGGCCTACTCAAAAGAAGAAAAGGAAAGAATAGACAAAAAAATAAAGGAAGACCTCAAAATTGAAACGTTAAGTATACCAATGACTATTTTAACATCAAGAATTGAAGAAGCCAAGATAAACATAGCTGTTGAAGAGTCTTTTTGTCATTTTGAGCCTTATGTTCAGAATGAGAAAACATAAATGCTTGTTTATAATAATATTTGTAATGAAGATGTTTCATATTTTGTTTAATGAGGTATATGAAAATTTCCAAAAGTATTATTTTAATTCTGGCAATGTTGGATATGCTAATATATTATATGTTGAAGACATAAGTGGTGACAGAACAAAAACCATATGCAAAGGAAACCAAAATTTGGATTCTAAAGGTTGAGAGTATGCTAAATAGAAAATGGGTAAAGAAAAATAGGAGGAATAGGGATCTAGTGAAAATTTCAAAGTTGAAAAATAATCTATCACATTATTGAAAGACCAGAAAGGATAAACAAACCCATACTCAAGAAGACTTCTATTTTCTTTTATCTCAATAAATAAAACACATATCTAGTATAGTGAGAAGCATTAGATTAAAAGAAGAAGAAAAAGTAGCATGCATTAAAAAAATTCTTGTAGGAGCTTTTAGTAGCTTTTTGATGGAGAAGATTTTAGAAATTTTTTAAAAGATTTTAATATTTTGTAGTTTTTTATAAAGTTAATTTTATTAATAGTCTCAAAATATTACTTCCAATTTTGAATGTTAGTTCGCAGTTCATTTTATCTCAATTTTGGGAAGCTTCACAAAAAAAATCAGATTTTTTCTAGTTTTATTTCCTCTCATTGTAGGAGAGGAGAAGGATTTGCAAAATTATAAAAAGAAGAAATTGGAATTTTAGAAAAAAATAAAAAATCTTTCTCTTATGTTTATGTTAATAGTTTAAGGAATTTTGGCTGCATCAATATGCTTGATAATCACTTATAATGGTGGAACACAAGCTGTTAAAGGATTGAAATATCTCCTTACCTTATTGTAAACTCATATAATAGGCCTTAATGTGAGAAAATATTTCTACAATTTTTAATTTATCTCATTCAATTGTCATTGGGTTCTTGAAGGAAGATTATATCTTGAATACTTGCCTTAAAATCTTGAATCAAATTTTCTTTGGTGCTTTAATGATTGGTATCTTGAAATGCTTGGGTGCTTAATTTTGAAACTGATTGTATATCAAAATAATTCCATATATGATGTTTACATATGTATCATCCTACATTTTCATTCAAATAAAAGCTAGCTTAACCATGGGATTGAATTTCCCAACAAAAGTCAAAGATAGAGTTCTCTAAGATTATTTTAGCCAAAACAAGTTGTTAAGCATAGCATATAAACCATTATGTTCCTAGGTACCCAATGTATCAAATTAGATTATCTTAGGTGCATAATTTTTAAAAACATTGTTTACATAAGAATATTGTTTAAAGTTTTTAATGAATGGACGAATATTGAGCAAGATGTAGGAACGAAAGAATCAAGTTACAAGCATAAGGCATAATAGGTAGTGAATGTTCAAAAAACCAAAAAGGGGAATAATACAACATCATATTATGGGTGTTATGTTTTAACAATGCTATATTTAGTTTTTTAGTAAGAAATTAATGGATATGGCACTAGAAACCATAGGGCTCCATGACAGTGCTTATGGGTGCTATTGTATAGTCTTGCATTAGTGGAAATTATGAGAAAGTACATGATCCCCAATTTCAAACTTATTAATAATCAAAAGAAAATATATTTGAATTTTTTTATATGTATAAATCTAGTTCTTTCATTTAAATTTCCCTCAAAAAATTCAGTTCAAAAAAAATTCCAATTGAGCTCTTTCAATTACGAATTTTGAATCTAGTAGAGGAGGGATGAAATATGAACCATTTACTTATTTAATTTTAGTATCATGATAAAAAATTTATCTTCCTCTATTTCTTTAAGAATAGTTATTCTATCCAAGAAGTATATGACATTCACAAGAGTTTTAAGAAAGAGGTATGTATAAGACTTTAATATTTATGAGTTCAATAATTTTTAATGTTTTTAGCCTCGATCTTACTTGAAATAAGAAATATTACATAACATTAATATATTTAAGTAGGTTAATTCCTACAAAATGTTTAGATAAGCCTATATAATCTAATCCATTTTAATATCTTTTGTGGACATCTTAGATATATGGAAGATAAATTGTGAATAGTTATAGAGTGTCAATTGAGGTACATAGCTAAATCTTTTTAAATATAAGAAACATATTGTTTATATATTAGTTCATGTGAAAAGATGGAAGAACTTTAGAAGGATAAATCTCTAGATCATCTTAATATAGAATCAAAAGTTTTAGCTAATAGAGGCATCTCTAGGTCTATTGTTCTTAGAAAAAGCAATCAAAATTTTTAGGGTCATGTTTTTTTAATTAATATCTCTATATATTTTTTAATTAGACATATAATTCTACTTTGATCTTTTGATAAAACCATATTTATTCATGCTAGATTTTATCAATTTTAAAGAGCTTTAAAGAGTTATATATAGTTATTGCATTAAATATTTTCTTTTCCATATCCAATCATGTATCATCTCAAAATAGAAAATTTAACCTCAATATTCTACCAATATCTAGAGTTAGGCCCAATAAAATTTCCCTATTCAAAGTATGTTATGGAAATAATTCCTACATTGCATATTTTAGCCAATGGATGCTTTTCACAATATTTATTATTGGAAATCTTGGTACAGATTTCATAATTTGTAATTTGGATGACTATATTTTAGCTTCATTACATAATCTTTTTCATATTTAGAAAAAATAAATTTAGAATTTGTGTTTCAATTTTTTTCATACATTAATGAATTGATCATGCATATCTTTGTTCACATTACATTTATAACTACTTGGGGTGGTTGGTTATATTCATAAAAGAAATATAGAATAGCTTATTATCCCAAAATCAACTATCACATAATATAGATTTGGAACCAAGATATAATTAGGATTAAAGATTAGAATCAAGCAAAAATGAATTCAATAGATTTTTAGAAAAGATTAATTCGGTAGGCTCTCTCTCTCTCTCTCTCTCTCTCTCTCTCTCTCTCTCTCTCTCTCTCTCTCTCTCTCTCTCTCTCTCTCTCTCGGAGAAGATATATTTAACTTTTATGGTACTTAGGATAAGAAAAACTTAAAATTAATTTTTGCTATTTGAAAAGTATAGGATAGAGATAGCTATTTCTTAGTCAAGCCCCATTTAATAAATAAACCATGAAATTGAAAAACAATTTTATTTATTTAAAGCATGGTAATATAAAGAAGAGGTTAGATCTTACAATGTTAGTTCTCATAGTTTCAGATAAGGACATAGTTTCACTCTTTGAATATTGTTATAGTGTCTTCAATTATTTAGAAGAATAACTTGGATTCCTTTTATGGAGTCCTAGATCTCTAGGTATACCTGAAATTTTTCTTATTGCTATGCTACATGACATTCTCTTTATAAAGATATTAAACTACATCTATATTAATGTATTTAAAAGGGTGACTTCCTTTTTTTATTAGGGACTTTATGTCTTGTCCTTTAATGAAGGAAATAATTATCATCAAATAAAGAGTAATTCCTTCAAAATAAACCTTTGATGCTTTAATTTTTCCTAATAATCCTTGAAAAAATAGAAATATTGCACTTGTATTTGACATTTTCTTGTAATTAATTCTTCATTACTTATCAAAATGAGTAGAATATACATCTCACAAATATTATGGAGCTCAATACTTAAAGTAATTCTATGGGAGTTTGAGTGTCTTACTCAACAATCAAGAACGCAATATAATTTTTTAGAAAGCCTAAGAGAATAGGTTGATTGCAATTGTGCAATCCCTTAAATATGCTCACTAGTAATTATTGTTAAAAACTACTTAGAAATTTGAACCATGAGCCTTAATATTGGAGGATTTTGAAATGAAAAAGAAGAATTAACGTTTGATAAAGCATAATAATCATGAATTTTTGAGGTCACTAAAATAGGATCTTATGTATTATCCTACTTTAAGTGAGTACAATTCTAAATGATATGCTAGTCAATTGGTCATTTTATTTCTATGTTTCATTTCAAAATCACTTTATTTATTCTATTAAGTATATATCACTTGTTTATTTCTTACATCATATTCTAATTTCCTTATTTTTAAAGAATTAACCAATACATTGAGACTTTTGAGCTCACTTTGACTCAAACTTTCATGATATTTCCATCTTCATATCTCATGTTTAGGGCTCTAAATATATCCTTTCCCTTTTAATTTATTCCTATTTAATTTAATTTAATCTTGTTGGTTTCCTTATATTTTATTTAGGCATTGTATCATTGTCATATCAATTGATGCCATCTCACAATAGGGTGATCCCAAAATAGTGGGTACCACTTTTTGACCAATTTTGACACTGAAATTAACATTTTTGAAACAAAACTCACATTTGATTGACTATATCTCTAAAACTATGAATAATTTGTAGATGATATAAAGTAGTGATTTTTATTACTATGTCCCTACTTTGTAAGCATATTTTTTAATTTTTTTAAAAAAAATTATTTAAGTCAAATTTTTCTTCTCCTTCAAAAAGTGGTATGTATGAAAAACTAAATTTTTTAAAGACTGAAAATTCACTTCACAAGCATAATTTTTTTTTTGTAGAAATGTTAAAGAGGTGATTCTTTTGATATTGGATTTTTAACATCAATATCTAGGGGATGCACTTGGTTTGATTCAATTTGGTTGAATATTGTATAGTGTATGAATTTTTAAAGTGACATCAATCATAATTCAGACATGCATTCATTTTGACAAGGATAACTTGAACTCAAATATCATAAATCAAATTTTATTTTTTAAATAGAGAGCTAAATTAGTAGCCTATTTCCTAGAGATTTTTCAAAAAAATGACCAAGTTTATAAATTTTTCCAAAGTGTCAAATTTAGGTGATGTTCACTCATTAATCAAACTATAATGCATTAAACTCATATATGAAAAACTTAATAAATATAATAATTATTAAAATTATAGTCATTAGAAAGCTTGCTCCAAGCTACACAATTTGACAATTTTTCATTTACAATATCTAAAATTACTTGATCCTAGTTTTCAAAGTCAAAATACCAAGTTTTAAATTTGTATCTTAAAAAATAGAAAACAAATTGAAATGTATGGTCATGCAAACACATGTTTGTGTGAACATACAAGGTAAAAATTCTGGCAACTAGTTTTTTGTTTTCATCTATTCATCAGAACATTTATAAAAAGATTGTCTTTCCCTAAACACCTTAAAAGGTCACATTCACATTGAGGACAAATGTGAGTACAACTTTTTGAAAGTAAAGATGTTTTTTTATGTAGTTCAAGTTTTTGAAGGCAAAGACAATTTTTTGATCTTTTAATCATTTTATGCGAAACAAGAAAGAAAGACAAAGAAAACATGCAAGACAAAGATCTCATGAAGCAAAACAAATAAATCTTTACAAAACTTCAGCATGTTATCATAGAAATAAACAAGGTGTGTACTTATGCATATATGTTAAATTTTTTATTTTCATGGTTTTGAATTCAATTATGTAACAATATTTATTTTTTTCTAATTTTATTCATTTATAAACATGTTGCATAAAATCAACCAGGTGAAGGTGAAGAAATGTTGGAGGAGGCTTAAAACAAGTAGAAGAAGTAAATATGGGAGAAGGGTCAAGATCACTCCCTATAGTATCTCAAAAATTAAATTTTGAAGAATGTTCAAGGTTACACCCTACAGAAGTTCAAGTAACAAAAGTTGGATAAGGGTTAGTATCATTCCTTGTAGAGTCTCAAATAATAAATATTGGAAAAGGCTCAAGATCCCTCCCTATAGAAATTCAAGTAACAAAACTCAGAGAAGGGTCATGATTAGGCACTCCTACTGGTATGGATGAACTCATCAATAGTTCTCAATCTATAGAGAATTGAATTTCTCATAAAAATTTAGATCATTCAATTAAAATCAATGTGGATAAATTGAGACCACTTGTAGCTATTGTTTAGCCCTTAAGTCTTTCTAAGAAAATTTTAATGAATAAGAAAAGAGAAATAATGACTAAATTTGATAATATTGAAACACTTGAACAAGATCTGTTTCTTTTACTTATGCTTACACAAAAGAAGTTGCAAGAGGCATTGAGATTACTAGGTGTAGACACAACATAAAGATGAGAAGATTTTCTAAAATGCAAACTAATCTGAGTAAAAATGTTAATCAAGGTTTGAGAAACATAGGAAAGAGGTCTTGAACTAAAGATAGGTCCATGGTAAGAAAAGTGATGTTGATATCTATTGTTAAAAATAATATGACCCAAAATACAAAAATATCTTCAATTTCATCTGAAATGGGTTTTAGTAGGAAAACAATGCGAGAATATGTTAAGAGAAGAGTCATTTTAGATGATATTATGATGGAAAGGAAATTGGAAAACCATGTGTAGAGAACCTCAATTTGATAGGATTGATGAGGGATTCAAAAATTTAGTCATATCATTTTGGATTGATAACACTCATCCTTCATCAAATAGTAGAGATATTATCAGGCATAGGGTTGCATCTAGTCAATATAAGCACAACAGAAAAAATTACTTGGACACCACATAGAATGAGTTATATGTGTCAATTTGTAGTGAACATCCTAATATAAAAATTGGGCAAACATTGTTTCAAAGATTGAAGCCATTCTTTGTGAGGTCAAACAAAGTGTTTGAAACTTGTTCTTGTTATCATATTGATTTTGATCTCCACTATCAAGTATTTTAAAATTTTGTAGAAGACACATATGGTTTTCACACTACTCCTCCTAGTAAGGGAATTGTGTTTATATCATCCACCTTATGTGACAAAATAGATGATCTAGTTTCTTAAATAAATTGCATCAAAGGAATATGTGAAACATGTGGTGAATTGACTCATTTTCTTTTGAAAATTGAAAATATCAATGTTAAAAAAAGTATATTGCAAAAGTTACAACTATGTCAAGAACGAAACAAAGTTGGGGAAATAGATTAAAAAGTTCAAATATGTTAAAGAGGAGTTACCTATTGTAACATTTATGGACAAATTTAAGAATTTGATTCAACTTTATATTTGTCACACATTTTTTGCAAAGTGGCAAGCTCAATAGTTTCAAACTTTGAGAACTAATTTTCCACTTAGAATGATTGTATCATTTGTTGATTTTGCAGAGAACTATTCCTTTGTTCACCATAGAGCAATTCAATCATATTATTTCTTTACTAAGTAGGTCAATATTATAGTACATGTTTTTTATAGACATGTACAGTTAGAATATGAAATTCTCTATGTAGAAAATTGCTTCAATATGTTTTTTTTCTTTTTTGAAAGAAAGAGACATAAATATTGATAAACATTATGTTTGATCTAATGGATATGCCACCCAATTCAAATTTTCTAGACCATTTTGCATTAAGTAGATATTATTGTAATGAAAATATAAAACATAGATGGAAATTCTTTGAGAGTAGGCATAGAAAAGGTGAACATGATGGTGTTGGAGCTTGCATCAAACGTGCTATGTGAAAATATCCAATGAATTATAAGGGAGTTCACATAAATAATACATATGATGTTGTTGAATGGTGTAAGACACATTTTGCATCAAACGAGGTTTATAGAGTCCTTTGGGAGATAATAGGTATGGATGTACACATCTGTTTAAATTTTATGCAATTAAGTTTTAAAATTTAAGTTTTAATTTTTATCTTTATTTTTTGAAGCTTAAATTTAATTTGTCTGTATATTTATAATGAACTTTTAAGTGTTAATAGAAAAAAAATGCATAGTTGCAGGAGGATAGAAAAGACATGTTAAGTCATGAGTATAGATAATCAAAATTGGACATTGAAGACAAGAGAATGAATACTCATATTTTTGTGACAATTGCATTGATGAAGACTATCAAGAATGCATCAATCGGACATGTGGATATACAGGTGCATGACTTTTGATACCACTTGTTGTCATTGATACATTTGATAAATATGATGAAATGTTTGATGATATTACATTGATCTTTGACAATTATAATCATAACTTTGGACTAGCAAAAGTGGGTAAGTATCATAAAAATTAATCTCAACTTGCTATTTAATTATCAATGAAATATCTTATGTAATGTACACATACATACTTGTTCTGTAGGAGATATCTTTACAATGATTGTTGAGCTTGGAGATCATGAAGGTGTCGAATATTATTTATTTTGATGTACTGTAGAGAGGATAAAGTTATACAATCACAAAGAAAGTGATGAAATGTTGTTCCCCATAGGTATTATACATACATGTACATAAATGAATTTATATATATCTAGGAAACTTTATATCGGTCAAATTTCAAAATGTTTAAATTTGAGGTGCAGGTTATATTATGATATAGGGAACATATTTTAAGAAAAAATAGTCCAACATGGAATACACTTTGTTGATTATGAACTTGACAACAAGGTTTTACAACAAAACCATCTACCTATTGCCATTGATCTTTGTTTACATCTAGTCAAATTTAAGTGTGGGCATCACAACTGGAGACTGGGGTTAGGGTTAGGGTTACAATTTATGGTTAGAGTTATAATTAGAGTTATGGTTAAAATTAGAGCTAGGATTTCAGTTAGAGTTAGAGCTAGAGTTAGGTTTAGGGTTAGAGATAGAATTAGCATTAGGGTTAGGGTTAAGGTTAGAACTAGGGTTAGAGTTAGGGTTTGAGTTTGAGTTAGAGCTAGAGTTATAGTTAGGGTTTGTCTTAGGGTTAGGGTTAAGATTAGAATTAGGGTTACAAAACTAAGGTTATATATAGGGTTAGGGTTAGACATTTTATTATTATTATATATTCTCTAATGTTATACTAATATTTTCTAAATTTACTTCCTACTATTAAATTAATATTTTTCTAATATTCTAAACTAAATTTTTTTAATTGTTTCTAATATTTTTTCTAATGGTTTTTCAAATATTTTTCAAAAAACACTAAATTTTTTCTAAATTTGTTTCCTAATGTTATAATAATATTTTTCTAATATTCTAAAGTAACATTTTCCTAATATTTTCTAATATACTAGACTAGTTTTTTTTTTTCTAATGTTTTTCTAATATTTCATAGTGTTTTTTCTAAAATTTTGTAATATATTTTCTAATATTTATCTAATAACACTAGTATTTATCTAAATTTGTTTCCTAAAGTCTTTGAAGCATTAGGTAATAGCCAAAATGATAGGGGGTTGGCCCTGGAGTACAAAACAGGTTGTAGGTTAGTTGAAGGTCACATCCCATTCAACTAACTAATACCAACTTTAAGCTTTAAAAAACACATAATGTCAATAACCAAATTAACATTACTATCAATCCTTAAACATAATGCAAAAAAGACTAAGAAATAAGCCAACAAAACTTAAAAAGATTGATGCTGATAGTCCCAATAAAAGAAAAATGCATAAAATGTAAAATATTGTAGCATACTAAGTTCATAGTCATGAGCGGCATAAAAAATGAAATAAACACCAGATCCAAGAATAGCTATCCCCCTTTTGTCCATGATCATCATCCTTATTTTCCTTAAGCACGTGCTTATTTACGACCTCCCCATCCACCTTGACTTGTTTGTCCAAGATAGTCTTCAGCTAGTCCTCTACTAAGAACCCATAAATGGAGTAGGTTACCTGACTTTCCTTTCCCAAGTCCTTCTCTTCTTTATTCACCTGCAAAAAGTAAAGGGTGGTGGATGTGGAATGCATGACTTTGATGGAAAGTTATATTAAAGTATCAAATCTTTGACAGATACTAGTTTGATTGTCTGTTGGGTCCTTTATAGACTACTCAAGCCTATCCAGTATAGATTTATTGTGTCTTTGTCTATGGCTATTCTTTCTTTTCATCCCCCCACCTTTAGGAGTTTCCTTCTTGGGGGATGTGTTGTCTTCCCCCTTGCTTCATAATGTTGTACTAATCTAATATTCTAGATTAATATTTTTAAAAAAAATTTTTAATTTATTTTCTAATTTTTTCTAATAACACTAATATATAATTAACCAATAAAAAAATTATAAATGATAAATTAATATAATTAACGAACATTAATAACCAATAAAAATATTAAATTAACACTAAAATATTCTTTCAAAACTTAGAAAACATAAAAGAAATTTCAAATAATCACATATAAACATACCCAAAATAACACAACAATAAAAAATGGAGGAAAAGGACACAACTTGCTCAACACCCTGACATGTTTGCTCCAATGTTCAAAGCATTTTTACTCCACTGTAAAAATGAAATGGAAAATGGAAAACAATAAATAAAAAGTTAAAAATCACAACTTTCCTATGTTCACGTGAACTTTTTAAGTACTTGTGTTCGCATGAACATGTCCTTTTATTTTTTAATTTGTTCACATGAACATATATATGAGGAATGTTCTTGCAAACATCCTTTGAATGTTCATGTGGACATTTGAGTTTGTGTGAACGGTCAAACTATGGAAACTTGAAAGAATTTTCAATTTTTTTTGTGCCACAAAAGTGGCACCCTGTATTGTGTGATCACCCAACATGAACAATCAACCATATTTCTTATCTTTCATAAGGGATTAAGCTTGAGGATGCTTTGTTTCTTCTCTATGAAAGAGTGATGCGACAACAACTATTAGTGTGTATTTGTAAATGAGTGAACACTACTTATTAAAACATTTCACTTGGGTTCATTTGTATAAATTACATGTTTTCTTATTTGTATGTTGACATGAAAATTTATTTTCTTCTAATGCTATGACTTAGAGATACTAATTCCCAAAATTTATATTTTATGTACTTATATCCTTTATCTAATCATTACTTTCTTAGCTTATTTTTCTTAAATAGGTATTTATTTAACTACAAGATTTATGCCACACTCAATTGACATTTTGAAGCTTCAGTTTTAAGTTAAATGTTCCTATTTTTATGTCAATTCTAAGTTTGTATTCTTACCTTCTAGACTATTCATACCTTGGCATGCTATACTTTCTTAATTTCAACTATTTTACCTTGTTATATATTGTTTTTTCAACATAATATCCAAGCATGTCATGTTTAAAAGGAAAATTATTACACATAACACTGAAAAATCCTAAGACAATAAGTTTTAACCTAAATTATTGTTCCCTAACTAAAGTAGGGTGTAGAAATAGTTACTAGTTTGTATGATGTAGTTTAGAAATATCATTCTCACAAAATTTTAGGACACAATAATATCTTACTAGGCGATCATGTTAAATTTTTATCTTCTTTGGAAAAAAAGAAAAAAGGTAAAAATTAAATATTCTACTCAATTCAAATCCCTAATCTTAACCAATAGAAATGGTTTGTGGGATATTGTGTGCATCGTTAGAGGATTCATCTTTCTTTAGCTTTTCAATTCTTGAAATCCAATTTCAAAATATCTAAAATTAAGTTACAAGTAGTATTAAAGTGATTGAAAGTATAAAAGTAAAAAGATATTTAAAAAATTAGAAAACAAACCAACAATGTACTCAAAGGATTAGCTAATAAAAAAACACCATAAAAAGGAAAGGAATAGTTATACAGTCATAAGTTAGATGACTTTACATGGAATGATAATTTAATACTTGATTTAACATAAAAGGTGTTGGTCATTGATTCTGAATATCATTATATTTATGGCAAAGGCTTGTTGTTCTTTATTTTCCATGCACAATCATACTATCATTTTCCATTCTAGAACTACCAAAATTATAATTCTGATAACAATATTTCTAGAAGATCTATTCTTATAAACTAGATGTCACTATGCTTCCTAAGGCTGGTTTATTCTTAAAAATCAAAACCAACAAAAAAAAATGTATAAACTCTAAAAATTCTAAGCTAGAAGATGTCGAGAAATTGGGGGTCCTATTTGATATGGGCAATGATTTGCACAAAATTGAGCCTAGACATATTAAGTAGGATTGGCATGATATGGTGTGTTTTTGGATGCACATTACTGAGGGTAGCTTGCTTCTATTTATGGAGGCCATGGAAGTTCATGAGGACCTAGTTTCCATGTAACTAGTAAATACTTGGTAGGAATAACATGTCACTAGGTGTTATTATGCCTGAGATTAATGAGGAAGTCATAGCTTAGTCTAGTTTGTTATCTATGAAGGGAAAGAAGTGGAGAAGGGTTACTAAAAAAATGAATGAAATTGGTATGAATGAGTTCTTCGAAGATAGTGAGAGGTCAGTTTGGTACCCTGGTGGTTTCAGAAGAGAGAGATTATCAATCCCATTGGGTGAGGTCTGCTTCTTAATAATGAAATTCCTCACTTTGGAAGGCCGACATAAAGTAAGTTATTATTACTGCTTGCTTGTTCTAAATCACTTTTGTTATCATGACAAATATTGTTCCCTTTATTCACATTTTGTGGATTGGAATTCTTCAATTATGGATGTGAGGAAATGTATGGATGAGGGAAAAAATTACAACACCCTTCATGAGGGCTTTTTTTTTTATTATATAACTTCCATAGAGCTATGTTCTAAGCAAGGAACTGTTGGAATTATGATTGAAAAGATCATTGTTGAAGAGTGAAGGAGATTGATTGCAAAAAGGGAGATTATTGTTA
Organism: Cupressus sempervirens; assembly: GCA_028749045.1. Taxonomy (NCBI): domain Eukaryota; kingdom Viridiplantae; phylum Streptophyta; class Pinopsida; order Cupressales; family Cupressaceae; genus Cupressus; species Cupressus sempervirens. The sequence goes on along the minus strand of CM053791.1, from coordinate 738,204,518 downwards.
AAGAATGTTTTCAATCATTATTTTGTCATTGATGTCAAACTTGCTATTTGTTGGAATGACAGTTGGTTATAAGATCCAAGTTCTATCACTTAGTCGATTAATGAAGAGGATTTAATCAACAAGATGTAACAAAAGCACCTAGGGGAATGGTTGACTTATGCTTTTGTAACAAAGTGCAAGAATTAGTTAAGACAATGGTTAAATAATGTATTGATAATATACTTGAAGATATAGAGGCTAGCCACACTTAGAAACACTGGAGGATTAGCTAGTTCAAGCCAAGAAAATTTTTAGTTCATGCTGAGAAAATGCAAAATCTAGTGTATGCCGAGTAATATAGAAGAAGCCAAGTGTGTTTAGGTGCCAAGCAAAGTAATAGGTATCGAGTGTCAGAAAAACTTAGTGGATGTCGAGTGAATCCACAACAAGTGCCAAGAATCATTAAAACTTAGTTGATGTCGATTAACACAATATGTGTTGAGCACTAAAATTTAATAGTGCCAAGCTACAACATTATTGAAAAAGTCAAAGATTTGTCAAATCTGAGCCAAAAAATTTATTAACTTGAATTTTGTGAACCAAATGGAGGATAAGGATGATGAGTTGGTGGCATAGAATTTTAGATAAACCATTTTTGAGTGAATTCAAGAGGATTCTTCATGATATTTCTAGAAGGAACAAGATGTGGGTTAGATTCATTGAATTCTACCTAATCCATTCGAACTAAAATTAAAGGAAGAATTGAGCGAGAAGAGAAATTCTAGACTTCTATTGAAGGAGTCACAAACCAGGAAGCAAGAGTTGTTAAATTGTGAAGTGATTGAAAGGTGTCAAAGAGAAGGCATCTACGAGAAGGAAGAACAGAGCACAGAGACTTTTCTTTGATAACTAGTCAAAAAGAGAGGATTGCACTAGTATATTGAGCATGGAAACTCAAGGAGATAAAATTTGAAAGGAGGGCAAGCTGTCAGAGCTACAATGACTGAATGCTAGGCAATGTTATAAGCTATGTTATGAGCTGGAGAGTAATATAAAATCTACAAGATAAGTTGTAAACTGTATTAGGTGAAAAGCCCTTGTTGTCACTCTCTAACAATTGTACAAGCTAGGGTAAAATCCTATGGACTTAGGTTGGTTTAACAACCATTTGTAAATCCTTTAACAAGGTGGCATTCCAAGTGAATGTTCTAAAGTCCTCTAACTAGGCCCTCTTCTAATAGGGTGGTTAAATCATTTAACCAGGTCACATTTAACAGTGTGTTGTAACCTTTCATAGGGCATCACTTCAAAAGAGTGAGAATTGAGTAACATGTTACTAGTGGTTATTCCCAAATTAGGTTTCCACATAAATCACTGTGTTATGTGTTGATCTTTTCATGTCTTATGGTTGCTTGTTGATTTATAGTAACTTTCTAAGTAGGAAAGTTTAAGCTTAGATGAATGAATAGTTTAATAGGCTCATCTTACTTGATGAAAAGTTTTAATTGGAAATTTGGACCTTGAATGACTGATTCACCCCCCCTCTCTATTAGTTTAAAGCATTTCTAACAAGAACATTATGCTAATTGACCACCCTACACCTAACGCTTCTCCTCTAGCTCAGTTCTCCTCCTATATCTCAAGCTACCCCTTTGTCTACCAGTAGGAAAGCTAAAGGCCCTTACACGATATCTTTTTTTAAAGCTAACCCTAAACTAGTGGTAGATGTTAGCAATATTAGTACTGAGTCAATGGGAGAGAGGAGGAGATTCTATTGCTTCATTAGTAACCTAGGTAAAAAGAAACATATAGGAAAAGAAAACTCTAAGGAGGTTGACTTGAACTTTAAGTCCAATGATAGTGACGAATAAATGAAACAACCTCATTATCAACAAAAGGCCAAGAGGATCAACTACAATGAGGAGAATGCTAGTGAGTCCCCTAATAACACTGAAGAAGCCTCTTCGAAACTTTCCCATGTCTTTGCAAATTTTAGCATGGGCATTGTGGATTTGACTGCTAGGAAAGAAAGTTTGTATTCCCCTTTCACTACCACATCCACTTTGAGGAAATAAAATCTATAAACCCCCTACTAGCCCCAACCACTTTCCTGCATCCACAGTTCATACCCCAACTATGTCTTCCCTCTATCCTACCCTGCCTCATTGTCCAAAATGCCCACCCCTAGTTTGGACATGAATTCTTCCTCGCATGTAGAAGTGGAGTTGTGAAAGTTGTGAATTGAGATAAAGAAGTAGAAGCAAAGAATGATGAAGCTAGAGTCTCATTTCACAACCTTGGATGATTTTGGGTTCAACATCATGCGTTCTAATACAACTACAACTCTTTCTGACAACTGGAAGTGGTGTTGTGAAAGTTGTAGATTGGGCTAAAGAAGCAAAATGAAAGAATGATTAAGCTAGAGTCATGTTTTACAACCTTGGTTGACTTTGGCGTCAATTACATGTGTGCTACTACAACTATCGTCCTACAACTAGAGAAGGAGAAGGAGTAACATAACAATATATGGCAAAGCTATATCAGTTCTTGGCTAATGACTCAATGGATGTGTTGTTGTCTAAGCTTAACTAGGAGGAAAAAATAGATTGAAGGTTTTTCCTCTTTATATGTTTTAGACTTTATTTGTCTTATGTTATTTTACTATGTTTTATACTATCAAACTATGGGTGTCTTGATTGGGAACAATCTCATTATGGTTTTGATTGTTGTTATTATGAACCTCTTTGATACTATGTTTAGTTTACTTACTAGTTTAGAGCAGATGATTTTCCTTTTTGCTATTTGCAAGACTTAGATAAGATAGTAAATTGGTGGTTTATTGCTATTTTTTTTATATTAATTGTCAATATATAGTTTGTTGACTATTGGTGTGTGAGCTCTAAGCTAGTCACCAAAATCTTGACTACTTTTAATATTAAAAATTTAAAAAGGTGTAAGGAATAGTCAGATATTTAGAAGTTAGATGGCTTGAAAAGGAATGACAATGTAATACTTGATCTGATTTTGATGAATCCAAATTTGTTTGTAGACTTGGTATTTTATCTAATATCAAACATTTGGTATTAGACCATGTTTGAGAAGTGGGCTATTTGATTTTCACTGCCCGTGCCTTTTATATTCAGTTAATTAAGTAAACAGATTATAGATCTCGTGCTCCTTGTAATGGCATTACCTTGTTCCATGCCGTTATGCTTGTTGTAAAGTCAAATAGTGCAAACAAAACACTAAGAGGATCCTATGCACGTCGTGCAAACAAATAGAGTTTGTAGCATTCACCTCTCTTATGTTTGTTATCAGTTGTTGTTGGAATCCCACACTTCTAACAGTGAAGTCATTTATATCTTTTATTCCTTTGCATCTATGCAACGCCTTTATCATTTAATGGGTTCATGCTTTGCACAAGTTTTCCTCAATTTTGTTGATTGTTTTCATCGGACTTTTATTTCTTGTTGTTATCCATAAAAACCCCTTGTAAGATTCACATTTAGAGTTGTAAAGAAGATTAATCAAGATTCCTAGAAATCGAATGCCAAAAGCATGAACATGAAAGCATCATCAGTCTCATCAATCAGATGAGTGGATTTGCACATTGTTTATGTTCGTGTATTTTGCTCTGTTTTGGCTCCATGCCTCCTTTAATGGATTTCATTTTAGAATAATTCTTTACAAAACAGCATAAATACATTTCAACCAACCAATTTTGGAAGTTATAATTTTCTAGAAAATCTTTCTGCATTGCATTCCTTGATATGATTTGAAATAGCCATGTTAGCAGTTACATTAGGCCAAATAGACATGAGAATCTGAGATGTAAAATAAGCTTCATGTATCCATCCAAACTTATAATGTTTCTTTACCAGTAATCGGCCAGTTTTGACGGATATCGTTATTAGCATCCCTCTATTTTTCACGCTGTGACAAATGTTTGGATGTGTTTATCTGATAAAATTGAGTTACACTTTCGACAAACTTTAATACAGTTCTTCTGTATACATTGACGCGATAGGTGGCAGACCAAAAATAATAATCATCATCACCAACAGAAATTCAGATTTTCGAAATACAAACTGAAAAGTAGTAGAGCGCCTTTTCGCATTTCTATTTGTCTAGTTTGGCCACAAACAATTTAGCAATTTTTTTTACATCATTATGCAGTTAAAGATTGATTTTTATATCAGTAAATGGTAAGTATTTGATTGGAGCATTCACAAAAAATATCATTTGAAAAACGAATGATTAATGTGAACACATATCGTACAACGAAAAGTCATATAAATTCAGGCACTGATACATCTGTGAAGTTCTTGACTAGCCTTTCCTGGTATTCTTCTGCAACAAGATAAGTTTAGCAGAACTGTATGCTTCACCGGAATCTAGTTTAAAAAGACAAAAGTAGTAAGCGAAACATTATGAACTACTACACGAAAGTGCAATTTGACATCGATATTTTGAGGCTCCACATTTGCAACTTTATTGTAGGTTTTCTATGTCATATTTTTACTGTCCACCAAATGAATTCAATGACCTGAGGCTGCAGAGAAATGTTGGTGATTTCAGCACGGTTATATCTTGAATTAACAACTTTCAAATATCTGCAACTCTGATCTTATTGTTGATGATCTATGCGCAAGACAGTATAATTAATCGCCTAAATTAGAATTAAGGAAACAAAAAGATGACCTTACTCAATAATAAAAGAAATATAAGAAAAAGGAGGTGAATCATAAATGTTGTAGCCGAAAACCTCCTTGTTTCTTCACACAACAGTTTCAGCACTTACACTACAAATTTAGAATTTTCTCGGCTGATACCCCGCTCTTAATAATCTTAAAATAGAAGAAGAACAAGCTAAGTTTAGGAAATATTCAGATCTCATATACGGCTGTATAACTAAAGATTTATCCATCTTAATGACCTGAAACTCTTTCTTATATATTCAATATAGGAGAACATTTTCCTTTTATCCTCTTTGACCTGGGGTTAGTATTAGTCATTAGCAACTAGAGACTGCGTTCTCACTTCTCACAAGGTTAAGTAGCAGACCAACGTGTACATAAATACTATAGTGGAAGGAAACCATGAACAGTTGGGGCAATCTGGTTTAGATCTGGTTTTATTCAAAGAGTTTCTGAACCGTTTTAAATTCTATTTTTGTTTTAAAAATAAATAGGTTGGACATTAAGTCATGTATGCAAGTAACTGTAACAAGAGCACAGAACCCTCCAAACATAGGACAGAACCTTCAAAGCATTAAAAATCTTTACGCTATGCTCTATGTTATCCTTTCAAGTACCCTAATGCATAAATCGTAGAAAAAGTACTCAAAAAATTGCTTCAAACATTGTGAGTTTCTAATCCTAACGGATACATACCTTTGGATCTGTGGAAGGACCAGTGCTGCAGGAAAAGGGTGTTTTGGCTAATTGATCCCAACAACAGCCTCAGTGTGATGAATATAATACTGATATGTAGATCCTCTGTTTTAATCGGCTTTCTTTGTTGCCAATGCCATTACCGCTAACGGAGTGATCTTCTAAGCCTTCCTTTATTACAGAAAACATGTCGGCCCTACTTTTTCTATATTTGAGCAGATAACTTTGGGGTTGCTCTGCGTTAGTTCCGAAGCCAAGAGAAGCATTCAACGCATTTCCTGGGGAGCGTTACAACTCCTCATATCAAGGTTTTTGTCTCCCATTTCCCCTTGACAACCAACACAGACATGTCTGCCTGCTACTTACGCACTCCTAACCTTCAAATAGTTCGTTTGCAGGGGACAGTATTTCCTAAACAAAGAGAAAACCCTAATGACACCCAAATTACTTTACCATAAATTCCTTTTGCCACTTTCGTCTTATAGAATGCGTTTTCCCCACTTCTTCCCCTCCCTTTCGCTTGGGAAACACCTAATAAAGTAAGAATACAGAGATGGAATAGATATATTCTTTGAATGTACGGATCACAATTTCAACTTGCTAGCCGGTAGGCTAAAATCAGTCGGTAGAGCAAAGTGAATTACTTTGATAATTCACTGAAGTGCGGTTTAATCAGATTGTGCCTTCATCCTTGAATTATGCAACGAAAGAGGAAACATAATATTCTAAAGGTCGATGTGGTTAGTGGGTGCAACGTAGCAAACATTCAATATAGAGTGCCATGAAAAAAGCGTTCCCGGATAAACCTTTAAAAGTCATGAATTAATAAAGTTGCCGAGATGTCATTTCCTTCAACATTTTTTTATATTAGACATCGAGAGAACAAAATATCAGAAAAATACAATAGAGTCCCAAGGGCAAACAGCTAGCAATAAATAGTGTTATTATTACCTCTGGTCCTCTATTGTTTCATTTTACTATCGTCCTAGAATTATTTGAAGCTTTTTCAAGTAGTCTTTTGTTTGTTGGAAAAAGTGTAGTATTCTTGTTGAATAATTGATATAGATTATTCTTCAACAACAAAGTGAGTTATGCATTTTTTTTTATTGAAGTGCATATCCATCTCTGAAGGCAGCTTTTGTTTTCAATAATTTATTTATTTTAATCTATTTAATTCAATCTCTTTATTTTTATGATTTATTAGTTATATTTATATACATATTTAAATTTAATTTTATATAGACAACATAATTGCTTTATGGAAATATTTTCATAAACTTTTTTGTGGGAATATAAAAGTATATTATATGTATTATTAAGTTTTGTGTTGTTTATAGAAAATATTAGTTAATTAGTCTAATGGTTGTGACTCTAAAGGTGCATGTTATGACTTTTCTCTAGAAGTAATTTTCTCTGGGCGGAAAAGAAAAATCACATGTAAGAATGCAAATGTTCAATAGAGCCAATCTATTTGTCCCGAAAAATTAAACTTTAAGCAAGGACTTATTTTGAAGCCGTCCTCTACTTATAATAAAGCTAGGAAGATCTATTTATAGATTGCAAGAAATAGTTTATTGGCACAAGACATTACATTCATATATATCATATTGATTCTATGTTTGATTTCTTTTAAATAAACACCTATGTTTCTAGGACAATTGGTAATAGTTACTCATTCACCAATGAATTAAGTCAATAGAAGGAATTTGATTTTCTTCTTTTGATGTTTCTTTTCATTCATTATATGACCTTGATTATATTGAGCGGCTCTTTCTCCTAAATTCCTTATAATGTTCCTCTTAAAAGCTACTATTTTGTGTTGTGTAGTACAATTTAAATGGTATTATGATCGTGTGAAAGAATGAGTAACAAAATTCTAACTCCTTAATTTTGTTCGATTAGTAAGGCATTGATCTTTCTTTTATTTGAAGAAAATATCTTTTCAAAGTATTTTCCACTTTATTCTTTCATTGACACATTGGTTGCAAAGAAACTTCTATAATTAGAAAGGAAAACATGTAACACCCTACAAAAGTTTGAATCATAAAAAATAAAACATATAGTTTTAGTTTATTCATTGTTTGATAGGGGCATTATTTCTATAGTGTAAGCTATGGAAAAACTGTATTACCTCTCGAACCCTATCATTACTAGGATATAATATTGCCCCAGACCTTGGAATGCAAGCACAATGAAGTATACATGATGTTAAATATTATTTGATGTACCTAGAAACATATGTTTCCTTAAGTTAATATAATGATGTTAAATTAGGTGGTTATTTACTATTTGGATTATGTGTTCATGATGATGGATTAAGATAAAATCTAAGGAGTGTGACTCTCAAGAATATTAGATTAATATACTGAGATAGCCATCATTAATATCTTAACATTGTGGCTTAAATATTTTGGGCTTTCTATGAAGATGTATATTTGGTAAATATTCATATTGCAGGAAATAATTACTTAAATTCTTTTGATTTAAATACCATATTAATCTACCTATATGGCGTGTCCTAATGCCGTACAATTGCTATGAATTTTTCTTTTTATGTTGTTATAAAGTGAGGCAAATTCATAATCACATTCTTATGGGATCTACATGAAGTCATTCTCTCCTTCACTTTTAATAATCAGAGCATTTTGATTGTTGTTCCATATATTGTGCCTGATGTTTATAGATTTTGGTGAATCAATACTACACAAAAATTCTTTGATATAGCAATTGAGTGTATTCCTATGTCCCAAAAAGTGGCACAAGTGAGAGCAGTACCAACCTTTCATATTAGACTAAAATCCTCCTTGCATGGATGGTGTATCCATAATTAACTATTATATTATTCCCTCTAGTACATGTTTGTAAATCTAGATTCATACTATGTTTTGTGATTTAGACCAGTGGTGTATCTATCCATTAGAGTTCCCATAGTTATTATCGACAAGGATTTAAATTATAGTTTTGATTTAAATTATTATATATTTTGAAAAAACTCTCATAAAGGTATTCCATTAATTTAGATTTGAATATGTTAATCTAGGTTGAGTTCAGGCTAACTTTGAAGTTTTAATTTAAGTTATTTTATTTTAGTCCTTTTGCTAGGATATTGTAGCTTTAGTCATATATTTGGGTGATGCATTATATGACTATAATTCTATCACCTCATAATAGGAACAAAACTCTATGTCACTTACAGATTCTGAGTATATCTAGCCTTCCTTCAAAATGATCATATGGGCATATCAAATCATGCCATTAATGATTCTCTTGGTGATTGGAAAATGATCTATAAGGCTATAGCAGATCAAAAAAATTCATAGAGCTTTATTAGGCAATGTATTAACTAAACAAACTAGTGATTGCATTAACTAAGTTGTTAAATATAAAGTCTTGTCATGAGGAGGAATGAGAGATGTTAATTCATGGCATACCTTTTGTAATCATACCTCTATAAGGTAATATTAATATCAAATCAATCAGACCAAGAGAGAACATATAAATAAATTAATATTCTCTCCTTGAAAGTTTGACAATTCCAACTGCATATTTAATGTGTAGTGAAATACAATTGTATACACTTAAAAAAGTGTCAAGTCAATTAATTTTATATTTAAATATTTTTCCTCTATTAATTGAATTCAATTTTTGCTAATTAATTAAATATTATTATATTTAATTAATATTCTTCTTCTTTTAGTATTAATAAATAATTTAATTTATTAAGATAATTCACCTAAGTTAGTTGAACTATCCTAAGTCTTCTAATTAATCCTAGTAAGTGATTTATTTAAATTGCTTGATTATCCACTCATTTAAATGACTAAGTCTATTAGTCCATTTAGTCATCCATGTCATGTGCCACATCATATTTGCACCAATAATTAATTTTAATTAATTATCAAATAATACTATTTATCCTCACCCATTTGATGTATTTTTTAGGGCTAGAAAAAGATATGTGGCCTTATGTCACTTAGTCTTTGGGACACGTGTCTCTAGGTGAAAAAGTCTTCTTCCACTTATATTAACTTGGAGCCAATCAATCCACCTCATGTAGTCAAGAATGACTCATGAGACATGTGCCCATGGCATCCTCCTTAAAGGAAGACTCTTCTTCAGAGTCTGAGTGAGGTGTTTTCGATATTTTTTCCCCTTTCCTAACATTTCTTTGACATATCAAGTAAATCCTAAATTCTCTAAACTCTTGCAATTAAGTAAATCTCAACCATCCATGTGTCCTAGATTATCAATCTACCTCTAGATGTTTCCACCTAAGCTAGGGTCCTCTAAGAGTCTAAAAAAGTAACTCCCCTTCCCCCCCACCACCCCAACCATTTCTTCATGGAGAGAAATTTTACAAGATTTAGCATTTAGCAATTTGATCACTTAAAACTTAGAAGAATTAGGCAATCAAGAAATTATCCATCAAATCCAAATATTTCCATCAATCATCTCATGGCTCCTTTAGAATCCTAGATTTTTCATCCATCCATCTTCATCATTGCATGTAGCACTCTAGGATCATTTGGATAGAATTTTACATTGAAGTTCATAATCTCCAAAACCTTGAAGCATCCTAAAGAAGGGAGTTGATCAAGATCTGAGGGCTAACAAAATAAAAATACTCAAGCATAGGATGACAATGGAGGCTAAAGTCCCTCATTGGGTATGCATTGTTAGTTTAGATTGATTATTTCTACATTTTCACTAATTTTTGCATAAATTTTTTGTGACCATCATAGGGCCTAGATCCCAAAATTTGATCTTTCTTTTAAGTTTTTATGTGTGTAGGTGACTTAAAATATTTTTCAATACATTCATTCTATAGATCTATGCATTCAATCATTATAGTTGTGTTTGAATACATTTTTTCATATTAGTTACACCTTCTTGAACTTTTGTTACTTTCTAGAACACATCTTTTATATCGATGCATCTAGTCACTAGAAACTCACATTTATTCACCAGAAACCTGCATCCATTTATTCTACACTTATGTTCCACCTTTATACACTTTCATCTATTTGCACTACACATGTTTGTTATCTACACTTTTGTTCACTATAACTACATTTGTATATCATAGATTTGTGGATTTATTTTAGTAGCCAGTTTTTTAAATTAGTTTCCTAGTTGTATTTTAGATTTCTAACATCTTAACAAGTTGTTTTTTGCTCTAGTAGTTTTATAGGAAGTTCTGTAGAAGGCCCATTAAAAACACATTTAATTGATCCTTCTTTATATGTTTCTAAAAGGGGTTGTTAAATGCAAACTATAACCTTTATTTGTGCTTAAAATACAACATGCTTTTAAATTTTGTGTGTCTTCTTTAGTATAGATCATTTTGTCAATTATGTCTTTTAGAATAGCCAAGTTTTATGTTTTCTTAATATTAATACAAAAATTATCCTTCCTCTTGCCATTTGTGGATCCTGGGTATAAGAACACTTTGTACTAATCTTTAGAGGGCATGCCTCCTAATATTTTCTTTAGCAGAGCTGGTGAAAGGAAATAATCAAAGTGGTAACATGATAATGTTAAGCTTTTCTAATCCACTATAAATATAAATCTATTGGGACAAAATTTTCATGAAGTGGTTGTAATATTTTTTTTTCAAGGTGATGAAAGTGATAGAAAGCATAACCTTCCAAACAGATGCACTTACTAATTTTTTTTTGTAGAATTCCAAAGACATTGTATTTGTTATTACTAAGAGTCCCTAAAGACATCTCACACCTCTCTTGAATTTTTTGTGGGGTAGTGTTTCCTTCTAATTTCATCACCCTTACAATTTATAGTGGTGTGTGCTCGAGAAGTGAATGTATTATAAGGGGGAGAGTTTGCAAAAGAATTAATTACTAGTTAATTCAAACAATGTGTTGTTAGCACATTACTTCAAAGAGGGGTAAAATGTATACATTTAAAAAGTGTGAAGTCAATTAATTAAATATTTTAATATTTAACTAATATTTTTCCTTTATGAACCTTAATAAATTATTTAACTTATAATGTTAATTAACTTTTTGTTAATTAATAATTTTTTATATTTAATTAAAATTATTCATCTATTAGTATTAATAAATTATTTAATTTAATAAGCTAATTCACTTAAATCAGTTGGACTATCCTACGCCTTCTAAATAATTCTATTAAGTGATTTATTTAAGTTTCTTAATTATCCACTCACTTAAATGACTAAGTCTAGTAGTCCACCTAGTTAATCTATGTCATGTGCCATATCAAACTTGTCCCAATAATTTATTTTGTTTTGTTATTAAAGAATCTAATTTATCTACACTTGTGTGTCTTATTTTATAAGGCCAAAAAAGGGTATGTTGCCTTGTGTGACTTATTCTATGGGTGAAAAAGTCTTCTTTCACTTCTTCCATTACCTTGGAGTCAGTTAATCAACCTGTATTCAAGTATGACTCATGAGACACTTGTCTCCTCCTTAATGGAAGAGTCTTCTTAAGAGTCTGAATGAGGTGTATACCATGTGTCTTCCCCTTTCCAAATATTTCTTAGACATCTCAACTAAATATTAATTTATCTCAACTCCTCAAATTAAGTCAATCTCACTCATCCTTATGTCTGACAATTGTCTCTCTATCGTTAGATGTTGCCACCTATGCTAGGGTCCTCCCAAAGTCTATAAAAGGAACCCCCCACATTCCCTAGTGGAGAGAATTTTTAAAAAGTAATTAGAATTTGGAAATTTGACCACATAGAAATTAGAATAATTAGGCAATCAAGCAATTATCCATAAAAATCATAGCTTTTCAACAATCACCTCATGGCTCCATTAGAATCTTAGTTTTCTCATCCATTTATCTTCATCATTGCATTAAGCATTCTAGAATTATTTGGATAGAATTTTACATTGAAGTTCATAATATCCAAAACCTTCAAGCATCTTGAAGAAGGGAGCTGTTCATGATATGAGGAATCAGAAAATCAAGGAACTCATGTTTATGAGGAAAATGGAAGCACGTTATAGCTGGTAAGATAAGGTAGAAGTCCCATCGCTATATTACTTTGAATTGTAATCCTTCATTGTGTATTCATTGTTAGTTTAGATTGATTATTTCTATATTGTCACTAATATTTGCATATAGAAATAATGACAAAGCTATCTAAAATTAACATGGTATTAGAAAATCAAGTTTAGAAATCTACATCATCAAACATTGATTTGGTTTAGATAAAAGGGGAAGAATGTGATACATCTAAATTCATAGAGTGGAGAGATACATCTATATTATTAGTAGAAGTGGATACATCTATATCAATAGTAGGAGATTGAGAAAAAAAATTCCTCTCTTCGATTCAAACGTAGATGATTATAGTAGACAATTATTAAATGGATTTTTTTAAAACTTTGACTTTTCTACATCCAATAAGAATTAAAAATACCATTCCAAAACCCATGAATTAGAAAATATTCCTTCACTCTTCAATACCAATAAACATCAAAGAGATTACACTAAGAAATTTGATCGAGAGTAGGATAAGACTCATTAGAAGATGAATCTCATAGAGATTACCTTAATGTTTAATCTCGAAATGGATTTATCTCAGCATGGGTGGAATACTTTTCGCTTGACACTTGACATAAAAACATGTGCATGCTACCCCCAATCATGAGCTCATGAGAATGAAGCACACTATTTAAAGTGTTTTTGATGTGAAGTGGGGAAGACCTTTTCTTTGGATTGATATTCTTATATACATTAGTGAAGTCATTGAATGATTTATGGTGAACATCCAATATGAAATAATTATATTGTATCAATGGTGTCTCTCTTGGGAATCATAGATGTTGTTTGCAGATTACTCACAGGGTTTGGCTATTGTGAAGGCCTATATAGATAACTATGATATCTTGATTTGAGGTTTTTGTAGTTGCCTCAAGGTCTGTTTGGCTGTAGGAATATAAAAATGTGAATAGGAATACTTATTCTTGAATAGAAAATGGGGTTACATATTCCTATTCTTGTTTGGTTCATTTAGAATTTGATGCGGAATTCATAGAATCAAAAATTTATGTTTTCTAAACTGAAAAAATTGGAATAGGAATACACATTCCAATTCCACCTATTTAGGTGGAATAGAAAATGCTCATTTTTGGGCCAAAATTGGAATATGTATTCCACTTTTATTCCTATTCCATGTCTAATTTGGTGCATCTAAATAGAGAATTCATAATTTCAAGAATATACATATGCCCATTCCACTTGTACTCCCATTTCCAAATGGGCCCTCATATTTTAAGAAGTGAGTTTGTTTTATAGTTTCAAATGCTACATAATGTGCTTCTTCTATTGATCTTTCTTTGTGGTTACTTTTTCTCACAATGAAGATAGGAAGAGATAGCTCTAACATCTACAAGAATAATGGGGTTGCCAATAATATTTTTGACCTCACTAGTCTTTACAAAGCACATCTTCTTGGACTTAGCTTATAAATTTTCCTAATGAAATATTTAGACAAATGGTGATCTATTAAGCTGAAAATCATGGTTTCAAATTGGAGCTACCAATACTTTGAGTATACAACCAATAATGTCATGGTATCCATAACTAATATGTATCTTTAAGAAATGCCAAATTTTGAGAGATATGGCACTTTATGGCAGATTGTGGTTACCAAGAGATCATATATGTCATGCTTAATGGTTGGAAATATTGCTAGAGATTTTTTAAATGAAGCTCAATAAAAAGAAAAAAAAAAACAAAATAACGACATGATTATATTTGATTGAGAAGAATATTTGAGTTATGTTTTTTCCTATTGGGGCTTGTTTTCTCTATTCAAACTTTTAAATCAAGGAGATATTTTTTAGAACATGCAAAGGTTCTTAGTACCATGGACACTAAATCTCAACACAAGATAAATTTAAATGGTGATATCAATGATCTAGAATACACTATCAAAAATTATAGTGAGCATACATTTATAAAATATAGAATGATCAAACAAATGACATGCAGATGAAAGATGGTGTCTAATGTTTTAATGCATGCTTATGTGATTCATACAAGCTAATAATGTAATATTTGGGGCATACCATCAGTACAAAGATGAATGTATTAATCTGTAACATGTAATTAAAATAGAGACAAATTGTGTGCAGGAAACATAAGCAATCTACTTGTTACTATTATGTTGGACACGATTTTCTATTTCATTAGTTTGTTACAAAATAGAATATAAGAGATCAGGATAAATGCCTTAGCTAATATTAGATGAACAAATTTTTATAGATGATGATATTCCTCCATTGACAAGAGTTTTGAGGAAAGGGACTCCCAAAGGGAAGAAATATATAGTGGATTTATTAAAAGGTTTAATATGTGGTGGTCCAATTAATCATATGTTTGACAAGATTAACCAATTTTGATCTATGCTTCATCCAATATCTTTCTTTTCTAATAAAAAATTGATTTGTGAGATTATGAAGAAGTTGGTTGAAGAAATTACCTTTATTATAATTGAAAAAAAAGATATGGAGTCCTTGAAAATGTTTAACTATGTAATTACAAGATGTGTTATTACACATAAATCATACAAGGACCTATCCAAACTTGAGAGTTGGGATTTTTTGATCATTCTTGATTTCTAGTGATTCTATAAAATGGAATGAGTGGGAATTTTACATTGCAAGAGAAATAATAACCAATGTGCCATTTCTATTTTTAGAGGGGTGATATTAGAGAAAGGACACCATAAGAGTTCAACAATGAACCGGTCTTTTGATTTGTTACATATGAACCATGACCATATGATATAAAGGATCTTCAAGTGAGGAAAAATATTTATTATCTTTGAGTATAACATTTAACTACTTTTGGTCATCGAGATCGCTAATTTATATTTCTAGATGTACTATAAGTACTATTTTTGCCTAGATTTATTTCTTTGAGGATATCATTATGGAAAAAGAAAAATTGTACATTAGAGGGAATAAATAGAGGAGTTTATTCAAATGATCTTTGAGGATAAATGGATACTTGAATAATTATAGTCATAGGACTAAGTTAAAGTTGAAATATTTCTAAAGAGGAAAATATAATTATATTAGAAGCAACATTGGAGATGGAGGTCAAGAGGTTGATGAATGTACTTAGAGATTTAGAAGGAATCCAAATTAGTGTGAATGCCTAGTGTACAAAAATATGAGGAAAAATCCACATTACACTTAACTCATGTTTTAAAGGAATCAAATGAGCATATGTGTGTATTGGAAGTTTCCATTATCAAAATAATAAATTATGTGCCTAATGATGAGTCCCTTGCAACAAGATATTTTCCATGATTAAAGTATATGAATAGGATATGCCTCTATCATAGAGGGAGCAAATTAAGGATATATATTTTTGGGAATCAAATGATATTGATTAAGAGGAAGTAAAACATGACAAAATAGTTTATCTAACTTTTAGTTGAGGTACATTATCATTGAAGGACAAATGGACGACATTCTCACTAACCCTTGTGCTATGGATAAGTTTTGTGTACTAATTGGACAAGCTTGATATACTAGAGCATAAAATCTTAGCTAAAAGAGGAACTTCCATATAAATGATATATTGATTGTATCCATGCACATGTCTTCTTTAAGAAGAGAAGTTTTAGGTGAAATTCATTGTTTTCACAATATGGATTGAGCCATGATGGATCCACCCTCTCATATGGTTTGTGGTAGATTTCATGTATGTAATGCCATGACATCACTATGTGAAAGAATCCATGATGGCTATGTGTAAACTCTTTTCTTATATGTGTGTTTCTATTACTTTATGGGCCCCACGTATATATTACTAAAAGGTGATAATTTTTCTAATAATGTACACTTGTATTCAACATTGTAAGGTGACAACATTAAAATTTTCACTATCATGTTAGATATCATGTCGACTTGACATTCATTAAAATGTATTGATAGTTAATATCTCATGGACTTATTGATAGATATCATGCTGAGGTGATATTGGTTGGTTATTAACATATTCTTTGTGAGATAGTCATGGTGGATATTATGTGATGTAATATTCATAGATATTGTATGATATGTATTGTCAGACTTTCAATCCATCCCTTTTGAGGTTCCAATAGATTTCTTTTCATTGCAACTATATTTAATTTCTTGTTTAGAAAGTCCCTAGGTGGCTCTCTTTCCATCAAGTAACCTAACAATTTCCCTTTGTAGCTTTTCCAAATTTTCATGCTCCACTTCCCCTTATACCTCCATGTGGATTCTAGTCATTCCACTTCATTAAGGTCTTAGGTGGTCTAGGTTTAGATGGGTTGTTGTCCAAGTGTCTTCTTGATGAGAAGAAATTCCTATTTGTTTTCCATCTTTATCACTACCTCAAGTAAGCATGTTTCCTATGGATTCTAGCCCATTCTGCTGGGTATCTATCTTTGAAGAACTTCATTAAACAAGAGTATGAAGGAAAAATTAAAAATGGCATATGCAGATATATGTCTAATTGATTCATGATAAAAGATCGAGAAAAGAAAAGATATATAGCTAAAAAATGCTGAATCAAAGATCTAAAGTCAAAATTCAATCTCGTGAAGAAGATACAAAACTTCATTTTTTCAGTTGCTCATCCTCTAGAAGAAAACATTTTCTAATACTTTCTTCCCAAGCTAAGACAACATGTGCTCTATTATGAATAATTCATGTGTTTTTTGGGACCCAGACACAATGTTATAAAGAAGTTAGTTCATGCCCTTGATATGTGTCACTAAATGAAGAATCTATAATCAAGTATTCTGTTTGATGATATAGAAGGAGAAGTGGCATAGGAAAAGGAAAATGTTTTGAAAGGTTTCTCTCTTTGGAAAGCAGATGTCATGATGGTGTTTTTCCATCTAATAGAAGCATTCAAAGCTTCCTTTTTGGAGGATAGGGAGGAAAGAAATTCTAAAAATACATGAGGATATTCTATGGAGATGTGAGCAAGATGTTTTTGGTGAAGTTAGTTGTAAGCCTCTACCCTCGATACAAAGGAAATCAAGTAGTCATGATCAAGGTTGAGAATCTATTTTGTGGGTTCCCCAAAATTAAGTTTTAAAATTAAGAAAGTAATCCCTTATGTAGAAAAGAGGGAAATGAAGTGTCCAAGCTGCCTAAGGATTATTTCTTTTGCTATGATCCCAAATTAAAGGCAAAGGAAAGCTTGTGCAAAGATAGGTCTAAGATATCCTTCCCCGTGCATACGAATTTGTGATGAGAACCTTTTTATGGATCCTAAAGTACATAAGGTAATTCCCATTGGGCGAAATTCAACCAATTTGGTAAGTAGCTAATCTCACAACAATTCAAGATTTAAATGAATGATATGATCATCAAATTATCATCTTGTGGGTGATAATGGAAAGTTTTAAATAGTCATTAACTATTAAATTTATTAAAAATTCAACCATTACAGCCATTAGTTATAATTTATTTAATTCATGTGGTGCAAACATTAAGATTCCTACATCTATATGATTAGATTTTTCCCAAGCATAGTTCTCCATTATTTTAACAACTATTTATTGAGCATTTTATCCCCTTTATAAAATTGTAAGATAATGAAAATCAAAGCACAAGGGCATGATCAAATTATTGGTTTCAAAAGTAAATTGAAGAACCTCATAGATACCAAGTTCAAATTCTATGACTTAGGTAATTTCCACAGAAGGCTTGGCTCTCAGCCAATTTACCCAATAACCCAAAAATTAAAGAAAAGTGGATTAGTTGAAGCTTTTGGATTCCCCATGGATGTGCAAGCCCCAAAAAAGGTAAAAGAAAGTATTAAAAGATACAATTTGTAGATAAAGAAAATATTGCTACCCAATCAATCTATTTTGAAGTCTATAAATAAAGAATTGATGTAATTTGCATCTACCATTCCAATGTTGTAACATTAGATTCCTATCCTTAGCATCAACATTCAATGAAAAGAGGGCTGTAAAAAGAGAAGAAATGTTGAGAACTTGGTTCTAAACACCTCACTCCAAAAAGAGTAAGATGCCATAGACTCTTTTTGGAACAAATTTTAAAAGAGATATTGTGGATATCTTGGCACTATTTCTAAGCCTGAAAGGAAGGAAGGAAATCTTGGATTTCACTAAATACCACTTCTTCTAGGTACATGCCATATGTACTGATAGACTACAGATCGATAAGACTGAGATCATATTTGAAGAGCTTTCTTCTTGGATAGGTTTGGCTAAGGTATTTGAGAAATTATATATGTCCTCATAATTAATATATGAATTAGCCACACATCACCTCTAGTTGGACCTTCCTAGTATCAAAAACTATAATGAAAATATGAAGGTGTATGAGTTCTATCTACACCTATGGCTATAGAGGAGCTTTGAAGAGTATGTAAAGGATAATGATACCTTTAAAATGAGATTGTATTAGGAATTGCAAGGTTTCCCTAAGCACAATTCTTCACTTGAGGCTATATTAGTTGTAGGGCAATTTAGACGTTGTTTCATCTTATTCTCATCTTTCTTGTACCAGAGGATCAATGCATTTGATGGTTTTTCTAAAAGGATTCCCATGTATCTAGAGGAAAAAATTGTTCTTATTTAAATTTGTAGACAAATACTAGATGTGAACACCTTGTATTCTAATTTGAAGAAGGTAACCAATATTTCCTTCCCAATAGTGGTAGGACCTTACTCCTGTACTTTTAGTTCTAATGCTTGAAACCTAGCCACAAGCTTTGAAAGAAACATTAAACTGATTGATTATGAGGTAATAATGCCTAAATATGATCCGATGAACATTTTGAGAGATCATCTGAGGCTTGGATATGCTCATAGGCATGTCTCGGACATTGAAGACTATTGTGCTAGATGCTATGATGAATACTAGACCAGGAAGAGGTATTGGTCTAGGTTAACATAAGATCAAACTAAATTTCATAATGATACTATTGATGTTTCTGATCTTGCAGATGATGGTTCCTACATGCCCCCCTCAACCTATGAGCAAGTCAAGAAGACTCTCATTGTGTCAACTGCACCTGTAGGTCTCCTTGTTGACACAATAGAAGTCCTAATGCATGGAATCATCAAGAGAATAGACAAATGGCTAGAGTGGACCATAGCTAGGAGGAAAAGAACTTTAATTGCAAGTTCTACCAGTGGAGTAGCCTCTTGAACAAATCAATCAACTGTTGCTACTTAAGCATCAACTGGTCCAACACAATCTATTGATGAAGGAGGAGACCAACATCTTGAAATATTACTCCAACTTGTGGAGGAGAAGCTCGTTTTGATATGGGAAAGGTTGGGGGTGATAAGAAGAACAAAGAGAAGGAATAGGAGAAGTCAGTAACTAATCAGTCCTCCCCTCTGCAAGTCATCAACTTGGAAGATGACAATAATCCCGTGAATGGTAAGAGAAAGAAAAATCTTAGCAAGGTGACACTACAGCTCTCTTAGATACTAAAGTAACTATTTTTCCTACTACCACTCATAGTAAGGAGACACCCTTAATGGCAAGGAAGCTCTTCAATCCTAAAACCCCATAGTCAGCAATCAATTTCCTTTCAACTATGTCATGGTTGGAAGAGACTATTGATCAAAAGAAGCAAAAATGTGAAGAAGCTACCCCATTCAAGGACCTCATTATGAAAGAAACTTTGTCTCTGCCAACATGAATGAAGGAAAAGAAGAAGAAGACTATAGTGACATTGTAAAACCCTAAGAAGGAAGGAAAGTTTCATGAGCTAACTACAACTAATTTCTAGATTAAAACTATTGACATAACTATTCCAATGCATGATTCTATTGTCAACATCTAGAAATCAACAAATGAGAAAATCAAGGATAGACATAGAAGCACCTCTACAAGGACTTTTGACCCAAGTGTAGAGGAAAATAAGAAGTTGTTACTAAAGCTATAGGAGGAGAGGCAATTCAGTTAAATTGGCCATGTTTGGATTGATCAAATGAAGGCCCAATGGCCCCCCTCATTGAGAACCTTAGGAACCTACTACTAGATATTGAAAAATTGAGAGAATCAGTTTCCAACCATCAAAACTCAATGCACAAAGCATCGTTGGGTTTGACAGAGTAGATAGCTTTGTTGTAGGAGGTAATGTATATGAAAAATAATGTTTCCATATCCCATGGGTTTCTCAAAATAGGCCAATAACCATTTTTTCATTAGAACCAATTAGTGGAATTCATAATTGAGAGATCAATAAGGTGTAAAAATGAGGTAAAAGTTGTACATGACTTATTGCAGAAAAATATGCATAAAATAGTTGAACATCTAAAAGTGTTGCACATAGAATCATATATCAATAATAATAGTCAATTGATAGACATTCAACACATGAAAACTAAATTTGTGGCATTCATGGAAGAATCTACTGGTCCGTCAACCTTCCAAAAAGATCCCAAGTCTTTCAATAGTGGATTATGTTATGAGGCATGCATTAGAGAAGTTCTAATCAAATATCTCTAAAGTTGAAGAATTGATAGAAACGCTTTGATTACTGGATGATTTGAGCTAATAACATTCTCATGCCAGGTGTCAATGAGCTCAATAGTGTAAATGATGCAATGAAGGCATATAGGGCTAAGGCTATGAACCTAAAGAAAAACTAATGGTCTAACACTCTCTTTTACAAGTGCCACCTCTTCCCTTCCTCAATTGCTAATATTGTGGCCATTTTTGCAATTCTTCTCATAGGCATGGACTTTGTGATGGATGATGACTTGTTCAGTCCTATTTTTAGCTTTTTCCTATTCAAATATTCTCTATAATTAAATCATCAAATGTAACCTATTGAAGGGTAAATAAGATTGGGAAAATTGTTATCTGGGAAAACCCCTATAGCTGGGACTGTTGTGTGAGAATATGTGTTTTCATCTTAATATTGTCATTCATTTAAGTTTTGTATTTTTATTGTGATGAGACATAGTTTTAATGAAAACTGGGATATTACAAATAAACTTGGTTTAATTTCTTTCTTTCCAGTGGTTGTAAGATTTAATCCCTATGTTAGAGTATTTCTTATTTCCCCTATTTTGTACAAGTTAGTTTATATGCTTTTCATTACTACGTAAGTAGTCTGAGATTTGGTTACTAAGAGTGAATGATTAGTAAGCAATCTAGGTATTGTAAAATCTGAGTCACTTGGGCAATCCAGGTATTGTTAATCATACTTTCTCTTCTTATATAATGTGCATTGCTATATAGTTCATCATTGTAGTTTCTTACATTTAGAGGATAGAATAGATTGCATGATAGATGTTATATGAGATCACAAATTGCTCATACACATTCATGTATGTGAAGGTTGTAAGTCATCACTTAAACTGGCCTAGATTTTCTTGAAGTATGAAGTCAATCTAGATACACCTCTCTTGCTCTCTAGTTAAGAGCATACCCCTCAAACTAGCTAATCTACTAAAAAAAATCATTGCAATTATTTGCATGACAACGGAGTTGTACCTTTTAATTTAGGGGTCTATAATAGATTACTACATTGACCCATTTTGTGGTTACACATTTTTTTCCACCATAATGAGTATATTAGAAGTCAAGGTATCAACCAAAATCCAAGCATGACAAACTATTAACCAGCAATTTCTTGTGACTCTTCTAGGGAAGGAAACTAGAATCTCTAAATCACATCCTTACTAGAATTAAAATATAAAATTATATTCCTATTCATCCCTATCTAATTTATCTTCAATAATTCTATATGTGGCTTTATTGGAATAACTTTTAATTCCATTCTTAGTTGCACTTTCATTCGACAAGTGGTACTTGTTAACCCACGACAAAAAATGGTGTTGCCTCATGAAGGTCAAATCCCAATAATTCAACCCAACCTTGGCTTTCAAGAGGAATAAGAAGATATAATAAATTATTTGAATACACTCACCTGGAGAAATAGAAAATCCTTAGATGAGTATAGAAGAGTTAGCTTTGCATTAGAAAGAGAAGAAGCCAAATTTGGGTACTAGGAAGGTGTTCTGCAATAAATACGATTGAGAGAAGCATAAAGCACATGAATTGTGAATAGAACTAGTTCATCTTGGATTCTAAATATACTAGGAGTGTTTTTAATCAAGGACAAATTTATCCAGTATTTGAAGACTTAAGGAAAGCTAATTTTCTAATATTGGAAGATACTTTGAGAAGAGGGGGGTTTCTCCAAGGGACCTGGTGTTTTAGGGAATCTGTGGAGCTCTATTTCTACCACCCTATCCTATTTCCTTGAGACAAATTCATTTCTCTTCCTCTCCAATATTTTGCACTTATATTTCTTCAATGTGTAATGCTTTCCCCTGACATGAAGTCATAGCCCCAACTACTATCACCTTTCTGCCAATACCAATTATTCTTCCTACATCAATGGGTGTACATTGGGGTAATGTTGTTGCCCCACTATGAATTCCTCCTAATAATGACTTAACAAGGAATTATCAAAAGAAATTTCCAAATTTAATGGTGTTGGTAAAGTTTTTGCAGATGAACATATCATCACCTTCCTTGTAGCTTGTATCATTGTCTACCCTCAACATGAAGATGTAGTTATAAGAATGTTTGTTGAGACTCTAGTTGAAAATACAGCTGATTGGTTCCAAAATCTCTCTTTGAGATGCATTAAAACTTGGGATGGTATGTAAACTCAATTTGAGGCAGTCTATAAAAGTATAAAAGATGAGCATACTATTTTATCTCAACTCAATCAAGCCAAGAAGGAATTTAGTGTTCCCATAGGAGACTTCATTGCAAGATTTAACAAGTTGGTCAACTGGATTCCTATTGTAAGTAGGCCAATTGTAGATAATTTGAAGATATTCTTCATTATTTATATGCCTCAAGATATTATCTTTTAGATCAAGAGAGCACGTGTCACTAATTTCCGAGCTACTTAGACATTGGCAATAGAACTAGAAGATGATTTGATAGCAACCTGAAAATAGAAGAGAGAATTGTAAATTGGAACTTCCATTAACACTACCACTAGTATAGCCAACAACATGGAATAAATTCTTCAAAATATGTCAAATGAGATGATTTCCATGAAATGGAAAATCGGTAAAATGGTTCCTTCATTCAACCAACCTTACCAAGACATATCTAGAACACAACATGAAGTAAAAGACTTGCAATTACCACCTACTCAACAAAATCTTTACATTGAGTCAACTCCTAATAAGTAGAGTATGTGCATATTCCACTTAAGAGTAGATCATGATGGTGATTCTTGTTTGAAAATGAATAGATACAAGCAAATCAATGCAAGTAATGAGCTAACAGTGGAATACCCTAAAAGTGAAGATGATTATGCTCCCCTTAGTGACTCTGGAACATTTTACTTGGAGTATGAATCAAATTGGGAGATAGGATGTCACTATTTCACCACCTTGGATTAGGTTGAATGATTGTAACAATAAGAGGCCAAAGGAATAAAGGTTTGACAAACTCAATTCCTATTTAGAATAATGCTCCTACCTCTTCTCCAACTATGGCCATCATATCTACCCCCTCTACTTCAAGAAGAGAACAATAAATAGAAGATCCAAGTGGTAAGTATCACTACTCATTTGATATCATCTAATATTGTAAAGATGCTTGTATTCAAGTTTCACCCATAGATTACTTGAGGTCTCATCCTACCAAATTGCAAAAACTAGTGGATCATTGTAAAAGAAAATCTAGTAGCAAAAAATAAATACTACCATTAGTAATGGTCAACCTAATACCAGTGTGTGTTCCCCTATTGATGAAGAACTAGTCCTACCCTTGATATTCAAAGAAGAAGAGTCTTCACTCCTAGCTACCTCTCCTAGCAAAAAAATTGATCTATTTTGTGTGTTCTTATATATAAATGGTCACAAGTTGAATAATTTGATAATTTACTCAGGTGCCTTATAAAATGTCATGCCTACTACTGTTGCGTGTGCCTTAGGCTTATTATTGATGAAGACCTTTAGCTATTGTTACTCTATGGATGCAAAAAAAGTCTCTCTATTATGTCAAGTAAGGGATGCAAAATTCTTCCTAGCTATGCATCAATCGAGGAGAATGAAATTGACCATCCTTGTGGCTAATATCCCTAGATGTTATGGTATGCTATTAACTAGGAGGTTTTATAAGGATATGGGAGGTGAAATTAATCTAGATTGGTTTGATGTTATTATTCCCATGGGCAAAAAAAAAAATCAAGCTTGAACCTGAGGAAAAGGGTAATTTTATTGTCATAAAATCTAATGATCCCAAAGCCCAAATCTTGTATCAAGAAATGAAGTATGGAAACCAATATGATGTTTGATAACTTTAATGCTCTAGAATAAGGATTTGACCCTCCTAATGATCAAAGGATATGAACCTCAGAGTTTGATGGTAGTTGTGCAACTACTAGATCTGGAGTAGGTGTGGTGGTCATTTCTCCTAAGGGAGACTTGACACAACTTGCCTACAAGTTTTAGTTCAAAAACAAAAATAATACTACAGAGTATGAAGAATTACTATTGGGTATCACTGTTGCAAAACAAAGAGGTGTAAAAATCTTACAATCCCAAGGTGATGCATAACTCATAGTGAGACAAGTTTGAAGCCAATGTACTTTGAAAAACACAAGACTTCAAAATTATAGGAACATAGTCTGGGATGAAATAAAATATTAAGATGCCTTCTTTATACAAGTTGTTCCAAGAGAGAAAAATGTAAGGGAAGAAATGTTAACTATCTCTTCATCCCTTCTGTTACCTCATCTTGAATTCAAAGAAAAGAATATAAGGTTAAAGTCCTCTTCACACCTAATGTACCTGACAATGCTAAATTGTGGTAGATATTCACCAATGATAAGAGGACCCAATGTTTCTTAGAAGGAGTTGAGCCTTTCACTGACCAATACTTTGAAGGAAGTGAGATCCCTTGTAGAAACTTCTTCTATAATAGAAAGAAATATTTGGAGCTTGATGTTAATCAACTCATTGGTAACATAATTCTAAGGCATCTAATCTCTTTAGAAATATTGTTCAAAAGACATGATGCATATATCAAAAGCGAAAGGGGTAGGAAAGGTGGAACCTCTAGAAATTTTGAGGGAATGAATATAGTCACTAATTTTAAGCCTAAAATTAGTAATATTCATAGTAGTTATTCTAATGAAGAGACAATTGTGGCTAAAGGGTTTCTTTCTAAATATCAAGATGTTTTTGCTTGGGGATATTAGGATTTGACAACTTTAAAAAATGGTGAGTTTAAACATAAGATCCCCCTTAAGCCTAATGCAATCCCTTTTAGACAAAAGCAATGTAACTACAACCCAATAATCTCAAATTCCATATTCATAGAAAACCATAAGATGTTAGAGGCAAGGGTCATATATCATATACACCA
The DNA here is from genome assembly GCA_028749045.1 of Cupressus sempervirens. NCBI lineage: Eukaryota > Viridiplantae > Streptophyta > Pinopsida > Cupressales > Cupressaceae > Cupressus > Cupressus sempervirens. The sequence goes on along the minus strand of CM053791.1, from coordinate 738,178,757 downwards.
TTCAACCTAGATAGCTACTATTGTACCTATCAGAAAAAAGAGTGGGGAGATTAGGATCTAGATTGAATTTAGAAATTTGAATCAGGCTTCGTTTAAGGACAATTATGCTTTCCCTAACATGGATCATTTATTATAGATAATGGTATGATGTGAAATGATGTCCATGTGGGATATTTTCTCAAGCTTCAATCAAATTGATGTAGATCTAGATGATCAATTTGAAACAACCTCACCACTCCTTGCAGAACTTTTTCTTATAATATAATACCTTTTGGACTAATTAATGCTAGAGCTACTTTTCAAAGGGCCATGAATTCATCCTTTGCAGATTTAAAGGACAAGATTATTGTTATCTATTTGGATGATTTAATAGTCTTCTCCAAGAAATGAGAGATTCATTTGAAGGACTTGGAGAAAGTTTCGATGAGATGTAAGGAACATAAAATCTCCCTCAACCCCAAGAAATATATCTTCTATGTCATAGAAGGAAAGTTCAAGGGTCATATAGTGCCTCAAGAAGGAATTAAGATTGAACCTGAACATGTCTAATCTATCCTACAGCTCAACTTATTGGCAAGAAAATCTTGAAGTAAATCCTTATTTGGACAAGTAATTTCTTCCAAGCATTTTATTCTTGATTTCTTTGAATTTACCAAGTACATAATTGACTTGATGAAAGGAAGTCTGACATTCACATGGAATGACTCTAGAAGGAAGACTTTTGAGGAAATCAATGCTATCATAGCAAAGGCTCTTGGCCTAGTTCATTTAAATTATAACAAAAAGTTTATTTTGTACTGTTATGCATCAACCCACACATTATCTGCCATACTCATGCAAGAAAACAAGGGATTGAAGAACCTATTTCTTTCACAAGAACCCCTCTCAAGGATCATGAATTAAAGTACTCTTAGATGGAAAAGCATGCTTATACTATGGTCAAAGCTATTATAAATTTTATATTATATATTATGCATTCACATTCTATTGTGCATATTCTTGATTCAGTAGTCAAGAGTATCTTGAGTCAACAAGAGATAGCATTAAATACTGGAGGAGATTGGATAACAAAAGTTGAGGAATATGACATTGAGTTAAAACCAAGAAACTGGTATAAGGAAATGTCTTGTGCAAAAAAATTGCAGAGAACTAAGAGCCAAGTAGAGAAGAAGAAACCTCAATATTTTTAATGGTAAGCCTCGAAGATCCTTGGTTTAATTGACATATAAAAAGAGAAGAGATCTTAGGACTAAATCAAGAAAGTATGTTATTTATGATGATTAATTGTATAGAAGGGGAATTGATGGCACATTCCTAATGTGTGTGGAAAAAGCTTAAACAAGAAAGGTTGCTCCAAGAATTTCATAATGAAGCTTGTGGTGGGCACTTCTCTTCTATAGTAGCAAGTTATAAGATTCTATGGTAGTGCTATTGTTGTCCTGGTATGTTCAAAGATGCCTATAAGTGTGTAGCCCAATGTGACAATTGCAAGATGTTTTCTAGTCGACCCCAGTTGGTCATCTTACCATAGAAGCTAGTAGTGATAGAGAGCCCCTTTCAGTAGTGGGGAATCGACTTTATTGGTCCAATCAATCCATCCACCTATGCTAGCTGTTATACATTATAACTGCTATAATCTACTTTACCATGTAGGTGGAAGCAAAACCTACCAAGAGAACCACCTCTGAATTTTTCTATCAATTTATTAAATAAAACATCCTTCTGAGATTTGGTGTCCCATTTAAGCTAGTCATGAACAATGCTACATAATTTTCCTCAATGGAGATTGTGGAATTCTTCTATGACAACAGTATCTATCTAAGTCATGTTAGAAATAAGATGTCTCAACCTTCGATAATTCCTACTCTTATTGTTTATTTTGTAAATTTTTTTTTGGTAAATAATATAGTATGAGTGTACATGTCTAGTTGGTATGTTGATGTGTCACTCCACTTGTATGTATTGACATCTTAAATTGTGTGTAAGGAGATCATGGCCGAAATGGTTATGATGGATTCCTATGATGGGTAAGAGCCATCTCTAGAAGATTTGATGATAGGTGAAGATGTGAAGACATGTGGCAATTGATCATTGAGTATTATACACTCGATTCTCCAATATGGTAAAACCCTAATATGGTTGTTCTTTAGAAGTTGCCCTAAAATGGAAAGCATGTGATATAAGAAATTTAGGGTTACAGAAAGGAGAGAGAGAAAGTATATTGTTGGCATGATATGTTGCTACTGAATTGGTCTTTTATGTCCTAAAAGAACTTGCATTGCAAGTGTGTTGTAACCTTTTGCGTTGAAGATAATACATTGGGTAGGTATTGGAGGGGTGTGGTTATTTTACCAAAAGGTTTTTCCCCACTGACATATCTATGTGTTTATGTGTTTTCTTTCTCTATCTATTTTCTATATTAATGGTTGAATGTAATATTATTGTTTACATAATATTGAATTTGAAATTGTAAGGATTTAAGAAAGCCATTGGTATTTCACCATTAGAGTTGGTTATGGAATTGAGGCTAACTTTCCCCTTCTATTAGAGATATCTATCTATAAGTTATAATAAGTGATTGAGGATCTGATATTCTGGAATGGCCTTGAAAAGTGAATTTTGTACTTAACCAAGCTGGAGGAAGAGCTTGATAAATTGTTTGATCATATCATTGAACATCATAAGCATGTGAAGAAATTATTGACTAGAAAGAAAGGTCAAGAAGGTTTATGAAAGATGACCTAGTCTTGTTATGGGATAAAAGACATGAACCCAAAGGTGTGCACCATAAGTTTGATTCTCTTAGAAAGGCCCTTTCAAAGTTGTGTTTAGATACTTCATTGAAATTTTATGATTAAGGTGATTTGCATAGAAGGCTCAACTCTCAACCAATTCACCCAACAACCCAAAAAGTAAAGGAAAGAAGATTAGTTGAAGCTATCAGATTCCCCATGGCCATTCAAGAACTAGAACTAGTAAAAGAATGTATTAAGAGATACAATCGAGAGATAAAGAAAATATTGCTACCTAATCAGTCCATTTTGCTATCTATAAAAAAGAATTAATGCAATTTGCATTTGGCATCCTAGTGAAGGAAAAATATTGAGACATTGACTTCTCATCCTTAGCATTAATGTTAAATTAAAAGAAGACTAAGAAGAGAAGACATACAATGAACTTGGTTCAAGACACCTTGCTCAAAAATGAGTAAGATTCCAAAGAATCTTTTTGTAATGAATTTAAAAAGAGAGAAATTGTGGACATCTTGGCATTATTGCAAATATTGAAAGGAAGGGAGGAAATCTTGGATATCATCAAACACCACTTTTCTTGGTACATGCCATATGTGCTAACAAACTATAGATCGATTGGCTTGAGATCATATGTGGAGAGCTTGCTTCTTGGCTGGGTTCAACTAATATATTTGGGAAATTCTACGTTTCTTATTACTTAATATATGCCTTAGGCACACATCACCTCTGGTTGGATCTTCCTAGTATCAAAAACTATGATGAAAATATGAAGATGTATGAATTGTATTTGCACCTACAACTACTGAGGAGCTTTGAAGAATATGTAAACATTAATGATGCCTTTACAATGAGGTTATGTTGAGAATTACAAGGTTTCCCTGAGTGTAGGTTTTCACCTGAGGCTATATTAGTTGTAGGCTAATTATGAATGTTGTTTCATCTAACTCCCATCCTTCTCCTACCTAATTATTAGTGCATTATTTGGCTTTCCCAAAAAGCTTCCTAGGTATCTTGAGGACAATATTGATCTTATTGAACTCAATAGACAAATACTAGATGTGAACACCTTGTGTTCCAATCTGAAGAAGATAGTCAAGATTTCCTTCTAAATAGTTGTAGACCTTATTCTTATGCTTCTAGATATGATACCCATAACCTATTGAAAATCTTAGAGAGTAAGATTAAACTAACTAGTTATGAGTTAATAAGGCTTCAATATGACCAAGTGAACTTTGTGAGAGATCATCTAAATCTTGGATATGGTCACATGCATATCCTAGATGTTGAAGGTTAGATGTTATGATGAATACCAGACTAGGGAGAGGTATTGGTATAGGGTAATGTTAGATCAAATCAAATTTTATAATGATATTATTGATGTTTCTAATCTTACTAATGATGGTTCTTACATGCAACCCTCAATCTATGAGAAACTCAGGAAGACTCTCATTGTGTCAACTCTACCTGAAGGTCCCCTTGTTGAAATAATGGAAAACTGATGCATGGAATCATGAAGAGGATGAAAAAATGGGTGGAATGGACTAGAGCCAAGACAAAAATAACTGGAAGTGCAAGATTCTACTAGTAGACTAGCCTCCTAAATAACTCAATCAGTTGTTGCTACATCTACGATTCCTACTACTTTAGGATCAACCAATCCAACATAGTTTAGTGATGGAAGAGGATACCAACCTCCTAAAAATAATATCCAAATTACTCCAAAATTTGGAGGAGTATATCTTCCTAACACAAAAAAGGTTGGGGATGATAAGAACAAAGAGAAGCAACATGAGAATTTTGTGACTAAGCACTCCTCCCCTATGCAAGTCATCAACTTGGAATGTGAAAACAATCCCCTAGAAGGTTAAGAGAAAGAAACACAATTTATTTTCCTACTTCCACATAGGGCAAGGAGACACCCCTAGTGGAAAGGAAGCTCTCTGATACTACATCCCTACAGTCATCAACGAATGTCCTTTCAATCGAGCCATGGTTGGAAGAGACTATTTATTAGAAGAAGTGAAGATGTAAAGATGCTATCTCATCCAAGGATCTCACTATGAAAACAATTTAATCTCATCCAACATCAAAGAAGGAAAAGAAGAAGAAGACTATAGTAGCTTTGGCCACTAATTCTTCTACTAGTTATGCTAGTAGAGATTACATAACCTTGGAATCTGGGAAATTATCATGAGCTAACTGTAACTAATTTCTAGATGAAATTTGTCAACATAGGTATTCCGGTGCATGATTCTATGGTCAACATTTGGAAATCAACAAATGAAAAGATCAAGAATAGATTGGAAGAACTACAGGTAGATAAAGAGGCACTCAAAGCCTCAAATTTGGAATTGATGGAATGCATCAAGGCTACACTTGGAAGCACCTCTACAAGAAAATTTGACCCAAGCTTAGAGGAAAACAAGAATTTATTGCTAAAGCTACAAGAGATGAGGAAATTTTATTAAATTGGTCATGCTTGGATTGTCCAAATGAAGGTATAAGCCCCCTCCCCCACCCTCATTTAGAACCTTAGGAACCTATTGCTAGATACTAAAAAATTAAAAGAAGTAGTTTCGAAGCATCAAAACTCAACGCACAAAGCATTTTTGGGTCTAACCAAGAAGTTAGCTTTATTGAAAGAGGTCATGTATATGAAAACCACTACTGCCATAACCCATGAAATTCTCAAAATAGGCCAAGAACCATTGCTTCATTGGAAGAGATCATTATAATTCATAATTGAGATCTTTATAAGGTCTGAAAATGAGCTAAAAGATGTACATTATTTAGTGCAAAAAGTCATGGATAAAATATTTGAACATCTAAAGGTGTTTTACACATAATCATATATCAGCAATAATGGTCAACTAATAGACTTTGAGCTCATGATCACTAAATTTTTGGAATTCATGGAACAAGCTATTGATTCATCAAGCTTCTAGATGTCCAAGATTTTGGATCCTTCAATAGAAAATTTTGTTTTGAGGTGTGCATCAGAGAAGCTCTAATCAAAGATCTCTAAAGTTGAAGAATTGATTGAATTGCATGATTACTAGATGATTTGAGCTGATAACATTCTCATCCTAGGTCTGTCTTTTGTTTTCCTGGTCTCTATTTTTTTTTCTTTGAATTTTTGCCTATTTTTAGTTCTATCCTTTTGATTGGCCATAGTACTATTTCTAGGCTTGTTTTTATTTTTTTATAGCCCTATGTTATGTAAGAACTTATGGGTTTTAGGATTAGGCTGTAAAACCTATTTTTCTTATCAAAAACATTATGATCCTAAGTGTTGATGAGCTCAATAGTGTAATTGATGTAATGAAGGAATACAGGGATAAAGTTGTGACCCTAAATAAAAATTGATGCTCTAACACTCTCTTTTGCAAGTTTTGCCTCTTTCATTCCTCAACTACTAATATTGAGGCTATTTTTCACATTCTTCTCATAGTCTTAAACTTTGTAATAGATCATGACTCCATCCTATTTTTAGCTTTCGCCTATTCAAAGATTCTCTATAATGTAATCATCAAATGTAATGGGCCATTCCTAACAAGGGCCTATAGAAGAAACCTTTTGAAAGGATAAATAAGATCAAAAAAATTATTATGTGGGTGAATCCCTGTAGCTAGGACTACTGTGTGAGAATATGCTTTTGCATCTTAATCTTGTCATTCATTTAACTCTTGTATTTTTCTTGTGATGAGATATGTTGTTAATGAAATTTATGAGAATGCAAATAAACTTGGTTTTGTTTCTTTCTTTCCAATGGTTGTAATCTTTACTCTTTTTGTTACAATATTTCTTATTTCCCCTATTATGTACAAGTTAATTTATATGCTTTTCATTGCTGCGTGGAAAGTCTAGGATTTGGTTAATAAGAGAAAATGATTAGTAAGCAATCTGGGTATTGTCAAATCTCATCCACTTGGGCAATCCAAGTATTTTTAGGTTAGTCATACTTTCTCTTCTTATGTAGTGTGCGTTGGTAGATGGGTCAACATTTTAGTTTCTTGCATTCAGAGGATAAAATAGATAGCATAATAGATGTTATGTGAGCTTTAAAATGACTCATGCACATTCATTTTTGTGAAGGTTGTAAGTCATCAATTGAAAATGACCTCAATTTTCTTGAAGTATGAAGGAAATCTTGATACACCTCTAATTCTCTTCGGTTAAGGGCATACCCCTCAAACCAGATAATCTACTAAAAGAAAATTAACTACAAATATTTGTACTACAAGGGAGCTATACCTTTTTATTGAGGGGACTCTGATACATTACTATATTGACCCATTCATTCATTAACACTTTTTTTTTCTATCATACTGTTCATATTAGAAGTTTAGGTATCAACCAAAATCCAAGGAAGACAAACTATTAACCAAAAATATGTTCTCATAACTTCTACATCATGTGATGTGATGCCAATGCACATAACATAACTAGGATATAAGAATTTCACATGACTTGATATTCTCTATTATCATTGATATTACAACTTAGTTGATGAGTTATACTTAGTTATCCCCTAGCTAATAGGGAGTGTTAAGATATTGTAGCTTTAGTTAGATAATATGGTAATGAATTATATAACCATAATTATATCACCTCATAGAAGAATAAAAAATCTATATGCACTTATATATTTTGAGTATATCTAACCTCTCTTAAATATGATCATCTAAGAGGATAAAATCATGACATTAATAAGCCTCTTTGTGATCAGGTAAATGATCTACAATGCTATATCATATCATCAATTTTTCTAGAGCTATATTAGGTAATCTTTTAACTAAACAAACTAATTATTACATTAAATAAGTTGTTAAAGATAGATTCATTTCATGAGAGGACGTGAGATATGTCCACTCATAGCATGCTTTTTTAATCATGACTCTTTGACATAATATTAATATCAAATCGATTAGACCAAGAGAGAACATAAAAATCAATCAATATTCTCTCCTTAGATCACCAATAGTTCCAATTACATTTTTTAAGTGTAATGAAATACAAAAATGATAAATCTATCTTATCTTAATACATTTTTAGTCTTAAGTGAAAAGTTTCTTTATAGTGATAAATTAGAAAGTTCATTTTAAGAATTTTCGATTTTGAAGTGAAAATTTCTCAAACCATTTTATGAGAATTTGAATAATTTTATTTTTTTATATTCTATTTATCAAATTTGAACATGGAGTGATTCATTTGACTCATGGAAAGATCTCTAAGCTATGTGGAGATTTTTTTTCCATTATTATGTTGTATCTATTTTTGTCCCTTCTTTTTCATTTTTTTCCTCTTGGTGTGATATAGGATTTTATATTTATTTAAATTAACATTGTTAGTTTAAATGAAATAAAATTATATTAGTGTATGGTCTCAAAACTATCAGTCCTCCATAGTTCTATTACTCTTCATTGCTTGGTTGGGTCTATGTGTATTTTTATTATTTAAATGCAAGTTTTATGTTGTCTTTCTATCAGATTTTTCTAGGTTGTCTCAAAATGAAATTTTATTTGTAAAGTTAATTTTGGGTTTATTTGAACCAATGGGTTTAAATTTTGTGGTGAAATTCTAAGTTTTTTTTTTTTGTCTTTTTCTTAGTCATAATTTAGTATGCTAGCTATAACTGGGTAATAGTTATGGTTGGCCTAACTTGATTATTGACGTTAGTAGTCATTTCTAGGAGTACAATGATCAAAATGGAATAATTATAGGACATTCAAGTTACTATTATTATTATTAAGGTTCCCTTTCACATTAAAATAATGGGTTTGAACCCTTGTTAAACATTACTAGAATTTAATATTATTATGATCTCAAGATCCTTAAAGATGATCATGGTAATGTGTATATTATATTGGATCATTTGTTTGAGAAATATCCATTGAAAATTATATGAGTAATTGATAAGTAATGAGAAAAATATATATACCTTAAGGAACTTACAACCTATTATAACCACAACCAGTTTGGAAGAAGTTAATGGTATGTAATAAGAGAACTATGCCAACATTCTCTCACTTTTTTACATTGATTATAGAAACATAAAATTTACCCTATGGACCCTCTTTAAGATTTGTGTAACAAAATATGTTGATTAAAAAATTTGAATATGCATTCTGAGAAAATTTTCTTTTAGAATAGCAAATCTTTAACCAAGAAGTGCTCTATCAAGTTTTCATGTGACCCTCAAAAATATGTAGCACCAAGCTATGTTATCTAAAAACAATATATCTTGAGTTATTAAACAATGATCCTTAAGAGATATGAAAAATATCTATCATTTTCTAGTGGCTACAAAAGGGTATAATTCACAATCATATACCCTAGAGATTTCTCAACAATAATTTGTATTAAGCACAATATCAACTTCCAAACTTGTCTCCAAAATGAAGCTTCACAATATATATATTGTTCTTTTTTTTTACCATTCAAAAGAAAAATAAATAAAAAAACCAAAAATCTAAAAAATTCTCCTCATGGAAAGCTCCATCCCAAAGTGAGGTTGACTTGAGATGATTTAAATTCCTTCATCCTCAGATGCAACCAACCTCAAACAATCAAAGTTCATAAAGTAAATATGGGATAAATGGGATAATTATTAATGATTTCTCCATGATGTATCAAATCATCATCTTCAATGAAAGAAACATTACCTTCTTTATCATAACTTTTTTGATATTAATAAGTAGCCAAAATGGGAACTGACCCAAATATAGAGCTTACCTAAAAATCAGGTGCAAGTCATTACCAACAAACTAACCTACTTCCTTCTTTAATATCAAAAACTCACACACAAACATAATACTATATCTATATCTACTAATGCTAAAATCAACATATTAAAATTACATATAAACATTGCCTAGTCATGCACATTTTCAAAAATGGTCCTATGTAGACATCAACTAACATTAAACATAAAACATCTTTAAAAAAGTTGTCAAAGAGGTAATTTTCATTCTTGGCCTTATCTACATTCTTCAAAAAAAGCCACTACTAGTCATCATCAAGAAAGACATATACGGAGCATGTAGTCTCCAAGTCCATCACATCCTTGAGCTCCTCCTTATTGGCCTATAGGAGGTAGAGATTAGTGGTAGATAAATGCATGAAGCACATTGAGAAGTTACCAACATAATCAAAATTATCCCTTAGGTCCTTATTATTCTTAATTAGGGTAGTATTAGCATCCTCTAATCTGGTAGTATCTTCTTTCATAGGGAACCTTTTTTGAATAGTATTATCTTCATTATCATAATGTTCCTTCAATATTCCTTCAAGAATTTCATTAGATATAGTTCTAAATATCCATGTTGTATGCCACTTTCTATTACATTAAAAACATTATTATCTCTTTTATTTTTATTCAACCATATTTTAGTATTTAATTAGAGAATATCTTGTATATTAGATGATATTCTTGAATAACTTCCTTCATCCTATTTTCTTCTACTAGAAGGGCCAAAATCACATCCTCTAAAATTTTTGAGGTATTTTAGCTAAGTGTAAATATGATATTACTAAAGCTAGAAGATAAGTTATTTAAAGCTACTTGTATGATCAACATTATGATATTATGGTTCATTTTGAAGACAAAGAATAATGTTTTTAAGGAAAAAATATTGTTAACATCTTTTTATCCAAATATCTTATTTAAATTATCCTAATTATGTAAAAATGATTTATCCATGTCTACATGATCAAGCTCTGAGTTTGTAAGGGAAAGAACTACATTTGGAACTAGTTTTGAAAACTAATCTAATGGATTAGTCATAAGATCAAAATTTAATTACAGCATGTCTTTCACCCCTATAAAGAAAAAGAAAAATGATTTCTTTAATAAGGTCAATTTGGTCAAAGTTAGAGCTGGTCAAACAGGACTACTTATAAATTGTCATAAAAGATAATTGGGTAGTTTTAAGTTTTTGCAAATGGAATCACCTTGGAAAAATCATCAAACAGATTCTTTAGAACTTGAAATTACAAACATACATCATCATTTAAGAATACAACATAGTACTATGACCATCTCTTCAAAATTTTCAATGGGTCACGAAATATTCATTGACAAATAGGGCTTACTAGAATTTTGAATAATTTGCATCAGCATGCCAACAATGAACAACCAACTTTGAGGGATTCAAAACCTTGTCAAAAAAATCAAAATAAATTGAAATATTAATCATATGTTCTTCAATAATTTTAGTACACTCTCCAAAAGTTGTGAATCATGGAACTCTTCTAGGTGCGAGATAGTCATATGCAAACTAGGCTTCCCATCATCATTTGACACTTGGTAAAAAAATGCAAATTTCTTGAATGCTCAAAGTGAAACTTCATGAAATGAATCATAATGGAAACTTATCATCATGAGATGCATGCATATAATAAATGAATGATTTTAAATAATTTAAACACATGATACACGTCAAATTGCTAGTCAAGTTCACACACATGAAAAGGATTCATAGGGTTCCACTTACACTTAGTTTTTAGAATGGTTCTAAAAATAAGTGTTGCAATTTTGAGTCCTAAAAGCTTGTAATATGAATTTTCACATGGTATAAGAGAAGTTTTGAGGGTAGAAATTGGTTTGCCTCACAATAGGTGTATCATAGTCATGCGCTGGGCCATGCTTAGGAATAATATTTTCAAACTAAGGAATATTATTCCCACTATGAGGTGCATGTAATCTTGTCAACCCAGGGACATATACTTGAAATGGTCAGCACAGTATGTGAACTAGGTCTCTTAATGAGTCACTAAGCTTATGCTATAGGAAAGTAAAATGCAAGGAAAAGAACTTACACTATTGATGCAGGAAACTAACACACTTAACTCTATGAATATTGGAAATAAAATGAAAGGCTAACAAATATTCCAACTTAGTTCATCCACTATAACTATTCTCACATATGCTACAGGAACATTCACAAAGTGTGATGCTATAGAAAGGAACATACAACTTCTACTTACAATACTAAGAATGCTTGGAAATAAATCTATACTATCCTAATCTAATCCATCTTCCAAGTGGGCCCCCTTGGTTGGCTTCAACTAAACTACTAACATAGGATAGAAGCCAAAAACTATTTAATTACATTTCAAAAATTCATTACATGAGAACAATACATAGAAACTATAAAAACACAATTGTAAAAGTCAACAGTCTGTTCTCATAAACTCTTTCTCTAACTAGCTAAAACTAACACACTTGGGTCAATTCCTATATATAGTAGATCAACACTTATTCCCATAATAGAAAAGTAAAAAACTTAGCTATAAATTTGTAGGAGAAATAGAAGAAAAATAACAACTCAAGGTGAGAAGAAGAGATAACGGCTTAAGGTGGGAATAATAAAGTCTAAGCATCTACTCACCATATGAATAAATGCAGTGAAGGCATACTCGCTATCATGTCCTTTGGAACCATTACAACTTTCTTCCACCATGGCTACACCTTAGCGTTCTTTTCTCCTTGAATTTTGTTGGCACTCATCTTTGAATTCTTCGAATCATCTTTCAGCTTCATCACTAAAAGGTTAGTTATTATGTAGAGACATGTTTACAAATAATTATTTATCAAACTAAATTCAAATATAAGGACACACATTTTGACAATTATATGAAATACTACATAATATATATAATACTAGCAAAAGATGGCATAATATCTACCCATATGTTTATCATAGGTTTCGGTAAACATAGGTCCACAAATTTTTTGACAAAAATAGAACAGAGTATCAAAAAAGTGGTTTAAAACTATCATGAAATAAAGGCAATAGTTGGCCACATCATCTGCCCCCTGCTAAACTAATACTTGTCCTCAAGCATTGCACTTTCTTGTTAATGACCTAAACTCTCCAATCTCAGTCCTTCCTTTCTTGCTACTCCTGAAGGTATAGTAAAATGCTCTTGTTCTTTCCCACACTTCCCTTTTGTGATCTTCCTATAACTTGTTGAGTCTATCAACATTAATGTCATATAAAGGCCACAGGAGCATTAGAGGCTGCATAGTTAGGGGACACCAACATTTTGGTCTAGCCTACTTCCCTAACTCTAGATACTTTTGAACCCTATGAAGTATTGCCTCCAAGTTGATGGGACTATGTGGTTCTAAATTTTTAAGCGGTTTAGGCAATCTGGCCCATCTACTCCTAGCACAAGTCATAGCTATCTGGAAAGAAAAATAGGGTAAGTTCTCATAATCAGCACAAGCTTTGGTTCTTGTAGCAAAGATTCTATCCCTTACTTCTAGATTCTTCTTTCAATAACTTAATGTGAACCAATCCCTGAGAACTTTGTTTAGCTCGCTACTCTCGGCTCTTAAAGGCAAGGGCTCTGTCCTTTCCTCACCCCTACAATTATTCAGTTGCTTGTCATATTTTGCTTCATTGGACATCTAGGACATGGGGGATCTTAAATTTATATCCCCTATATAGAGCAAGGGATTTCATTGAGTCTCTAAAGGGATAACAAAATATGAACATATAATTCACAAAGCAAATTTTGCTACCAATGTGGCAAAGTCTGATATAACCCATAAAATTCTTGTACTAATTTGAACTCTACATTAATATCCTTAAGAGTTAACATTAGTTGAAACAAAAGAAATTATTCTTTTAATTAGAGAGCATAAACTCTTGGTGGTGGTCTACAAGCAAGTGCCTAATCATCCAACTTGAGGGCATGATCCATCTATTGCTTTTGACTTGCTAATTGTTCCTTTAAATCTATGATTTCTTCACCTTGAGATGCTATGACTTTATTCATCTTTTTCCTCTCTTCTTCCCATAAGGCCTCAGTAAACATATGTTATCCAAACAACTAAAAAAGGAGTTTCTGTAGTGTAATAGAACCATTGTCTTCTTCATGATTTATTTTCCTCTTCCTCTATTCCTTCCATAAATATTCTACAAAACTAGTAATCCTTGTTGATTTATGGGGAACTAGGGCAGTTTTTGGATAGTCTTTCTCAGGAATGGTTTCATCTTTGCTACTTGAAATGTCTGATTGACCTACCAAGGTATCATTTTGATTTTCTTTGATTTCATCCCTACATTCCTCATTAGGATTTTTGGGAATGCTTGTAATTTCAAGATGGGAAGGAGATTGATTAGAGACAATTTTCATAGGAGATTCCTTAGTAGATGTTTTGGAAAAAGTAGAATCCTTAGAAACTTGCCCTCTCATCCTAGGGCTTCTCCTTACGAGGGTTTCTTCTTGTATCACATCTTTTTGTCTACCTTTCCTTTTGGATGTCTCTGTTGTAGGAGTAGTTACTGCAGGACTTTTCTTAGTTCTATTTTGTCTCACAACCATAGGGTTTGGCTCTTCCTTTTTCTAAACAAAGATTTCTTCTTGTAGATTTTGTTTCCTCTTTGCTCTGCTAGAAGTAGGTTTCAGGGTTTCCTGAATAGGTAAAGGTATAGTCTCTTGAATAGGGATAGTTTTTTGCACATTTTCTTGGGTATTTTTGGCTTTAGCCTCTTGGCTATTTTGTTTAGTAGGCTCATGGGTGGGGACTACATTTTCCACACTGTGTTGTTCACTAGGGGCAGTTTGGGGTTATAGAGTTTTGGCTTGTATAAATTCATCCCATGTCATGGGAGACAAATCCCTAAGAAGCCTTTCTATTATTAATTTAATTAAGGCATGATGGGTAACGAAATTATCTTTTCCTTTTTGAGCTTCTTTCACACTAATACAGAGCATATTATACAAGAAATTTGGAATGTTTACTGAAAGATTATGCCTTGTACAACTAAGTAATTTGAAATGATGTGCATGTAAGTATGAGAATTGCCCCTTGCATGTAAGGTACCCGATAATATGCATGGCTAATTCATTGTATGGTGGCACCAGTGACATTCTCTTGCAACCTTGCTTTGTAATCTCCATTTGAGGATTAGTTGGTCTATTAAATTGAGATCTTGTTGACCTTGCATCATGTGTGCTAGATAACAGTCTCCAATTGGAGGTAACCCAATTACTTCAGCAATGCATTCCTCTGTTGCAATCACTATTAAACCCCAAATGGAAGCTTAACCTTTATCAAACATCCTTGTGAATTTTGTGGCTGCCTCCTCATCAAATGCAGTCAAACTCAGGAAATACCATAACCATCCATATGTATTAAACCTTCTTATGGCCTTTACATCTAAGAATAGCATAGTATGTTCCACTAGTTCTCTCCTTTGCAACTATCCACCCATTTTCTTAACACTTTCTCTATCTGCTCTATTTTCCCCCTTTTGAATTCAAGTTTCTTTGTTATTTTATAAACTCAACTCAAATTTCTTGCTTTTAACAAGTAATTAATGTCTATGCAGAATAATTTGGCTTTAATGAAGGTAAATCATGAACATGTGTGAGAATCATCTAAAAATGGGGTTTAGATCATATAAAATTTGAATACAAGTCACATTATAGCCTAACAATAAAATCATTCAAAAATAAGGGGTACAACAGCTCACTTGTGCACTTATGGCAACTAAATTCCATCAATGAAGGAAATACAAAGATTTGGAAAAATATTTTTGGATAAATAGAAATGTCATTGGATATTAGTGACCTTCCTTGCCCCCTGCTAAATGTTGACAAGTTCCCACACTTGTCAAATTTAGTACGGGTAAGGGATTAGCATAACACCACCATCATATCAAGAATGCAGTATTAAATACAATTAACAAAATCTGGATACTATAAGTGAATAATAATTTGAAAATGTTATAATTTTCAACTAATCATCACACGTACCCGAAAAGGTGGCAAAAATTTCATCAGCAGTGATAGCATCCATCAGCAAGTTGTGGTGTTTATTGAAACATTAGAAAATGATGACATGGAAAGTGGGTGGATGGAAGGTAAAGAAATGAGATGAGGTGGATGGGTGGAAGGTAAAGAGATAAGATGGAATGAGAAAGTGAATGAAAAAGTGAACTTTACGTGGACAAAAAGTCTTTATTATGAGCATGCACAAAAAAACTAATGTCGAAGAGCAGTAGGCAGAAGGTTGACACCTTCAGCTGCAGAAAGAGTTACCTTGGTTGTATTTGAATTTGGCCACTAGAACTACTACAGGAAATCTTTTTTGTTTGGGGCCATTTATATAATTTGAGTCTGTGACCATTGACTAATAATTTGAAAGGTATAGATCAATGGAATTTAGTTGAACAACTCCATTCTCAAACACATGAGTGATTTCATATGGTCCCAACCATCTTTTCTGCAACTTTCCTGGCATATCTTTAAATTTGAAATCAATAGTAGTGCCCAATCACCAACTTGAAATTTTTTATTATAATTTGAGATTCATGCCATTGTTTCCTTTGTTTTTGTATAAGTTTAGTGTGTTCCAAAGAAGCTTTGTGCATTTCATCCAGAGAGTTAAGATGTAGAAGATGTTCTCTTTGTGCTACTGGAAGTTCAATTTCTAGCTCCATTGTGGTTCTCAAATTTTTATGTTCAAATTCAATGGGGAGCATTGCTACCTTTCCATACAAGAGCTCAAATGGTGTAAATCCTATAGTAGTCTTCTATGTTATTTTTTAAACCCAAACAACTTCTTGTAATTTATTGGTCCAATCCCTATAATGTAGATGCACCGTTTTTGTGAGGATGTTCTCCAGTTCATGGTTTGTGACCTCTCCTTGTCCATTAGCTTGAGGGTGATAAGGATTGGATTTTTAGTGCCTGATGTTATATTATTTCATCAACTCTGAGATTAAATTAGAGGTAAATTGTGCACCTTGGTTAGTTACTAGCTCTTTGGGTACACCATACTGAGTAAAAATTTCTTCATATAGAAATTTAGTAACTTTTTCATTATGAGCATGCTTCATGGCCTTGACTCCAACCCATTTTGTTAGGTAATTACTTCACACAAGAATATAGGATTTCCCATTAGATGGAGGATCAATTGGAGCAATGATGTCCATGCCCCAATTGTCAAATGGTTTTAATACCATCTGAGGATTAAGAGGCATTTCATCTATTCTTTTTGGTGAGCCCATCCTTTGACACTTGTCGCACTTCTGTGTATAGTTGGTTGCATCTTTGTGAAGAGTAGGCCAATAATAACCAATTGTTAAGACTTTCAAGGCTATTCTTTTTGCTTGAAAGTTTCCTCTGCATGGTTCATTATGACATCCATGTAAAATATCATATGTATCATTCTCTCTCACACATCTTCTCATAACATGATTAGGTCTAGTGTAAAACAAGAGATTATCTATCTAGGAGAAATGGAAACTTGTCTCTACAAGCAACTTCTTTTCCTTGTAAGAAAAATGTTCTGGTATTTTATTAACTGCAAGGTAATTAACAATGTCTACATACTATGGAGTTTGTCTTGAAATATCTTAATGGAAAGAATGCGTCTAAGGGGGGGGGGGGGGGGGGGTGTGAGTCAGAAGTACTAGCTTTAATCCTATTTTTTACAAATCCTTAATAACATAATATTGAAATGTACATGCATGCATATCAACATTAAGTAATTATGAAAAATAGATGTGCATCACCACATAACACTTGAAATTTTGGTAACCCAAAAACCCTCCAGGAATAAGAAGGTAAAACTGGGGTGGGGATGATACCCACAAAATCACTACAATAATAATGTTTGACCACTTCTGATGATCTACCCTGTTAAAGGCTACAAAAAAATTTTAAATGTGACCTTGTTAGAGGATTTACAAATACTTTACATGAAGTGTTACCCTGTTAAAGGATTTAATCACCTATTTAAAGGATCTACAAAGTAGCTGTTAAGCTAACCTATTGTCATAGGGTTTCCTTTCTAATACAGTTGCTAGAGAGTATTAGGTATAATAAACCTGATAGTTTACAATCCTTTGATTGCTGAATACAGGCACTTGATCTACTTTCTCTGATCTTGATCCTCTGAGATCTAATATTCTTCACTCTGAAAATAGTTTCCCTTACACATCTTTGTCCATTCACTCTTGTATACAATGAGACTTAGTCCTCCTTATTAAGACATTCGAAGACTTAGGGTTAGATGTGGATCTATGATCCATATTGAATCTATATTTCCTACTCATTCCTTGCACTTTTATTATTGGTTGCATGCCTTCTCCATTTTTCTTATTAGTTGCATGTAGATTACATAGGAAATACAAAAGATTTGATCTTATCATTTTAATCCTTTGAGATTCGTCATATGTTATCCATGAAAATGGTTTACATCTGAATTAGTAAAGTTACAACCTCATATGTACATTCTATGTTACTCGGCACTTACTGATTCCTGATGCTCGACACTTATAACAAACTGGCTTGGTCGACTCCTATTGCATTTCTGTATTGCTCGACATTGTCTATGACTCAACACTCAAATATCACTTGACACCTAAAGTCACTCGACACGTGTTCTTCACTTAGCACCTGTTGGATTTCCTGACTCGGCTCATGTTGTGGCTCAACATACATAGTGTGCTCGGCTCCAATGTAGAAAATGGTTAAGTGTGTTGGCACTCGAATGTCAAAACTATTTTGAGACTAACAGTTTGAACAACAATATGAAATAAATGCTCATTTGGAAATGCATCATCTACCAAAGTAATGTCAGTATCATCATGATGGATTCTTGATAAATAATCAGCTACAACATTGGCTTTTTCAGGCTTATTAACAATAGTTATATCAATTTCTTGCAACAATAGTAACCATCTTGCTAATTTTCCAATTATAGCAGGTTTGTTCATGAGATATTTAATTACACCATGATCAGTATGAACAAATATGGAATGACTAGTTATGTAATGTCGAAATTTGTTTAGGGCATAAACTACTGGTAGCGGCTCTTTTTTTGTCACTATGTAGTTTAATTCTAGTCCATGAAGGCTCTTGCTAATATAATAGATCACTTTTTAAAGATTTTGGGATTGCTAAGCTAGGACTGCACCTATGGCATAATCAGAGGCATCTGTATATATATGAAAAGGTAAATTCCAATTAGGGCTTTGTAAAATTGGGGGTGTAGTCAAAAGTTTCTTAAGTTGCAGGAAGGCTTCATCACATTTAGATGTCCAACTCAATTCAACTTCTTTTGTGAGTAACTTATACAAGGGACTAGCTATTTTGCTGAAATCTTTTATGAAACTTTTGTAATATCTAGCATGACCTAGAAAAGATCTTACATCTTTTGATTTTGTAGGTATGTGCAATATTTTAATTACCTCTATCTTAGTTGGATCCACTTGTATTCCTGTAGCTGATATGAAATGACCAAGTACCATGCCTTCCTGCATGAGCATGAAACACTTTTCACTATTAAGTGCCAAATTATGCTCTTGACACCTTACCAAAACCTTTTCAATATTCATCATTTCTTGCTCAAAAGTGACTCCAAATGTTGTGAAATCATCTATATATATATATATATATATATTTTCATACAATCATGTGATATATTAGCAAAGATGCTAATAACTTCTCATTGGAATGTTTTAGGAGCATTACATAGACCAAATGGTAAAACATAGTATGCAAAAGTACCCCATGGGCATGTAAATGTGGTTTTGTCTTGATCTTCAGGAGCAATATTGATTTGGTTATAACCACTATACCCATCTAGAAAAGAGAAATACTTCTTTCCAGTTAGAGTATCCAGAACTTGGTCTATAAATGGTAAAGAAAAGTGATCCTTCTTGGTGGCTTTGTTCAAATCTCTGTAATCTATACAAATTCTTCATTTTGCTCCCTTTTTAGGCACTATGACTAAGGGTGAAACCCATCTACTATCAAATATAGGATAAATAAAACTAGCATCAAGCAATTTTTGCAATTCAATTTTAACTATCTCTTTAAGGCTTGGATTTATCCTTCTCTAGGGTTGACGAAGTGGTAGACAGCCTTCATTGATGTATATCCTATGGGTGCATAGTGTAGGACTCAACCCTTTCATATGAATATAGTCCCATGCAAAGGATTTTTAATGCCTTTGAAGTAATTGTTTTAACTATTTCATCTGTGTGGGTGTTAATTTGGGATTAACATGGAGATTATGACCTTTAGTCAATTCAATAGTAGTGGTGGACTCTATCATAGCAATTTCAGAGATTGGACTTGCTTCTAATTCACATGGTAAGAGTGGATGAAGAATATTAGGTTCTTTGAGAAAAGTACAATTCTTGTCACATTCTTCATATGTGATTAATTCCACTACAGAACTTTCAAATACATCTTTTTCTACCACACAACTATTAGTGAGGATACTCTGAAGTATTGAATCTTCCTCTTGTAGTTTTAGAAAAGATTGTTTATGCAACATCATGAGCTATACTATAGAATTTAACTCTTTTTCTTCATCCCCTAAATCTAGCCAAACAAATGTGCTCAAATTTGGTAATGGTTGGGTTGGAGGATATAAATCAAATTTCTTTGTTGCTTGGCCATTTGATATGGTCATATTCCCTAGTCTACAACTTATATTTGCATCAGTTGTGGCTAACCATGGTAATCCTAGGATGATAGGGTAACCAGATAGATTAACTTTGGGGGATAAAATCATGAAGTTTGGAGGATATTCTAGAGAATCTAAGGTTAGAACTATGTTTTCTATCATCCCATCAGGGGTGACAGTAGAACTATCTGTAAGTTGCAGAATTGTTGGTGTAGCCCTTAGTCCTTCTATTTTCAACTTCTTCATAGTATCCTTGGTCATGAATTTTATAGTAGTGCCAAGATCTATCAAAGCATTTTTAACAAACTAATCAATTATACTGACATTCACTACTGGACTTCCTGGATTATAATATTTTGGTGTGATCAATTTTCCTAACATGATGTCAGCCAATTGTCCCACAACATGGACTATTGTGGGGTCCTTTTTCTCCATTCTAGGCTTCTTTACGCAAGTATCTCTGATGGTTTTTCCATAAACTAGAACATTCTTAATGGCTTGAAACAACGATATTTGGACATGTATATCTTTTAATTGATCATCAATATCAAAAGGTTGTTCCTCTGCTTGTATAGGTTTTCTTTTTATTAAAAAAATTGGAAAAGGAGGTTCCATTGTTGGTTGAGCTTGGGTTGACATGGTAACATTGGTTGGGTCAATTTTTTTAGCAACTAAGGATTTTGATGATGTAGGAGGGTCTAGTATTTCAGTTATAAGAGGTAGTTTAGTTGCTGGTAAAGTTGTACCAGATGTATATGTGCAACACTGAAAGCATAAGCAAGATACTATTGAGCATTAGCCCTATACATGGGCTAATGTTGTTGTTGGCTATTTAGGTTTGGTTGAGATTGTGTAGGTAACTATGTTTGCTTTTGAGGTCTATGATTTGTACGTGGTGGCATTAGAGTAGGTTGTTGAACTGGAGGTGGTAATTGTAGAGTACCAATATTTTGGTTAGGCCATTGTTGAGATCCCTTCCATTGGTTCGTAGAATTCCAATTCCCTTGGGGTGGTTTCCATTGGTTCTACTACTTTTGCTAGTAGTTTTGTTGGTTCTACCATTGGTTACTCTATTAGTTAGGCCAAGGTGGTTGGGAATTCTAAGGCCATTGGTATTGTTGTGGGTTGTTTTTCCTAGCATTGTTCCACTTAGGTTGATATTGTGGAGGACCTTGGGGATTACACCTTTTCCATTGATTACCATATGGATTTGAATTTTGCAAAGGGTCTTGAGGCATACCTTGACATTGGGCCCATGGTCAACATTGACCAACAAAGAATACTTCCTCATCATTTTCACTTATCTTGATGTACTTAGTTAGAAGATTTTGGTTCTCCATGCTTGCGACCAGTTTACATTGGTAATCCTTGTTTTTCTTCTAGTAATGAGGGCAGTATTCAGCTAGTTGTAGCTCAGCTTCTGTATACTTCTTCTTTGCAGTCATTGTGTCAAGATGTGTAGCAATATCGTTTATGATGTCTTGTTTGAAATCTAACAATAGGTTAGATATCTTGAGTTTTGAAATACCTTGACTAATTCCTTTAGTGACTATGGAAGGAGGTCCTCAGCCTTTCTTCATGGTTGACCTTGAATAGTCCTGAGAAATATTCTTAAGGCCTTCTCGGGAAGCTTGATATACATCACCACCAGCCATCAGGTCTAGTACTTCTCGAGAGTTATCAATCACACCTCTTAGAAAGACTAGCTTTTGTGAATCCTTGGACAACACATGCTAAGGGTTCTTCTATAGTGCATATGGGTATGTGCAGGATCATGTTCAACCAAACTATGCTCTTAAGTGGCAAGAAAAAATTAGAAAATCAGGGTTATGTCAACTTGATGTAAAATTTTCTACTTGTTATTAACTTTATATCAAAAAGTTGAGAGAAAAGAATCTCTAGCAAATTGAATCTAGTTTCTAAATGACTACGACTTATCTAAAAAAGAATAAAAATTGATTGGTCAAAATTTTGAATTTTAATGCAATACTACAAGAAATTCAAAACAAAAATAAGAAGTAGACATATGTCTGACCACCTTAATCAAAATCAAATGATAATATGTTTAAATAATATTCTAGATATAAGTAGTAGACTCATGCTTGGATGTGACACATATTTTTTAGGTATTTTTATTCTAACTAAATAACTAATAATTAATTTTTGACTTTAGTATTTTTGGAATAAAAAACTCTCGTGTCTGACTACCTTAACTAATTCAAAACTCTATGAAATTCAAATTTTCATTTTTTTCCCTTATAGAAGAAGAAACATAGAATGTGATTCATCTTTTGGATTTGAAACAAATCTATACCATTTGAAAGTTATAGTTGTTTTTCAAGTAGTGTGTCAGCTAGCACTTTATACGTAACTCTATTAGAAAATAAGTAATAATTACTTACTAAACTCATAATTTGACAAACCTTAAATTTATGGAAAGATAAGAACATTCTTAAGAAACCCTTCTCATTTCATCAAATTCTGGTGAAAAAAAGTCATCAGCTACATGTTTGAAGTAAAAATCACATAAAAACAGGCAAAAAGCACATTTTTAGGGTATTTTTAAAGTTGATTGTATAGATTTGGTATCAAAAGATATAGTAGACCTTATAAAGATATTAATTTTTTTCATTTAGTATAATGGTGGGTGTGAAAGAAGTTGGAATAGATTTTGAAATGGTTTGCGATATTTCAAAACTATAGATTTTTTAGATAGCCACTTTTTGGCACACCATGATCCTACACATACCCATATAAGAAACATGAAACATAGTCTTCCAATGTTTCTTCCTCCTTCTGAGATATCCTAAAGATATTATCTCCACTTGAACTAGATGCTTTGCATTACTCTTTGTACTTATCTAGAAATAGAGTTTGCATTTCATCCCAACTTCTTGTTGCATTGGCTCCTAAGACCATGAACCATCGTAGAGTTGATTCTTTCAATGTTGCTTGAAACAATTTAAGCTTATGGGAATCATTGTTCTAGAAAAAACTATGACAAAGTATGTCAAACTCAAACAAGAAAGTATCGAGGCCTTTGGTTGCAAGGCCATAGAACTTTGGAAGGGCAGCTGCAGGTATATTCTTGAGATTATTAGTATTTACAAGGCTTGGGAGAGGAAATGGAAAATTAGTTTGTGCCATGAATGGAGGCATTAGATTATGACATTTTTTTGAAAAGGGACATTAGGTATTAGATGATTAACAACTGGTGGATTTCGAGTAGTGTTATCAAGAAAACTGGCCAAAACTTCAGTAAAAGGTTGAAGACCACTTGTATCTATTGGTTTAGATCTTGATGATGATGCTATGGAAAAAATAGGACTTGTGTCTTCAAAAGGTAACTCAACTTCTTCTTCTTCAAGTACTTTGTTCAAATTAATACACTCTAGTTGTAGAAATCTATCATATTCATCTCATCATCTTCTTCTTTGATACATGCAATTAAACTTTTCACACTGGTGAAAGAAGCTTCAAAACTAGAAATTTCTTTAAAATACTTTATCTAAGAACTATGACTCAAAAATGCTCCTAGCTTGACATCGTCTCTGGCAATGGCACCACAAATGGTCTGCCTCACAATAGATGTATCATAGTCATGCTTTAGGCCATGCTTAGGAATAATATATTCAAAGTAAGGATTATTTTTCCCACTATGAGGTGCATTTAATCTTGTCAACCTAGAGATGTATACTTGAAATGGTCGGCACAGTATGTGCACTAGGTCTCTTAATGAGTCACTAAACTTATGTTGTAGGAAATTAAAATGCAAGGAAAAGAACTTACACTATTGCTGCATGAAACTAACACACCTAGCTCTATGAATACTAGAAATACAATGAAAGGCTAACAAATATTCCAACTCAGTTCATCCACTATAACTATTCTCACATATGCTACAAGAACATTCATGAAGTACGATGCTATAGGAAGGAACTTACAACTTCTACTTACCATACTAAGAATGCTTGGAAATAAATCTATACTATCCTAATCTAATCCACCTTCCAAGTGGGCCCCCTTGGTCAGCTTCAAACTAAACTACTAACATAGGATAGAAGCCAAAAATTATTTCATTACATTTAAAAAATTCATTTCATCGGAACAATACATAGAAACTATCAAAATGCAACTGTAAAAGTTAATAGTCTATTCTTGTAAAATCTTTCTTCTAACTGGCTAAAATTAACACACTTGGGCTGATTCCTATATATAGGAGATCAAAACTTATTCCCATAATAGAAAAGTAAATAACCTAGCTATAAATCTACAGGGAAAGAAAGAAAATAACAACTCAAGGTGAGAAGAAGAGATAATGGCTTAAGGCAGGAATAATAAAGTCTAAGCATCTGCTTGCCATATGAATAAATGTAGAGAAGGAAATAATTCTTCATAGCTCCTCCATGCTCAATGTTGTTACCATTAAAACTTTCTTCCACTGTGGCTACACCTTAGCATTCTTTTCTCCTTGAATATTGTTGGCACTCATCTTTGAATTCTTCGAATCATCTTTTAGCTTCATCACTAATAGGTAAGTTATTATGCAAAGACATGTTTGCAAATAATCATTTATCAAATTAAATTCAAATATAAGGACACACATTTTGATAATTATATGAAATACTACATAATATATATAATACTAGCAAAAGATGGCATAGTATCTACATATAGATTTATCATAGGTTTCTGTAAACATAGGTCCACAAATGTTTTGATGAAAATAAAACAGTGTATCAACAAAGTGTTTTAAAACTATCATGAAATAAACGCAATATTTGGCCTCATCAAAAATATTTTTTCTTAGAAAACAAATTGAACATTTATTAAACCTATTTTGATCTTGTTAGACTTATTATTTCTTGAATCTCTTGAGATGAATTTAGTTGGTTTGAGACATCAAGACAGATTGGGTATGCCTCAAATTTTGGTGTCTGGAAGGCTAGACATTATTAATTGTTGCAAAGGAATGGTATCAATGATTATGTTACCACTATAGTAGTTATACCTATAGATGTAACACAACTTGTAGCATACTATAAGGACAATACATGGGAGAGGAGGATAATATTTGATGATGTCAAGGATCATATTGTTCCACACATCTTAGAGCTAGATACAATAAAGAAGATGTGGGATGTTATTTTAAATCTGTACCATAATGCTACCACCAACAAGAAGATGATTCTCAGAGAGAAGTTGAAGAACACCTAGATGAACTAGGAAGAAGATGTCACAAGGCTTAGAATTTTCAAGGGTAATTTAGCAGTTGTTGGGGATATCCCTAGTGATTACAAGCTAGCGAGAATGTCCCTAAATGTGTCTACTAAAAAATGGAGTATCTATGTTTAGCTTTTTAGTGGATGAGACACTTGACTGAGTTGGGATAGACTATGGAGTGATTTCACTCAAGAGGGGTTTTGACTAATTCTTGTGAATGGGGCCAACAAAAGTAAGAAAATCAACGTGGAACAAGAGAACATTACCATAGTTGGAAAAGGGAAAGAAAAGAAGTGATCTAGAAAAGGAAAAAATTCACAAAGTGAGAAGAGGAAGAAGAAGAAACTTTATAAGGTCAAGTACTTTGGTTTTCATGAGTATGGTCACTATTTCAATGATTTCCTAGAATGGAACAAGGGAATGAAGTAGGTGGCAACTTCAACAAGTGCAAAAGACTACTCTAGTAGAATGGAAGATAAGTTTTCATTCATAGCTTGTATGATTAGCTCAACCTCATAGTGTGTTATATCTATATATATATGGTGGAATTTCATTTCATATGATAGGAGTTAGAGGGTACTTGTCTAGTTATAAGGAAAAGAAAACCAATATCCAAATCTCTATGAGAAAGTTCTCCAAACTCAACTCAGTTGGGAAAGGGACTATTTGGTTTCAAAGAGAGAATGGAAAGATAAATTACACTTCATGATGTGTTGCATGTCCTAGGCTTGGGTATTGAGCTTAGGTATGGATATAATTCCAATACTTATCACTAAGGATAAGGGTTATAATATACTGTTTAGATGGGCACATGTCTTGATCAAGCACAAGGATTAGAAATTGCCAATAACTATTGGAGTTAGGAGTATTCACCTGTATAGGCTATAGTTTGATACTCCTATGGAACTCATTCGAAATAGTAATCCTAGAGATCTTGGAGAGATATGGCATAGGAGGATGGGTCATATTCATCATGAAGAACTTAAATTTCATTGCGAGATGGTGGTAGGTGCTCTAGAGCTGGGCATAGAGCATCATGATGTATGTAAAGAATGTGTGTTGGGGATGTTTGTGAAGGCATCCTTTCCAAGGAGTGACACCAGATTCGAGGATGTAATTGATCAAATAAATTAAGATGTATGTACATGAATGTCAATGAAATTTCTTAGACGATATGAGTACTATGTTACTTTCATTGATGATTTCTCCAAGAAAACCTAGATATACTTCCTAAAGACCAAGGATGAGGTTTTTGGTTGATTCTAAGAATTCAAGGAGGGAATAGACAATGGGGAGACTATTGTTGCAGTTGTCAAGTATACTTCTATATGAGCTATAATCTCATTTGTAGCATAAATTGGATGGTAAATCCATCAAATGGATGTCAAGACAACATTCCTTAATAGTGGGTTGAAGGAGGACGTATTGTAGAGCAACCATAAGGCTTTGTAACACACAACAAGGAGACCCACATGTGGAGATTGATTAAAGCCTTATATGGACTCAAGCAAGATCCCAAAGCATGGTATTAGTACATTGATAGATAGTTGTAGGAAATAGGTTTTATGGTGAGTGAAGCAGATGCTAACCTCTACTTCTTGGTGGTTGGAGGGACGTGATCTCATTCTTGTCATTTATGTGGATGATGTATTTCTTATAGGTTCACTAGGGCTCATAGATGATTGCAAAAGAGACATTGCATAAGAGTTCAAGGTGAACAATTTGAGACTTATACACTACTTTCTTTGCATGGAGGTGTGATAGATAGATAGAGAGATTTTCCTTGGTCAAGGGAAATATTGCATTGAATTCTTGGAAAGATTTAGGATGGAGGATTGCAAAGCCATGTCTACACCCATGATCACAAATTGGACAAAGGTGGATACATCCAAGGAAAATTATGTAGATCTCACCTTATCTAGACATTTGTTCAGTTTGCTTATGTATTTGATCAACACTAGGCTAGATATAGCATTTTTAGTTAACTCTCTTGGTTAGTTCATGGTTGAACCAAAGAGATTTCACTAGAGAAAAACTAAGCTTGTGATTTGTTACATGGTATAATTGAGTGTGGGATTAGATATGTTCAAGATAAAGGTATCAGATTGATAAGCTATACTGAAACAGATTGGGAAAGCAGTACAATAGGCAAAAGGAGCAATTAAAGCTATCATTTTAGTTTGAGATCAAGACTTGCATCTTGGTTCAACAAGAAACAAAAGTTTGTGGCTCTGAGTTCAGCATATGCAGAGTATATAGTAGCTAGCATGGTGACGAGTGAACCTATATGGTTTCAGAATTTTTTAGTAGCCTTATTTGGTTAGAAGCTTGAGACTGCATTGATACACTACAATAATTAGAGTTACATCAAGTTGTCTGAGAATCCAATGTTTCATGATAGGTTTAAACATATAGACATAAAATATCACTTGATCAAAGATTGTGTATAATAAAGGGTTGTTCGGCTACACTACATACCTATAGAGGAACAGGTAGTAAACATTCTCACTAAGGCCTTGGGGAAGGCTAGATTTATCTTCTTAAGAGATCAGTTTGGTGTTATGCAAAATAATTTTCTCGCTAAGAGGAACTATTAGTTTTTGTTTCTTTGGACAATTTCTCATCCACAAGCTATTATTTAGTAAACAATACTTTTCCTAACTAATTAGTTTGAGTAGGGCCAATTATTTATTAAATAATTAACTCCTCATAGAAGTAACTAGAAACCAACCTAGTTAGGGTTGTTAATTTATTTTTAATCTTGGCTATCAATAGGGAATCAATATCAGATGTTAGTTTTTCAACATGAGTAGTATTATAGGGAGTCAATGGGGCATTTGGAGAAGAATTTGCAATGTTAGCAAATGAATTTGCAATACTACCAAATAGTCTTGAACTATTAACAAGGGTACATTGATAGTGTTGGGGATAGCAGTGGGGAATATTAGCAAAAGAAATTAGGAGGTTGTTTGAGCTCTACCAATAAGAGGCAAGGAATTTTTAATCTCTTGACTTGTTGAAGTATAATATAATTCCTTATCTATAGAACAAGTTTTCCCTTAGGGATTTTTCCAGGGATGATTTGTCTTAAAATATTGTCTCATTGTGTTCATTATTTCTTTCCATATATTATTAGTAAAGTTGTAGTTGTGTTAATTTTTGAGATTAGCTTTGAATTTATTTTCGAAAGTTAACTAATCATTTAAGATAGACATTACACAAAATTAAGATTGCTCTTTACAACATTATAGATATTGTTAACTCTTTTTAAGATTGTACTTGGGTACATAAAGCTTAAGAAACTAATAAATTTATTTTTCCTTACATAAATCTTATATGTCGTATAGATTACAATGACCATGTCAATGTATTGGGGTATATTTTACTTTATAAAAGAATAAAAGAATTTATTTAATGGATGTCACATGAGAGAAATAACGAACTTCCTCTGAATTAAAATTAATATATTATTTTAAAATAGCTCTCCCTTCATGTTTGGAAATCAACCAAGACCTATTCGGTGGGCATTTTTATGGTTTTAGGGTATATGCGAATCTAATATTTCATGATAGGTTTATGGTTAAGCCAAATAGAATGCATTGAACAACGACTAAGCATCTGATGTCTTACTTAGATGGTACAATTGAGTATGAGATCAGATATGTTCAGGATGAAGGTATTAGATTGATAGGCTATACTAACACAGATTGGGTAGGCAAGACAATAGACAAAAGGAGCACTTTAGGGTGTTGTTTCAGTTTGAGATTAGGACTTGTGTCTTGGTTCATTAGGAAGCAGAAGTATGTCACTTTGAGTTGAGTAGAAGCAAAATAAATAACAACTAGGATGGCAACATGTGAAGCTATATGGCTGTAGAAGTTGTTAGTAGCCTTATTTGGTTAGAAGGTTGAGACAACTATGATACACTATGACCATCAGAGTTGCATCAATTTGTCTGAGAATCCAATGTTTCACAAAAAATTTAAACATATAGAAATCAAATATCACTTAACCAAAGATTGTGTACAACAAGGCAGTTGTTTAGCTACAATACATAGCTATAGAGGAGTAGATAACAAACATTCTCATTAAGGCATTGGTAAAGGCAAAATTCATCTTCTTCAAAGATAAGCTGGGTGTTATGCAAAACAACTTCCTCGATAAGTGGGACTGTTAGTTTTTGTTGCTTTGCATAGTTATTTGTTCACATGCTATAATTTAGTGAATAATAGTTTATGTAACTAACTAGTTAGAGCATGGACAATTATTTATTAAATAATTAACTCCTTTTCTTCAAAGCAACTAGAAACCAACTTGGTTAGGGTTGCTAAGTTGTTTTTAATCTTGACTATTGATTGAGAATCAATCTCGGACGTTGGTCTTCCAACATGAGTAGTATTATAGGGAGTCAAGCGAGTATTTGGAGTAGACAATTTGGAGAACCATTTGCAGTGTTAGCAAATGAATTTGCAATGATATGAAATAGTCTTGAAGTGTTAGCAAGGGCACAATGATAGCTTTGGGAAAAGCAGTGTGGAATATCACAAGAGAAATTGGGAGGTTGTTGGAGTTTTGCTAATAAGAGGAGAGGAAATTTTTATCTCTTGATTTGCTGAAGTATAATATAATTTCTTATTTGTAACCCTATTTTCTCTTAGGGGTTTCTCCAGAGACAATTTGTATAAAAATATTATGTCATTGTGTTGATTATTTCTTTCCATATTTAATTGGTAAAGTTGTAGTTGTATTATTTTTCAATATTAACTATGAATTTATTTTTGATAATTAAATAATCACTTAATATAGGCATAAAAAAGTTCAGATTGCTCCTTACAACATTATAGAGATTTTTTAAAGATTGTTCAGAGACAAACATCAAGCTGGAGAAACTTGTAAATTTATTTTTTCTTACATAATTCTTATGTGCCGTACAGATGAGAACGACCCTATCTATCTATTGGGACAGATTTTAGTTTATAAAAGCATAAAAGAATTTGTTTAATGGACGCCACATGAGAGAAATAATGAGCTTCCTCTGAATTAAAATCAATATACTATTTTAAAGAATAGGTGTCCCATCAAGTTCGGAAATCAACCAAGACCTATTCGGTGGGCTTTTTTTACGGTTTTAGGTTATACGAAGATCTATTATATAATAATAATAATAATAAAAAGTAGGCGAGCAGTGCCAGGTATGCTTCGTAATCTGCTAAAGGTATCTATAGGATACTCGATGATTTTGGCTTGCGGAATCTCTGGGAGACAAGTGTCTGGATGGTAGCAATCCGCTCTATGTAGATTAAAAATTCTGTTGAGGCAACGTCTATACAGCCACGAAAATGCTCTTCCATTCGAAGGAGAGGACTAGGTTAAATTTTTTTAAAAGTTAGAAAAAGCAATGTAAAAGAAGTGCATTTTCGTGGGCTTCTGTTGATGCCCTTCTATAAATCTCTGTCAGTCGTCCGTACGGGTGAGGTAACAGAAGATCCATCAAGTTGTGCTTTGCCAAGCTTTTTCATGATATCTCTTTCGTTCAGAATTTCCGTTATTATAGGAATGGCGTACTTCTCAAAAACAAATGAAATTGACCAATGAACTCCCGTTGACAGAATAATGAACAGTCAAGGAAAGACATAGAGGATATGATTTGAATATAGCTCGTCCATTATAGTACGTATTTGGTATCAATTGAAGATCATTTCGGTGGAATTTCTTAATGGTTTTTGGCGCTCAAAATCTTTACACAAATAAGAAGAGGTACGGGGGCACTGCAAAGGATGCTTTATTTTTATAGACATGCCATGTTACAATGAAAACCGTGCTTCGTAATCTTAAAAAAGTTCCGACATCTACAGAAGACATGGTGATTTTGCTTGCATTGAATTGCTCGTAGACAGGTGTTTTCATGACAGGAATCCGCTTCCAGTAGATAAGGGATTATGCCGAATCGTTAATGCCCTTTAATAAGTGTATCTCAGTCGTCCGTACGGGAGGGATACGCAGAAAGTCCACCAATTTTAGCTTTGCCAAGCTCCTTTTATGATATCTCTTTTTCTTTCACAATTTCCAGCCTTTTAACTGTCAGATGCTCGTTCGTCTGGGACATATATTCTATTCCTTTGATTTCATGTGGGTTGCTACCGAACCGAATGTATTCCAGTGTTGGAGGAGCCATAATATCTCAGCCTTATGTAGGCCACCGTGACAAGACAGCGATTCAGTGGAGTAAACTAAAGGCTACATTACTGAATGTTGCCCTCAATTGACCAGTCGACCATAAAGATGTATTTCCTATATTTTGATTGACATTCTGGAAATCTTGGTGGACGAGATATCTATCGATAAACAAAACTCCCTAAAGGTGGCCGATCGAACCTACAGCTCGATTGAACCCGTATTGTAAACACTTCTGCCTTTATCTACTTGAATTCATTTGTAAAATTTTGAGTTAAATTTAGTGATCTATATTTTCAAGTGAATAGTGGTTTCACAAGAATCTATTTTTATGAAAATGAATGAAACACTTAGCACTTATTAAATTTAGATGATGATCAAAGACATGAAGCATTAATAGTTCCCAAGAAGGTCACTTGTCTGAGTAATAGTATTACTTCAGGTCAAACACACTTAACTACGATTTTTTTTAATGGTTAAGCCCACTTTCCTAGAAACCCTATTTGGAAATCACTGAACAAGTATTGAGCTTTATGAACCATCATTAGAATGCCCCTTAGGTTCATCAATTGATAAGTAAAAGATACTTTCTATAGCATGTGAAGTTGTCATATTGCTACCAAGATTCAACAATGTCCTTTTTGAGTCGATCTCATTGGCCTCTATTTCATAAGTAACTCTTCACAAGAATTTGTCTCCCATGAGAAAGAATGTGAAACAAAGCTTCAATATAGGTCATGAGACTCTATTGAGGGATACAATGGAAAGCCATTATTTCATACCCTGCCTTGGAGAGGTGCTATAATCCACTACTTAGACACCAATCTATATCATTTTGTCGCAACAATGAGCTACAACTAAAAAATGCAACAAGCCGAAAATCAAGAAAGACATTAAATTCATAAGAACCATAAAGGACATGGTAACTCCATTAGTCCCAATACAAAGAGCATGAGTTACTTAACCCTCAATAAAGGAGGATATCTCAACTATATGGTTGATTGTGCTTTCTACTAAAAAATAAAAAGAAAGGTAAGTTGCTAAGAGGGGAGGTGATACAGTATCTCCTAAAAATTTTAATCTTTAACAATTTGTTGCCTTCTATATGACTGATTAATGTTTGCATGCATATCCATAGTGACATGAACTAAAATGAATGTAAATGTGTCTAATCTACCTCATCATAAGCACCTTAACACATCATCAAATCAAGACATATGACACAAAGGTTTGGTAATGCATATTGGGAACAATAATCCCAACACCCAATGCCCCTATAGAGTCAGAATTGAATTGCCTTATCTTGTGGTCACTTTCTCAAAGGTTCATCTTATATAGTATTCAATGTGTTGCAAAATAATTTATCCATATGCAGCCATGTGAAATTGCAGAGCTAGAATTAATTGTTTGGATAAGCATTTTGACTATAAATAGAGGTCCTTAAGCAACATAAAAGGAATGGAAAAAGAAAATAGTATATTTTTTTCTTATGAGCAAATCATTCTACTAAGAAATCCAAGTTTATTTATTTTGTAATAGCAGCAGTTTAGTTTCTTTTCCTATCTATTGTATGAGGAGCAACTCTAATTTGTAGAAGTGTAGTTTGATTTGTAAGAGGAGTTCTACATTTTTAATAAGCATTGAAGCTTATGATTGAGTAATTTTCTTATGTGATAGAAAGAATTAAGCTATTCTTTATGGATTATCTTGTTTGAATTGATTGATCTATGTCTCTCATAGAATGAAAATATTTCAACCTCTATATTGATCAACAAAGCTTGGAATTTTCTATGATTGATTTTTTATATTTTTTATATCCATTATGCTACTATTTTCTTCATCTGGAATCAGATCCAATTTAATGACATATTCTTCTAGTACAAGTCTATCAAATCTAATTCCCCAATTCAATGGAAATTATTATGAATATTTGTCTATTACAATGAGACTTTTGTTTAGCTCTTATAATATTTGGAGTGTTGTAGACAATGGATATGTTGAACCTGCAGATGCAACTGCATATGGAGCATTATCTCAGGAAGATAAGGATTCAATGAAGGATAATAGAAAGATTGATTCTATAGCTCTTTCCTATATTTTCTAGGCAATACATGAGAGCAATTTTTGAAGAGTTGCAAGAATAACAAAATCCAAGAAAGGATGGGATATTCTTCAAGATGCATACCAAGGTATGGATAAAAAGAAAATTGCAAAACTACAAATGTTAAGAAGAGATATTGAAACAATGTACATGAAAGACTCTGAATATGTAGATTCATGTTTTTTTCAAGTTATTGGGCTAGTAAATCAAATTAGATGTGATGGGAACACTCTTGAAGCTAGAAAAATAGTTGAAAAGATTATGGGAAGTCTACCTATAAAGTTTAAATCTATTGTTATGATTGTAGAAGAAACATAAAATCTTTCTCAATACTATGTAGATGAGGTTCATGCCTCTCTAATTTCTAGTGATCATAGACTTAGTAATTCTTCTTACTCTTCTTTGGAGCATGCTTTTAAGTCCCAAGTCACAATTTCTCATTGTAGAAGTAGAGGCAGATCTAACTTCAAAGGAAGAGGAAGAAATTCATATAGAAGTGGGAAAACCATCCCAGCCAATCCAAGTGAAAAAGGAAACAATAAGAATTTATGTCAAAATAAATCTCAAAGTCAAAGGTATGACAAATATCAAGTTCAATGTCACTATTGTAGAAGATATGGTCATTATGCAATTGAATGCAAAAATATAATTTGATTCCAACAAACAAAGTGCAAATTTTTCTAGAGAAAATTAGAATCAAGCTAACATGTAATGTTGCACAAGAGAGTCCAAAAGATCTTTGGTTTCTAGATTTAGGTTGTAGTAATCACATGATAAGTAATTTAGAAATATTTTTAAGATTGGACAAGTCTATAAAATCAAATGTGACTTTGGGAAATGATAATAAAGTGTTAGTAATGGGAAAAGGAAATGTGAACATTCTAACTAATCAAGGGGAGAAAAAGATTATTTTTTATGTTTATTTTGTTCTTGGATTAAAATAAAATTTGATGACCATTAGACAACTTGTTCAAAAGGGCTATAGAGTTTCATTCATAAAAAAAGAATGTATAATCTTGGACTAGCTTCCAAGAAATCATTTAATATAAAAATTTCAGCAACGAACAATATAATGTTTCCTTTAAGGATAATATAAGATTTAGGGGTTAAATTCGCATAGGAAACCACTCAAGATTTATCACAAGTAGCTTTTCAATTAGAAACAACATATGAAAACTAGCTTTGACATTAAAGATTTTGACCCTTCAATTTTAGTGGCCTAAATTTGTTACATAAAAATAATATGGTAAAAGGTTTGTCAATTATAGAATACATAGATAAGGTGTGCGAGGGATGTGTTTCAAGAAAGCTACATAGAGAGACATTTCCTATTGGCAAGTCAGTTAGAGAAAAGACGCCCTTATAAATAGTTCACTCTGATTTATGTAGAGCATTGCAAATAAACTCAATTGGTGGAAGTGTTTATTTCTTGACATTTATTAATAACTTCTTTGGAAAGACATGGGTTTATTTCTTAAAACATAGGTCTAGAAGTCTTTAGTTAAGAAGAAAAATGGACATTATATCAAATTTTTAAGAATTGACAGAGGTGGGGAATACATCTCAAATGTGTTTCTCAATTTTTGCAAGAATCGTGGAATATAAAAGCAATTTAATGCTAGGTACACTCCACAAGAAAATGGTGTTACATGGAGAAAGAATGGAACTATTATGCGCATGGCTAGGACTATATTGAAGGCTAAGAATATGTCAAATGAGTATGAAGCAGAATTTGTAGCATGTGCAATCTACATAATGAATAGAAGCCCAACCAAAAGTGTTATGAATAAGATTCTAGAGGAAGCATGGAGTGGAAACAAGTCTAATGTTTCTCATTTGAAAGTATTTGGATATGTAGGATATGCTCATGTCCCAAATGAGTTGAGAAATAAATTGAATAACAAGGGAGAAAAATGCATATTGGTTGGTTCTAGAGAGGATACAAAAGCTTATAAGTTGTATAATCTTATAACTAAAAAAGTGATAATAATTAGAGATGTACAATTCATAGAAGAAGAAGATTGGGATGAAAGCATGGAGAAAATAGTTAATGTTTCAATATATTTTCTTCAAGAGGATAATGAAGTTAAAATTCCAACAAGTATTCCCATGGCAACTTCTTCTACACCCACTCAAACTTAGCAGCGTGGTGCACACAAAATACCATCTCCAATAAGAACTCTTGGTGGGGGACCATGAAGCACACATGATTCAAGATCTACTCTAAGGGAAATATTACTAGTCTCGAGGAGACCAAGAACAAGAAGCTTAAGGGACATATATGATCAAAATGAAGGTGAGAATAATGTTGATGCAATTTCTATGTTTGCATTGTTTTCCCAAGTAGATGATCCAATATATTTTGAGGATGCAATTAATGATGAAAAATTTGAACATTCTATGGATGACAAAATGGATTTTATTGAAAATAATTACACATGGGACTTAGTAAACATTCTAGAAGGTAAATATGTGATAGGTGTAAAGTAGGTTTATAAGACTGAGATAAATGCAGATGGAGATATACAAAAAAGTATAAGGCAAGACTTGTAGTAAAATGACGCTCACTAAAACTTGGAGTTGATCTAGTAGATCATTTGCATACACTATAGACAATATTGGCAATTGCAGCTCAAAATAAGTGGTTAGTATATCAAATGAATGTCAAATTTGCATTTTTAAATGGTTTTCTAGAAGAAGAGGTATATGTGAAGCAACCACAAGGATATAAAGTTTGAGGACATGGAAATAAGGTCTATAGACTCTAGAAAGCACTCTATGGGCTTAAACAAGCTCCTAGAGCATGTTATAGTAGAATTGATTCTTATCTCATACATAATGGAATTAGTAGGTGCAATAGTGAGCCTATGCTATACAAAAGGATGAATGAAATAGGTGAAATTTTAATTATGTATTTGTATGTTGATGATTTGATATTTACATGTGATCTATCGGTTGAGTAGTTTAAAGAAACTATGAAGAAGGGATTTGAAATTACCAATATAGGTTTTATGAAGTACTTTCTTGGCATTGACGTGAAGCAAGATGAAACTGGTATATTCATCTCACAAGACAAATATGCTAATTATATATTGAAAAGGTAATAAATGATCAATAAAAAACTAGAACCAACACTAGTTATGATAGGTTTGAAGTTGAGTAAGGATGATAGGGGATCCAGTGTTGATGCAACATTGTACAAAAGATTTGTTGGAAGTCTAATGTATTGAACTACAACAAGGTCAGATATAATGTATGGTGTGAGTCTTATTTTAAGGATTATGGAGTCTCTAAAAGATTGTCATTGGAAAGTAGGGGAAATACTTTTGAGATATGTGAAAGGAATAAGAAATTATGGAATTTACTATTCATGTTTAAATGAATTCAAACTCATAGGGTAAACAAATAGTGGTTGTGCTACTAACATTGATGATAGGAAAAGTACATCTGGTTATGTATTTCATTTTTGAATAGGTGTAGTATCTTGGGCATCCAAGAAACAACCTACTGTAACTCTTTCAACAACACATACAAATTATGTAGTAGCACCAGGAGCAACATGTTAGGCAATTTGGATGGAAAGAGTGCTAGTACTTAGATTTGAGGAATAAATAGGAGGAAGCAACAAAGATCTTTTGTGACAATAATGCAATGATTGTATTATCCAAGAATCATGCATTTCATAAGAGGAGAAAACATATAGATACTCGATACCATTTCACCAGGGAACTAATTTAAAATGGAGAGTTATATTTAGATTACTACTGATTCAAAGATCAATATGTAGATATTTTCACGAAGCCACTAGGATGAGAAAGCTTTGAGCACCTAAGAGATTATTTGGGAAACCTAAGTTGTTGTAGTTGTGATTAAGGGGGAGTATTGGGAATAGTTATCCCTACACCCAATGCACCTACAAATTTAGAATTGAATTGTGTTATCTTGTGGTCACTTTATCCAAGGTTCATCTTATCTAGTATTTAATGTGCTATAAAATAGTTTATTATATTATATACTATCCATATGCAACCATGTAAAATTTCAAAGCTAGACTTAAATCTTTGGATAAGAGTTTTGAATATATATAGAGGTCCAAGTGAGAAATATAGAAGGCATGGAAAATGAAAACAATATATCTATTTTTTATGAGCAACAACTCATTCAAATAAGAAGTCTAGGTTTATTTATTTTGTAATAGTAGTAGTTTAGTTTCTCTTTCTATCTATTGTATAAGGACTAGCTCTAATTTGTAGAAGTACAGCTTGATTTATAAGATTAGAAGTTCTACATTTTTAATAAGTATTTAAGCTTATGGTTGAGTAATTTTCTCATGTGATAAGAAGAGCTAAGCTATTCTTTATGGATTATCTTGATTGAATTGATTTATCTATGTCTCTCATTGAATGAAACTATTTCAAGCTCTATACTGATCAAGAAAGCCTAGATTTGTCTATGGCTAGCTTTTTATGATTTCTATATCTATTTTGCTACTATTTTCTTTAATACAAAAACCCTTGGTTAGAGGGAAAAATATGGTGGGGATGGAAAACACAAATCCTTCACTACTACAACAAAAAGCTTTTCCTATTATGGCATAAAATGATACCGCTTGTGGCAATTTACTTTGTTAGGTGTAATACAAATAGACTTGTAAGAGAATACTTTTACAAGAAATTTTCAACACTCTTCAAGTGTGCACTATGTTAGGAGATTTTCAATGAAGAAATATGAATCTCATTTGGATAAGAATTTTTTTTTTATAATTGTATGATAGTAACAACAATGGTCTAATTGAAATGCAACATT
Source organism: Cupressus sempervirens (assembly GCA_028749045.1). Classification (NCBI taxonomy): domain Eukaryota; kingdom Viridiplantae; phylum Streptophyta; class Pinopsida; order Cupressales; family Cupressaceae; genus Cupressus; species Cupressus sempervirens. The sequence goes on along the minus strand of CM053791.1, from coordinate 738,140,257 downwards.
ATTTTCCTTTCTTCTAAATAAAAATGCATCAGTTCTCGTGATTGATATCACTAATTCATCCTTTGTTGTTAATTGGTAACTCTTCATTGTAGTGGTCTCTTTAATTACTCATTCAATCAATATAACACTCTTATCATTTCAACTTAACAACCCAAAAACAACTCTTCATCTAATCTAAAAATGTATTTATATAGGAATATTTTCCCCCTTTGGTGCTTAACCCAATTAGGTGGTTTAGAAAATTTTGGAGATGGGATTTGATCAAGATCTATGATATACATTCATTCTTAACATCTCATTTCTCTTCCTTTTATTTCATTGGTTTACATTCTTCCATGGGTTCAGTAATGACCTAATCTCCCTTTCAAATAAATCTTTCCAAATCTTCTCCACAATCTTGGAAATATATTTTCCCACTCAATAGAATATAAATACATTGATTTATGTATGTTTTCAAAATTTATGTCCATCTCTTTTAGCATGATAGTGCTTTTAAAACTTCTTCATTATGATCTTATCCTTTGGTAATAATATTGTTTGATTACCATACTTGTCTTACTTGTTTGAACCTTCACTAAGAAAATAGATATCTTCTTGACATTTATATTTTTTGGTAACAATTGACTTGGTAATAATTCTATTCCATTTTTATACTTCACTCTTGATGTACACAGTAACTACATTATAGCTGGGTAACTATGTTAACCTACTCATCTCTTTAATATTCAGCAACCATACCTTTTTCTACTAATGACAACACTTCAAATCTTATAGGGGCAACATTCTTCCCATTTGGAAATAGTGGTAAAATTTTGTTATGCTGATGCAAAAATGACTTTGTGTAAATTTTTACATGTCTTCTCCTAAATATTTACTCCATGGTATACCTTGTATTTTTAAAACCTTCTTATTTCTATGTGCACAGTTAACCATTTCCTTTAGTTCTTCTAGATCAAATGAGTAGGGGAACACTCTCAAGAATAAAAATTACTTAATATAAACTTATAGGATTGTTCCTCGTCTCGTTCCTCTTCTTCTTATCATTTTGTGTATTCAATCTTTTGTGGCATGGGAGCATTTAGTACCTTATCTATCTTTGTCTACACATTAGTTTTATTCTTATTTGAATCCATCTTCTACTTCCTAAAGGCTTCACTTTTAACATTTTTCTCATTTTTTACTTGAAGGTTATCCTTAGTCAGCTTCTCTTTTTTCTTCTCCTTCTCTCCTTGTGAAACCTTCCTAGACATGGAACTTGTTGATCTTTCTCCTTTGCTCCCTTTGCAATAGAAGAATTGTTCGATGTATTTATATTTATGTCTCTTTACTTTATATTGTTTCATTATTACCTCTAGTAATTTGTTCGATTTCTTTATTTACTTCATCGTGGTAGGTATTACTTTGTTTCTTAGTCTATCGATTATTTATGATATCTACATCCATGGAAATAATAGTGCAAAAGAATTGAAAGAATTATTTACATTTTTATTTACAATTGGCATTTTAGTTTGTGTTATAAGTGTTTAATAACCTATAACTTGTTGAATGACAACTACATAGCTAGGTATATTCATAGTTAGTGATATGGTAAAAGGTTTATCTTTAGAATTTTTCTTGGTAGTGGCCACGACATCTTGATCATTATTTACTTCTTCATCCATATTTTTACCTATTAAATCTTAAATTAATATATTTTATTCTCTATACTTAACCATATTTGGTACAACATCAAAAATATTTTAAACAAATATATTTTCATAGTAATCATTTTAATTATCAAGTTCAATGTGTTGAAGTGTTGGCTTAGATTTAAGTACATGAACTCTCTCTTTAGTACCTTTTATGTTAAATATTCTCTTGCACACCTTGATTTCATCTTCATCAACTTCTTGAATTCTTCTCGTTAATACCTATAGGGACCTTTCCTTATGCATGAATCTTCCTTATAATTTCTCCACAGCCTCACTAATTTCTAGCACTAACAAATATGGTATTATAACAAGTGTACTCTCTCTCATTGTTTGCTTAGTGTCCAATGCATATCTCCATATTGTAATAGTTTTATTATATAAATCCATAAGAATCATGTGTGCAAATTCAATCAACACACACTTAAATTTATACATCACATCAATAATTTCTTCTTTAAGCTCAAGTTTATAGATTCTTCATTCAATGTAGGGTACTTAAAATTTTTATGTCAAGGTAATCCTCCAATTTCTCTTATTGATTCTGCAATCTCATCAATTGTATTGGGCTTCATAGTTCTTGCAACTTTGAGCTGGATTATATCATTTGAATCAATTTTATCAATATCCTCCTCAATAATTAAATTTTGTGTCTTCTTTGTGTATTGGTTGCTGGATGGTTGATTATTATTTTTTTGATAAGGTTTGGTCTATGATTTTAGAGGTTTGGTGATCTTCACAACACCTTACTTGATAGGTGGGGCAGAAATGGTATAGGATTTAGTCCTTGATGCAGGAGCATCCTTGGTTAGCTAGTAATCTTTCATGCTAGTGTGGTTTGACCCTGGAGTTGGAGGAATTAGTCAAAGGAAGAGGTGTTACACTGTCAATAGTTAGTTGTTCATGGTTTTTCTCTTAACCAAGTTACTCATTTAATGAAAGCAATTTGTGATGCTTGGGGCACAACTAGTGTTGTCAGAGTTTCTCAGTTAGTGAAGGGACTTGGTCCATGAAGGAGGAACTCGGTGTATATTGTGGCTTGGTTTACACTCAAACATGGTAATAGTGTTGCCTGAGTTGGATTAGTCAATGATAGAGCTCAATTTCGCTTGGTGGACTGTTGATGCTTAGCGATGGTTTCTGACACTCAATTTTCTCTTAGTCTCTGCATTGCCCAAGTTGTCTATGAGCTAACTTCTACCATTTAATTTGGGTTGTGGGTAGTTAGAGAGTGTTACAACCAACTTGAAGCTTATGAAAATATTTAATGTATGGGTTAATTTACATTTATATTGGGCTGGGTTGACTTTTGTATTAGTTGGGTATAAGTAGGGGGTCTTATGGAGCCATTAGGCACTCATTCATTCAAAGGAGTCAGTAAGATAGTCATCCTTCTTTGAGAAAAGAATAAGTGTAGGAAAGAATTTTGAGAACATCTAGTAGTTGAGATTTGGGAAACTAGAAGATTTCTTGGTGAGCTTGCGAGCACAAGTTGAGATTTCCTTGGGATTTTCTACTAGATTATTAATTTGGACTAGTTGGGATTAGTGTTGAATTGGATCTTGAGGGATCTTGTAGAACTATTTTTTAATTACTATTGTACTTGACCCTAACCAGGAAGGCATTATAGCCGAGCATATTGCATGTAAATAATTATTTTATGAATAAAGTCTTGAGAATTGGTACCTAATTTTGCATTATTATTGTGTTTCCATTGTGTGTTTATATTTAGGGATCCACATTAACTCCAACATTGGTAACCTAAGAGTTTTACTGCATGAGGTTGCATTAGAGATAAGTTTTTCCTAAGTGTGTAGACCAAGTGTCAAAGATGAGGTAGTTTGCACCAGGACTTAAGTAAAGGATGGAAGTGAAGGTTGATCTTGTAGAGCTGATTGATCTTATGGAATTTTGGATTTATTTCTTTGCGTTTGCTAAGGATCATCTACGATTCCTCCAAGAATATTGGACCCTAAGGTGACTAATGATCTTAGTGATCCTCTGGAGGAAAGGATCTCAGTAAAAAATTAGAGCATAATTTAGATCAGAGATGGCATTTATGAATAGTGACATGATTGCTAATATCATAAGTACTATAGGTGGTGTACCTTGGCATGTGGGTATTGATGATGGTTATGAGGTTGTTGCTAAAGACTTTGAAGTTTCTGAATCAACTGGTGAGGATAGAACTGCTCATGTGGAGAGACCAATGGAAAATAGGACTGGCTAGTTAGCTAGGCCTAGATCTCAGTGGAAGTTGAAGCATTAGATGGAGATTTGTAATTTCATAGGTACATTGAATCCTAATGATCTGATTGATTGGATTCATGAATCGAGAGAGTACTTTGAGCTTGAGGATATTGGAGATCAAGTTAGAGTAAGGTTGGCACAAACTATGTTGAAGGAAATGCTACTCTTTGGTGGGAAGAACTACAAAGAGAGAGATAGAGAGAGGAGGAAGGTAAAATGAAGATCACTAGATGGAGATTGATGGTAACTAAGTTGAGGGCTAAGTTCATTCTTTCTGATTATTAACTTGAGTTTTTCAAAAGGTTGCAAAAACTGAAGTAGAAAGATATGAATGTGAAAAATTATAATGTAGAGTTCTACAAGTTGACTATTTGGTCTAGACATAAATAATTTCCAAAGGAGAAGGTAGATCAGTTAATTAATTGTTTGAGATTCAATATCCAAGATGAGGTTGGTATGTTGAACATTGATTCGGTTGAGGATGCAAATTTGTAGGCCTTGAAGGAAGAAGATAAGTTGAAGAATAAAAGTCAAGGTAATTTTAGAGTCAAGGAGAAGCAAGATAGGTTAGAAATAGCTAAATTGAGTCTTGAAGATGGATCAAAACCTATTGATCAAATGAAAAGGAAAGGTAGAGGTAAATATAAGGGTACTTGCTATAAATGTGGTGAAGTAGGACACAAATCTTATGAATGTCCTAAGGCTGGGGATAGAAGAGTTACTATTGTGAATGAGGTTGAAGACAATGGTAGTCAACTTGACAAAGGAGAGAGTTCTCTATCTTGGTATGTGTTGATTGGTGAGAGGAAACTAGAATATTGTTAGAGGACTAGTTTGTTTAGGACTTGTTGTAAGACTGGTGGTAAATTCTACAATGTGATTGTGAATGGTTGTAGTACTAACAAAATTTTTGCTAATGAGATGGTTCAAAAAATTGTTTAGTAAAGAATGAGACATCTTCATCCTTATAGGATTGGTTGGTTGCAAGGTGAGCACACTTTGAATGTGAGGGAGCATTGGCTTATTGATTTCTAGATTGGGTAGTATGAGGATTGAGTGTTGTATGATATTGTGGACATGAATATCTAGCATTCATTACTTGGTAGAACTTGGAAGTATGATTTTAGGATTGTGCATGATTGTGTCAACAATGTGTTTACAATTGTGAAAGGTGGTAGGAAGCATTCCCTGATTCCTTTTTAGAATGAAGAGCTCACTAGGAGGAACTTGAGTATTGGTAGTTGTGTTAAGTTGAAGATTTCTGAGAGGGTTAGAGATTAGTGAGGAAGTCAAACCTATGGAATATCGAGGATGGATGTGAAGAAGTAGAAGAAGATCAAAAGAAAGAGTGTACAAGTTGAGGACTTGAAGGATATGTATGTGAAGAACCAATATGGGATTTATGTGTTGAATCCTAGAATATGTTCTTCCAATTGTTAAGACTATATTTCTGAACCTTGGGTGTTTGATGTAGGAGCATTCTTGGATGGCTAGAAATCATACATGTTGGTGTGGTTTGAACTTGGAGTTGGCAGACTCGATCAAAGGAAGAGGTGGTACTTGGTTGATACTAAGTTGTTCATGGTTGTTGTGTAAACCAAGTGACTTGGTTAATGAAGGAATTTGGAAATATTTGGAGCATTTGGTAGATATTGTAAGCTCAATTTACATTGAGATCTTGATAGTAGTGTTGCACCTTGATTAGTGAAGGGACTCGTTCTATGAAGGAAGAACTCAACATATACTTTGGTTCAGTTTGCACTAGGTCTTGCTAGTAGTCTTGCCTGAGTTGGCTCAATCAATGATGGAGATTGATTATTCTTGGTGGAATGTTGATGCTTGGTGGTGGTTTCCAACACTTAGTTTGGTCTTGGTCTTTGTGGTCTCTAAGTTGTCTGTGAGCCAAATTTTGGCATTTGATTTGGGTTGTGTGTAGTTAATGAGTGTTGTATCCAACTTGTGGCTTATGCAAATACTTAATATTAGGGTTTATTTTAATTTGTATTTGGCTAGGATGAATTCTAGATTAGTTGGGTATAAATCAAGGGTATTGTGGAGTCTTTATGAATTCATTCATTCAAAGGAGCAAGTGAGATAGTCATCCATCTTGTAGAAGAGGATAAAGTGTAGAAGTGAATTTTTAGAAGGGTTAGTAGTTGAATCTTGGAAAACCAGGAGATTTCTTGGTGGGCTTGTGAGAATAAGTTGACATTTTCTTGGATTTTTCTATGAGAGTGTGGATTTGGACTAGCTAAGATTAGTGTTGAGTTTGATCTTGAGCAATCTTGCTGAACGATTTTAATTGCTATTGTATTTGCCCCTAACTTGGAAGGCCTTACAACCTAGCATATTGCATGTAAATAGTTATTTTATGAATAAAGTCTTGATAATTGGTATCAGATCTTGCATTGTTGTTGTGTTTCTATTGTGTGGTTATTTGTAGGAATCCATGTTTCCTCTATTAGGGATATTATTGGATTCTCACTACATGAGTCCTAGAATGAGTGGCTTTAGCAAACTAGGCACAAAAATTTATTTTCTTATTCCTCTTTTAGCCTAAATATCTTCCACTTGAACTTCTTCTTTAGCTTCATTACCAATTTCATCATCATTTATCTAAGTTGCAAGTTCAGCTGACTTACCTGTATCTCCTTCTAGACCAAACTTACCTTCCAATGTATTAATCATTTTATTTGATTTTTTGATCAACTTTAGAACAAGAATATCAATTTTAATTTTTTCTTTCATCTACTCATAAGTTCCAAAATATATTTGTTTAAAATCCCTAGGTTGATTTAGCAATGTGTTATTTGATATAGTGGCTCAATGAATGTCAAGTTTATATTCCATAGATTTCAATGAGATAGTTCTTAGTTAAATTTCTTTAATCAACATGGTATATGTCTAACAAGAAATATATCTCATCCCTACACTATTTAACTTATCGTTGGGGAACTCAGTACCTCTTGTGCATTCTTTAGTTAAATTGACTAAAATAATCATCCATCACACTTTCAAAATTATCACCTAGACCATTTATAAGTTTAGTAGTTTGATAGATAACAAACCTTTTAACATCCCATTCAACATTATCAATAGTAGGAAAATAGTTATGAAGATAGAAAAATAGACATACAAGTAGAGAACCACATTTGCAAGTGTTTATTTTTGGCAACCTGAATCAGCCTCATATATTCTTGAAACTCCTTCAATAGCAGCTCTCCTAGGTCTAGATTCCACTTCTTCTTTACAATTCAATATATTGTATCAAGTGCATGACAATGCATGTTATTCATTCTACTCAAGTGAATGATCTGATATGCCTAAATGTAGGTTCCAATTTTAGTCTAAGGATCATAAATTTTTGGAAATAATTCTTGGAAATGCATGTTGTCATTGATGTTACAAAAATATTATTATTAACTGAGCAAAGTTGGGTAGTGAAGGGAATTCAGGGTTAGCTGAGTCTACTCGGGAAATGAAGAATATTTAGTCTTAGCTAAGTCCAGTCAGAAAATGAAGGAACTTAAGTATTAGCCAAGTCCATTTGGGAAATGAATGAATCACAATATCGATCAAGTCATCAAGATATAAAGAGATCCTACATCGATAATATTTATTGAGTGGTTAACCCTAGTATTAACCAAGAATAAAAAAAATTACACTTGTTAATTAATTGAGTAATTAGACCCAACTAGTTGGATGTTCAACAATTATTTGAAAAGGTGTTCAAGTCAACTTGGCAAAGATTATGATATATAAGATGGGTCAATAGGTGGAATGAAAAGAGTAAAAAAAGATGGATATGTGATTGAAATGAAAGGCAAGAGGAAGCAAGTGTCGAAGATAAGCAATACAAGATATTTTGGTTATCAAGGATTCAAAGGTCAAGACAAAGAAGAGATTCAAATCTACAAAACAAGTTGCTTTGTAAACTAGGTCAAATTATTTTTACCTTTTAACCATTGTAGTAGTTAAGAAATTTCCTAATAGAGTTGACCTAATTGTCTGTTTGTAAATCCTCTAACAAGGTGACATTTAAAGATCAAAGTGTTTGAAGACCTCTAACTAGGCCACTCCTAATAGGGTGAACTAAATCCTCTAACAAGGTCATACTTAATAGTATGTATTGTAACCTTTAGCAAGGTTGGCTCCTAATAGGGTTGGCTTCATAAAAGTGAAAAAAATTGTAAGTAGTTGCATGGTAGTTTTCACAAATCAGTTTTCCATGTTAAATCTTGGTTTCATCTATGTTCATCTTATTTTTTTTATGCTTTATGTTTCTGAAACTAAAATACAAAAGGTTAAAATAGATTAAGAATCATAAGAATACTTTGTTAACTAAGTTACAACAAAGTATTTAATTTTAACCAAGCTGGATAAAGAATCACATTATCCACAAAAAGGTTCAATATGACATCTATGGACAAGGAATTGTTTTGTGGTAATTGATTCACCCCTCCCCTCTTAGATACTCTCTTTATTTCCAAAAAATGGTATCAGAGAATTTTGTGCTTGCAGGAAAGCTTATAAGGACCTAAGTTAAAGATCAAGATGTTATATAGAAGGGGGATTCCCAAGCTTAATAGATAAAACTTTCAAGTATGTGAACAATTGATGAAGCTACACCTATGAAGAATTGGAGATATTGGTCTATCCTACTTGATGTTCCACCACCTAAACCTATGACTATGGAAGAGATGAATGATATGAAATATCACAATACAATGATGATTGATATAGCTTCCTCTCTTAGCTATTCTAAATTTGATGAAGTTAAATAATGTTCAACTCTATTTGACATATGAGAAAAACTACAAAAATTCTATGGAGGTGATAAAAAATGTGCAAAGAGTCAAGCTAGAAAGTTTAAGAGGAAAGGTTGATCAAATAAAAATTAAAGAAGGTGAAAACATTGCCTAATACGGTGAAAAGAATCAAAGGAAGTGTGAGTGCAATTAGAGTTGAAGGAGGAAAAATAACTGATTAAACAATTATCACCAAGGTATTAAGAACCCTTCTTCCTATTTATGCAATTAGAGTGTCACCAAGATTGAACAAGGTTTTCATTACATTACCAAAATATTCTCTATTATTCACAAGCAAAGAGTATGTTTCTCACAAGATCCCATCAAGTAGGAGTAACTCAAACACACAAGCATACCATCTTAAACCATGCATCTTATTAACCAAAGAGAAACCAAAGTATGCATAGAAGGGAGAATGAACTAAAGAAAAGATATAATTCACAATCACACTTGATTATTCTAATCAGAAAGAGCATGGATCCCAAGATGAAATAAAAAAATGGGATAAGAACATACCTAAATAATTCAAAATAATACACATACCTATAATCCTCTAAGGATCTCAAAATAATACTAATATCAAATTTTTAGCAAATTTTTATAAGGGTTACATTTCATAATTATAACTTTAAAGAGAACCTTTGAACTAAAATATAAAAATTCTTAGAATTCCTTATGACTATTATGATTTAACCATTCTTATCCTTCTAGAAAATACTAGTAACTTTAATAATCAAGTTAGAAAAAATATGGCTACTCACAGGTTACAGATGACACATAGATTACTGCCACACAAAAAAAGGAAAAATATTAAAATTAAAAATTTGATACACATCTACAACCCATTTGTCTTAATCAAGCCAAAGACAAACTTTGAAAAAAGTTCACTTCCAAACACCTCATAGAAATCTAATAGCATAACAACATTAAGACTTGTATTCCAAAACTCAAAATAGAGATAGACCCAATTAGGAATTCGAAAGTACTACAAATATTGTGCAATACTATTTATTATCCAATTATCTAATATAATTCACTTCACTCTAGCCAACAACTAAATTTAAAGATATAGAAAGACCTGCCTCACATCGAGAGGAAAAAATTAAAATGAAGAGAAAACTGTGATAGTGCATATCTATGGATGGAAATATAAAAATGTCATAGATCATGCCACGATTCAAATGTGTCATTTGATGCTCAAATACAATGAAAGGATGACACCCAACAAGAAATCCTTAAAAGTGCTCAGATGAGGGTTTGAGAAATTGTTTCTCTCCAAAATGGAAAAGTGATCAAATGAGTTCTAATCTTTGATTATAAATTAACTTTTAACTTAAGACCAAGAAGAGCTAATATAAAACAACTTAAATTAAAATAAATTGAAACCCTAATGTAAACCTAAACTCAATGTAAATTATTATATCTAATTAAAATTAAATTTTATAGCACTATGATAAATATATAATCATTTAAATCCACATAATAAATTAAATCCTCTTTCACAAAAATTGTGGGAACTCTAACGGAAAGACACACTACCAATCTTTCAAGAAATATAATATGAGTCTGTGTATCAACATGTACTAGAGGAAAAGATGCCATAGTCAACTATGGATAACCTATCTATACAACAATGATATTGGATTCCTGTTAAAGGTTGGTACTGCTCTAACTTATTCCACTTTTAAAACAAAGGAACACACTCAATCCATATAGATGAGAGTAAATGTGTCACTACCTATTCATTAAGACATTCAAGTGTGAAGTTTAACTTCTCACAATATATAAATATTTCCAACATGTGAAATAGAAATGAAAATGTACCAATTAATAATAGTGATTGAGTGTAGAACATTATGTACATCTCACAAACAAGTGACTATGACTCCAACTCATTTCATACCAATACCGAGTGAAAAATCCATAGCATTGGTATTGTGAGGTAAAATAGATCATATTAATAAATTTACATGATATTTAAATCTAAATAGTTAAAAAAAATATTTCTAACAATATGGACATATATCAAATATAAATCTTCATAAAATTTCCAACAACATTTAAGCCATGTTCGTAAGGAATCAATGATTACTATTCTAATATACTAATCCAATATTCTTGAATATATGATCAAAACAGTAAACAAGTGCCACTTAGTGGCCTATATAATTGTAGTTTTGTTGGATCTAATGAAATTTGTGAGATTAAAAATATAAATATTACAATAAGTATGGTTAATTTTATTGATTTAATTAAATAAGAAATATTTGGTTTAAAAATAATAATTTGATATAATAATAATTTGATATATTTTTACATTAGTCCAGCCCAAGCAAGGAGTGGCCGAGATTTCAATGCATGTGCCACGGCAAGGAGTTTGGAGTAGGTGTACAGATGCAGATATTCATCAAAGCATGTATAATGAATAGTCACAGAGGAGGACTTCGATCAATTTAAATTTAGGGTTACACGGTTTATGCAGATAGCTGAGGAGCAAGATGCGAGGAGTGATATTTCATAGCAAAGGAGAGTTGGCGTTTAGCAGAGGCAATAGAGTAGGTAGATTTACATGGTCTTGGATGAATCATCAAGGGGATAGGTTCCACCAACAACCTCTATCAAATGTAGATTTTAATTGATTTAAGAGGATAGAGATCTTTGACATTTGCAAAGATTCCCAAGCTTTAGGTTCTTCATCCAAATCATTGCCTTCTGAGCCAACTAATCGTCATTCATCCAAATCAATTTATGTAGAATGGCTTCCATCATTCATTTCGTCTCCTAATAACAGATCTATTACAAGACCTAAGTTTCTAACTTTTCCAAATAATATCCCCATTGGAAGGAAAAGGCGAGTACGCAATCCAACAAAGTAGCAAGGGTTGGATTCTTCTAGGATTCCATGGCATAGATCTAAAGTTATAGGTAATTTTTCTTCCTTTAAGGGAAACTGACATAGACATGAGCACGATCAATATTATGCAAACAATAGCTTGGGCTAGGATTGCAGATTTGAATGGAGAAATAAGGAATCTAGATTAGAACATATCAATGCTTCCCCCATGAAGCCTTCATATCCATCTATAATCTTTCCTAATCGTTACCTTGAGGTGCATATTGATCTCCTTAAAGACATTGCATTAATAGGTATGTTTGGCCCTAACCTACTACCATTATCCATTATTTTGGATTGGGCTAGATCTATCTGGCAGGGAGTCAAGGAAGTTTTTTTCATTGATTCATAGTGCAATTACTTTATAGTTTTATTTGATTCAAAGGCATCTAGGGATTTTGTGCATAAATATAAGGTTTGATTTTGTAAAGGGCAAGGTTTATTCACCATTTCATGGACACCAAATTTTAAACCTAATCATGCACTACCCCAATTCATGCCGTTTTGGATTTGCCTATCTACTTTACCATTGGAGTACATGGATCCCAACATTATTGAAATTATAGCTAATCAGATTGGAATTTATATCAAGCATGATTTGATCCCCTATGAAAATCTTCAAAGAGATGTTTGAGTTTATTTGTTACTTAACATGTCTAAGTCCAAACCAACGAGTGTCACGATCAAATCCAAGTGGGGTGCCTTGAATCAGCTCATTGTGGTTTAAAGTCTAGAGATTGTTGACACATTTTTGACTATTTTGGGTCACTTTACATTAGGTTATTTCCAAGATCAAATTCCAAATGTAGACATATGTTGTGATCACTCCATAGATCTCTTAAAATGTGCATGGGCCAATGAAAAACTCTTCCAAGCATATTCACAGAATCCAGTGGCTTCCAATCAAGTTTTTCTTAGTCAGGTTGTGGTTCCTTTTCAACAAGATTTTGTTCCATCTAATGATTTTAATTTCTTGATTCAAGTCTTGGCATTATTGCACTTCTTCTAAAATTATTGGAGGAATGATATAAATATGAGCATGAGCTCTAAGTCTGCATTACTATTGATGTGTTCAGATGATTCAGAATGTGATGAAATTCCTGATCTGCTGCTGGACATGATAGTGCATGATCTCACCTATCATAACAAGCCTATGAATTTCTCATGCATTATCAGTGATCTAAAAGGTAAGAAGATCCCCCATCATCAACTTTTTAAAATAGCCATAGCTCTCTCAACAACTTTTGTATCTGATTTGATTCATGAAATTGCAATTGATGAAGGAGTTCTTATAATGCAAATTATTCACCCGGATGACATAATGTCTATTAATAAATCTAATTGTCCAAATGGGACTCTACTGGTGAATGTGGAAAATCCCTTAGGTCTCAATGAAGTACAGGAAGGAACAATTGTTTCCTTATATCCAAAATCATTCAACAATTGTCAAATAAATTCCCTCATCCAACCTATATTGTTAGCATCTACTAATCTTGAAGTAGCCCATCACTTGAATGATATAAATAAATTGGAGCGTCCTTTAGATTATTGTTAGATCAATGAGTTTGTAGAATCTCAAATGAGGATGATTAATCTTAAGAAGGCCACATTTTGAATGAATTAAATGATGCAGATGTGATGAATCTGACTGGTCAAGAATCAGAAAGTACTCAACAAAATGACAATAATATAGATAGAGGGTATTTTGACTTCTCAATTCATTTTTCATTAGATCAATCCCCTACTGCTGTCACTAGAGTGATGAAGACAACAAAAAAGAGAGGTAGAAAGTTGAAATCTGTAAAGACATTATTGGAAGTGGATGCTAGTATTCATTCCACTCTTGATGATAAGTTTTCATCACTCAAAAGATTGACAAGGAGAATGAGAGGTTCTCCTTATCAGCAATGAAAATCATTACATGGAATGTCAGAGGTATCAATGCCTCTAACAAAAGAGGTAGGATCAAGTAGTTGCTAGATTCTACAAAAGGAGATATTATTCTTCTTCAAGAAACTAAATTATCAAAACAAGTTTTTGATAAGACATTGGCTAAATGGACTAATTGGCTTTTAGTTCGTGCAGAGGGGGATGGGGCCTCTAGGGGTTTAGAAATTTTATGGAATGCTAAAATTATTCATGGTATTCTTATTGGGTAAGATTCCAATTGGCAGTTGTTGAAAGTTGAACACTTTGATTTGAAATTCCTTATCTTCAACATGTATGGTCTCACATCTACAAATGATAAGAGGAACCTTTGGTCTCTACTGACGAATCTTATCTAGCAAGAAAGAGAAATGAATTTTATATTGGGTGGGGATTTCAATGCATTACTATCAATGTCTGAAAAGAAAGGGGGAATTTGTCCGTCCATTAGAACTATCTAGGATTTTTCTTCATTTATAGAGGATAATAACTTAAGTGACATTTTTCCTGACAATGGATTATACACATGGACTAATCGACATATTGGTTTTTTAGAAATTGCTGACAGACTGGATAGGTTCTTGTTTTCACAATCATGGAAGCTATTGAGTTTTAGTTTTAAATATGAAATCTTACCTTTTGTTGTATTAGCTCATTTTACAGTCCAGTTATTGATATCAAAGAACAACATATCGCAACATCTTAATTGAGCTAGTTCTTTTAAGTTTGAACACATGTGGTTCAGGCATCCTAATTTTATTATGCTTTTAAAAAATTGGTGGATAAATGCTCCAACCTTTAGGAATCCTAAGATGCTTTAGTTCTCTAGAAAACTTTGTTACATGAAAGGGATGATCAAGGAGTGGAATGTGAAGGTTTTTAAAAATGTGTTCAAGAAAAAACTAGATGTCTTAGAAAAACTTGAGAAGGTAAATTCAGTCATCATCCAAAAAGGTCTTAGTCTAGATTTATATCATGACAAAAAATCCTTGAAAGAAGAATGGGAGGAGCTTTGCAATAGGGAGGAGATTTATTGGAGACAAAAGTCTCATGAACTATGGTTAAGAAATGGCGATAAGAACACAAATTTTTTTCATGAAACTGCTAGAGTTAAAAGGGCAGTTAACACTATCTTTTCAATTAAGCACTCACAATTTGGTCATCTTATAGAAGATGACAATGGTATTAAGGAGGAAAGTGTTCACTTTTTTTCAAATCTCTTGGCTCCCCCCTCATTTGGATCCTATTGATGACAATTTGATTAATGATTTTATTAGTTGTATTCCCCCTCTTATTAAAATAGATCATAATAGGATGTTGCTTGCCCCTTCCACATTGGAAAAAAATAAAAAAGTGGTATCTTCATTCACACCTGACAAAGCCCCAAGCCCTGATGGATTTACAACTCTTTTTTATCAAAAATGATAGGATTTTATTGGTTCTAATTTATTAGCAGTGGTTGAAGAGTCAAGAAGGAATCCCAAGATGATCAAGAGCTTCAATTCAACTAACATTGCTATTATTCCAAAAGTTAAGTAGCCGGCCTCTTTTGCTGACTTTAGGCCTATCTCTTTATGCAACATGATTTATAAATTGATTAATAAAGCTATATACATGAGGTTGCAGCAATTTATTCCTCATATCATTTCTTTAGATCAAGGTGGTTTCATGCCAGGAAGAGAAACATGGGAAGGTATTGTTGGTGAACATGAGACTCTTCATTCTATCAATTCTCATTAGTTGTCTAGTTTGGTGATCAAGCTTGAAATGATGAAGGCCTATGATAGGGTAAGATGGTCATTCCTCTTCAAAGTTATTTCCAAATTTTTTTTTTCAGATAAGTGGTGTAGATGGATCAAAAATTGTATTTCTGGTGCCTGGTTTTTAGTCATTTTTAATGGACAGTCAATTGGGTTTTCCCCATCTTCTCAAGGGATTTGTCAAGGTGATCCACTATCTCTAGTTTTATTTATTCTTATGGCTGATGCTTTCAGCAGATTCATCAATAGATCTTCACAATTGGGCTTATGGAAAGGAATTTTGATTCCTTGTACATCTATCACAGCTACCCATTCCCTATTTGCTGATGATACTCTTCTTTTTGGTACATAAAATGTAAAGGAAGCTAACCATATTAAATATTCCTCGGACCTATATTCAGAAGTTTTTGGTCAGAGCATCAATGCCAACAAATCCAAAATTTTCATTTTCAACACTAATACTGTAGTAGCTCAAAGGATTTCTTCAACTTTGGGTTTCCCAGTGGATCAACTCCCATCCATTTATCTTGGAATTCTTTTTTTGATGGGAACAAACAAGAAAACTTTTTTGGCTTCCTATCATTGACAGAATTAGGGCTAGGATCTCTACTTGGAAAGCTAGATGGTTATCTTTGTCAGGCCGTATTTTGCTAGTTAAAGCTATCCTAACAACTATCCCAAACTATTACTTATCAATTCTTAATGCTCCCTCTTCTATAATCTTGCAAATTCAAAAGATTATCAAAGACTTTATATGGAAAGGAAATTTGTTAGATAAAAATAAGCTTCCTCTTGTTTCTTTTCTTGAAATGTCTCATGATAAGGCATCTGGGGGTGTGGGGTTGCATGATATTGCTACTAGAAATAAGGCTTTTGGGGGCAAGCTTGTGTGGCAAATGCATACAAAATCTCATGCAAAATGGTGTTCAATCATGCAAGAAAAATACTTAGATTCTTCAAGTCCTTCCATAATTTTTACTGTGTCTAATCCTCCTTTAGGTTCAGCCATATGGAACTTTATGATGTCTTCAAAGGATATTGTTTGTACCTATGTTACTCGGGAAATTCATAGTGGAGAGAAAATAAAGTTTTGGAAAGACTCATGGAATGGATTTCCCCCTCTATGTAGACAAGAAAAGTTGGATGAAACATGCCAAGTCCTAAAAGCTAAGTGGGGTTCCTCTTTTTGGGACTATGTTTTGGCTATTGAAATTCATTCAAGAAGGGTTCTCTAGAAAAAACCTCCAACACATCTTCTTAGTCAGCCAAGTCTCCTTTCGTTGAGGGACTCTCTTGCTGAAAGAATTGTTTTTCTTTCTAATAGGGAATATATAGTTATATGGGCCCTAACCAAAGGTGGTGATTATTCAATTAAGGAAGGTTATTATGGTCTACAAAAAATATATAATTCAAGTAGGAAGTGTAGAGCTTTTTCCTTTTGATGGAACTCTACTGTGTTTCCCAAGGCTAGATGTTTTGCTTGGCTAGCCCTTAGAAAAAGAATACTCACCGACAAATGGTTGTCTAGGCTAGGTATTTCTGAATCTTTTATTTGCAAATTATGAAACAAGGAGCTAGAATCTATAGATCACCTCCTTCTCTAGTGTCCCTTTGCTTATTAGTGTTGGGTTTTTGTGTTGAATAAGCTTCAAATGTCTTTACCTCTACCAAATAGTCTTTACGACCTATTTCAATCTTGGCCAGTTCTACTCTCAAGATCTCTATTTGCTAGTATTTGGAAGTGCATACTAGCTGCTATGGTGTGAGCCATCTGGTGGGAACAGAACAAGATGATTGTTCGTAATGAAAAATCAAACCTAAAATCTGTTCTAGATGGGATTGAGAATGTAATTTCAGAAAGAGTAAATACAAATATATTCAATTTTATGAATAATATTTTAGTATCTGCTTGGGATTATCTTCTTCTAAAACTATGGAAACAAATTAAGTTACCTCCAAGTTTCTCTGCAAACTGGAATTCTAATCATCAATCTGATCGACTTCATGTAAAATGGTCTCCCCCTTCTAGAAATTCTCTAAAGTTAAATTTTGATGGTTGCTCTCATGAGAACACTGGTAAGTTAGGATTGGGTACTTGTATTAGGAATTGGCAAGGTGAAGTAATTGCAATCAAAGCAGATGTTTTACCAGTTGGAACTAGCAACCTTGCAAAAGCTTAAGCCCTATTGGCAGGTGTAATTTTGGAAAAGAGATGTAATGTTTCCACCATCCATATTGAAGGTGATTCTCGGGTAATTATAAAATCTTGTCTCTCACAATCTTCTCATACCTGGAAACTACCCTATATCCTTCAACAATGCTAGGATTTAATTGATTCTTTTCAAGCTACTTGTTTCTCTCATACTCTGAGGGAGGGAAATAAACTAGCTAATTGTCTAGCTAATCTTGGTTGTGAAGGCTCCATATTTGAATCTTGTCATTCAGAGGTTATTTTTTTGAAATTCCCATGCTTAGTAGAGTGCCATATTTGGGACACAAAGAAGATGAATGAAGCTTAATAGAAACTAGTACGATAATTGATCAACACACGGCTATTAGTTTGCACATTCTTTGTGCATGAGGATTCATCTTTTTTCTAAAAATAGAAAGTACAGAGTTGGCCTTCATGGTTCATCTCCCAGAAGTTGTTTTGGATGGTATTTTTTGGTTCACAAATGCTCCAATTAGATAGGAGGTTCAATGCTCTCTTGATTTTAGTTAAATATTTTAGAAGGAGAGCTTCATTGGCATATTTAGAACTTGATCATTGTTGAGTATTGATATATATCATATTTTGCAAACTCTTTCTTAGTGCAGAGAAATTGTATTTTGTTGTAGGTATGCCTGGTATGACATATCAGCTTTTAACACTTTTGTACTTTGGCAACAATTTAGAGTTTTCTTGCTAGTTCTTTCTCTGATGAGCCTTTGAACTAGTTTATTAATAAATATATTATATAAATGCTATGTCACTTTTTGTTTAAAAAACAATTTAAAAAATAAATAATGTATGCATTTGAAATAATTTGAAATATTGTTAATAGAATTTTAAAATGTCACAATAGTTAGAAATTTTAAATTATTATCATTTTTAGGAATAAATATTTTAATTTTAAATTTTTTTTAATATTTTATAATTTAAATCTTTCATTCAACTAATTAAAATTAGGGAGAAACAAAGTTATAAACATTAATTATTTCATCAATTAAATTAAATTAAATTATTTACATTCAACACTTGCATGTAAATTAAATTATAAATATTTCTTTTTTGTAAATTAAAGATTTTATTAATAAATTAAACAAAAATAAAAAATATTTCAAACATAAAAATAAATATTTGTTGAGTCATAAAATTGAATATTTATTTATTGAATCATAAATATTTAGTTTTAATAGTCTTCAAATGAAAATTAAGTTTTAAAAAACCATACATTCAAAATAAACAAATGATAATTTAAAATTATAATATCTAAAATACTATTAACCACAATTTATATATGTGATCATTTTACATTATTTATAACTCATCAAAGTTGAGACAATATTTTTTCAAACCTCATTAATACTATTAAAACTATTTATTTTAAAAGTTAATATTAATATGTATTTTTAATGTGCATTCTGGAAATCATCCTAAAAAAATAAAACATGCAAATAACTTGACAAAAAGTGGTCCTATAACACTAAAAATATCCAACCAATTATGTTTTAGATAAATAATTTCTATAACATATAAATTGCACAAATATAGTACAAAATTATTAGTAATTAACATTATTAGATTTTTTAATTATTTAAATAGATTAATATAATTACATTTTATAGAAATGAAACATATGGTTTTCTATTAGTTTTAGAAGGAAATAGTTAAAAATTATTTAAAATTGATTATTTAGTTTAATAAATTATTGTTTTTTATTAAATTATTATGAAAAAGATTTATTAATGATTTATTATAATTTTAAAATGTAAATTTTATTGTAAGTGTATTTTTTATTAAATTGTAGTAATGAAATCAACAAACATAGTTCTTTTGAAGTTTTGAAAATCATATTTTTACTTTAGTTTTTGAATGAGCTATCTAAAATTTGTTTTAAATTGATTATTTAGTCATATGTATTATTACTTTTTATATTTTTGAATATTGATTTTATTTGAAGTGTGATATTTTACACAAATTGTAGTAAGGTTAGGCTGTTAGATAATTAATATTTTAAAATATAGATTTAATGTAGATGTTAATATGATTAAAATTTTAAAATTATAAGATTAAAATTATTTTATTTGTTTGTAGCAAAAATTGACCAGAAAAATGCAATATGGAGAACTTTTCGAAAGAAAAGGCTCCTATAACACAAAATCATATCACCCAATCATATATTTTCTAAAACATATAAAATTAATAAAAAAATTATAAAACTTTTGAAATGTTTCAATTATATAAACTAGTTGCTTGTGATTGGTAAAAACTAATTAGAAATTGGACACACTAAATGCAATAGTACAAGTACAATAACCATATATTTTAACATCATATTATTTTACTCAATAAAAACTATATATCATGCTGCATCAAATAATATTTAGCATCAAGTAAACTTGCTTAATTGCACTTACATTCCAAGATTCAAGGTTCTATTACATCGTGGTTATAATATGGTTGGATAGACACAACATTTGTGCTATAATTTATGCTCTATAAAGAAAGCCACTATTAGATGAATGAAAAAATTGTATATATTTTAATTTTTATTATTCAACATATTGAAGGGTGTTACATAATGGACCTTCCAAATATATACATTTATTTGTAACCAATGTGTGAAGAGAAAGTGGTAAATAATTTGAAGATATAATTTCAATCAAATAAAAGAAATCTTTATGCCTTCAAGGAGTTAGATTATTATTATTCATTCTTTCACACAATCATTATAACATTTCAATTCTACTTTATAACTTTAAAAAAAATCTTCAAGAAGAATATTGATTATTAATTTAAAAGAAAGTGCTAGTCAATTCAATTGAGGTCATCATAAAAACAAAAGGAAACATGACAATAAGAAAAATAATTTCCTTCTAATGATCTAATTCATTAGTGAATGAGTAGCTATAAGCAATGTGCTAGACATATTGGTGTTTATATACTAATAAAATCAAATATAGAATCAAAATAATTATTTTTTTCTATTTTTTTATGGATTTCTTCCATGAAATCATTTTAGCTACTAAATGCTAGAGCATAAACCTTAAAATTGAAACTTCTTGGCTAAAAGCCAAAGATTAAGATATACTGATACATTTAACTTGAGTGTAAAGTCTTGTAGGGGACAACTCCAAAACAATAATTCTTGCAGTCGATAAAAAGATTAACATAGACTTAATATTAGTGGAGGACAAATCCAAAATTAGTAATGAGTCATGGCTTAAATGTGAATATTTTTTGAGATAGAGAACATTTCTTCTATAGAAAAGTCATAAAATGCATCTTTAGGACCAACACAATTTAAATCATTAGTTGGATTATAAGTATGTATAACTTGTTAAAATTAAACTAATTAGCTCAAGACTTCTCTAGACACCTACAAACGTGAATAATGCAAATATATCATACTTTCATATTTTCAAAAAATATTTTAGAAAAATAATCTGATAAACCTATTATATTTTTTCATATTAAATTAGTCACCAATGTATAAATATACATGAGTAGTAATTACATATATTTAATGTATTAATGAGACTTTGTTAAATAGTTCATGAAATAAAAATAAGAACAAATGATTTATCTAGAAGAAAAGCTGCCTTTACAGATAGATATGCACTTGAATAAAAGAAGAATAATCTATATCAATTATTCAACAAGAATACTCAACTTCTTCCAACAAACAAAAGGCTACTTGAACAAGCTTCAAATAATTCAAAGACAATATTTAAGTAGACAATAGCGGACCACAGCGAATAATAATAACACTAGTAAAAGATTGTACATCTTAGCAAGTTTATTAATTCATGACTATTAGACTTCTATCCACGAATTCTTTTCTCATCGCACCCTGTTTTGTTGGTTTGGTACGTTGCGCCCGCCATTAACATCGACCTTTCGAATATTCTGTTTCCTATTTCGTTGCATAGTTCACGCATGAAGGCACATTCCGATAAAACCGCAATTCAGTGAGTTATCAAACTAATCAACTTTGCTCTACCAGTTGATATTAGCCTACCGGCGACCAAATTGAAATTAGTGGCCTTATATTCCATTTCTGAATTCATATTATTATTTGCAGCCCACTGGCCAGGACTAGCTCTGTGTGAAAATAGAATGAAAGGGAGGGGGAAAAGGTGGACAAATGCATTCTATAATACGAAAGTGACAAAAGGAAATTATGGTAAAGTAATTTGGGTGTCATTAGGGTTTTCTCTTTGTTTAGGAAATACTGTCCCATGCAAACAAACTTTGCAAGGTTATCAGTTCGTATCTAGCAGGCAGAAATGTCTGTGTTGGGTTTTCACGGAAAATGGGAGACAAAAACCATGATTGGAGGAGGTCTAGCGCTCCCCAGGAAACGCGTCCAATGCTTCTCTTTGCTTCAGAAATCATGTAGACCGACTCTAAAGTTTTCTGCTCAAATATATAAAAAGTAGGGTCGACATGTTCTCTGTAATAATGGAAGGCTTGGAGGATCACTCTATTAGCGGTAATGCGATTGGCAACAAAGAAAAGCCGAATAAAACAGATGATCTACATCACTGTCATATTCATCATCATAGGAAGCTTTTGGTGCGATCAATTAGCCAAAACCCCCTTTTCCTGCAGCGCGTAAAGATGCAAGTTGCTGCTCCTTCCACAGATCCAAAGGTATGTGTTCGTTAGGGTTAGAAATCCACAATGTTTAAACTAAATTTTTGAGTACTTTTCCTACGATTTATGTCTTAATGTACTTGTAAGGATTACATAGAGGATAGCGTACAGACCTTTTATTCTTTGAAGGTTCTGTCCTATGTTTGAGGGTTCTGTGCTCTTATTACAGTTACTTGCATGCAACACTTTATGTTCAACCTATTTTAATATTATTAGAATAAAAACAGAATTTAAAGGGATTCCGAAACTCTTTAAATGAAAAAAATTAAGCCAGATCTAAACCAGATTCTATGTCCTGTCTGTTGATGATTTACCAGGTATCCTTGTGAGAACACAGTCTCTAGTTGCTAATTCCTAAGACTAAACCCAGGGTTCCAAGATATTATGATACATTTTCTAGTTATAGAGCCTTATATTAGATCTCAATAGTTCCTAGACATAGCTTCTTCTTTTTCTGTTTTAAGATTAGTAAGCGCGGGGCCTTTGGTAGCAAAATTAATTGACACTGTAAGGGCTTATACAGTTGGGAGCCGAAACATGGAGGTTTTTAGCTGCAACATTTACGATTCCCCTTGTTTTCCTTATACTTATTTTATATTTAAGTAAGGTTATCTTTTTACTTTGTTAACTGTAATTTAGGCGATGAATTATATGGTTTTACACATAGATCCACAATAATAAGATCAGGGTTGCGGATATTTGAAAGTTGTTTACTTCAAGATGTAGCTGTGTTGAAATCATCAACATCTATCAGCAGCCTTAGGACATCAAATTTATTTCGTACACAGTAAATAATTGACAGACAAAACCTACAATAGAGTTGCAAATGTTGTATTTTTATATTGCTATGCATTTGCACTTTACTTCTTTGCCTTTTAAACTAGAATCGGGGGAAGCATACAGTTCTGGAAACCTTATTTTGTTTCAGAAGGGTAGCTAAAGTTTGAAGCTAATTTGAAACTGGTGTCTTGTTTACTAATGAGGACAGGCTAGTCAGGAACTTCACATCTTACTCAGGCAAAAGTTGTGAAAGTCAGTTTCTGCACTTATTTGCCCTGTCGTTGTATGATGTTAGCGCACATTCATCATCATTAGTTTTCAAATGTTATTTCGCATCCGTCCAGAGTTATTAGGTTAGATAGTGGTCTTCAGTATTCGAATAAACACCAATAAAATGCTAACCGCATACTGATACATGGAACAATCTATGACTGCACAATGATACTAAAAACATGCTAAACTGTTGCTCGCCAAACTAAATAAATAGAAATGTCAACAGGTGCCTTCCCACTTTGCATAATTTTTCGTTTATTTCCCACTTATCCCGTTGATGCACGTTGAAGCCCCATAGAGTGAGTATATTGCCATCAATGGATAAGTTATTGGCTAGATAAAAGCAATGTATACAGAAGAACAGTATACTGATTCACATATTGTGGGTAGTAAAACTTTGTCCAAGCTGAAACTTAATATAATAATTTAAAAAAACACCAAACTTTTGTCACAGCGTATGCATCAAGCCTATTATACGTCTCATAAGGTCTTATGTATGCATCAAGAATATTATACGTCTCATATTTCCAAATCCTGCGCAGCCTATCATAATTACATTGACTAAAGTAAACAGCTAATATGGCTAGCTCAAATAATATCAAGGAATACCATGGAGAAAGATTTTGTAGATAATGTTAACATCCAAAATTGGTAGGTTTATATGTATTTATTTTGTTTTTAAAAGAGCTACTCTACCATGAAATGCATCAAAGGAGGCAGGGAGTCCAAACAAAGCAGAATACACGAACATCAGCAAAGTAAAAATCCACAAATCTGATTGATGATCCTATTATCTTCCAGCTGTTGGCATTCGATTTCTAAGAATCTAATAAATCTTTTTTATAGCTCTAAATATGACTTCTACCATGGATTGAGGCCACATAAACTTTGCAGGCTTTTCATGGATAACGACAAGAACTAAAAGATCGGCATGATAAAAACGAGGTAAAATAGTTGAAACATTAAGATGTAGCATAAATAGATATCAATAGTCTAGAAGATAAAAGTGCAAATTTAGAAGTCGGATAGAAAGAGGACCCCTGACTTAAGCATAAAATTGTCAATGGGCTGTGATAGAAATCCCATGGTGGGAGATTCCTTTATCAGGGAAAAAAATTAGATTCTGAATTAGGATGCAAGGAATAATAAACAATATGAAAATAATGTAATACAGTAGTGATATAATTAATTAACTATTTATTCAAGCAATATCAGCTAAGACAATGATGATTAAATAATGGGTATAATGCATAAAAATAAATTTTAGGAATTAGTGTTTCTCAATGGTAAAATTAGATGAAATTGAATTTGCATATCAACATACAAACTAGAAAATATGTAACCTATATCAGACTAATCTAAATGAAGTGTTATAAGTTCACTAGTTTACACATGCACAATAAGAATCATTGTGAAGTCATAATTTTATTGGGGAGAAATCAATTACCCTTAAGCTCAATCTCTTATGATAGATAAGAAATATGCATAATTATTGGTGTTCTAAATTGTTACACTAAGATATGACACTGATAGGAAATGATACAAAAAACATGTAAAATATAAGAAAACTAACAAGATTTTTTTAAATCAAATAAAAAATATTGAAAGGAAAATAGATAATTATAGACCTAAACATGAGATACAGAGATAAAAGTATCCCTAAAATTTGAACCCAAAAACATCAGTATGTGTTCAAGGAACCATCAATTTGGAGGTCCTTCTTGAAGAAAAGATTTGGATTTTGTATTAGGATATGAGAAACTAACATATGATATACAATTATATAAGCCTATTACTAAATAGAATATAATAATAAAATAATCAATTAATCCATGTAAATAAAATATTTGAATTTTGTATTAGGATTTTAAAAACTAACAAATGATATTTAATTATAAAAAAGGTGATTACTAAATATATTATAGTAGTAAAATAATCAATTGGTTAATGTATAAAATTGAATTGTAATTACCTATAATAGGAGACTAATTAGGTCCTATTTGAGTGTCCTTGGGTACTCATATTTGTTATGCTTGATCCACCCTTGATTCTACAATTATTTTTCATAAGATTGCTCAATATTAATAGTCATGGTTCAAATATCTAATTCTTTTCACATGATGATGGTGACTTGGTGCACATATTCATAGGACTACTCTAAGACAATCAATCTATTTTCTCATTCTAAAGAATTTATGCTTGGGTATAGCCTTAATGGTAGAGTGGGAGGTTCAAACTCTCATAGGATTGCTTCAAGTTTTGAGTACCAAAATGTTTGTCAGGGGTATATATGAAAACTATCACTTTTGGTTGTGATAAGGAATGAAGAATGAATAAGAACAAAACTTCAAGTCCAAGTGCAAGATATCTAATTTATCAATAGTTATTAGGAAAATTTTAAGCATTAGTGGTATCTTTTGAGGTAAATGCATTCCATTTTGGTGAGGCTTCTTTACTCATTGAAGAAAATAAATAGAGTTTGTTATCACCAAAGAAAATCATTATTTGAAGTACATTAACATTGATATTGCTTAATATTTTTATAAAGAAAATTTCATGAAACATTAAAATTTTAGAAAATTTAAGTAGTATTTGTAGATCTAGGAATTTGTAAAAGGAATCCTTTATTATTCTCAATAATTGAACAAAGTACAATAATATCCAAAGCATCTTCATAGAATCTACAATATTAATGTTAGGTGCAATTTTGTGGACACCACAAAAGAAAACTAAAAGCATGAATAACCCAATCGGGTTATATGAAATTTCAAAAAGTAGATAGGCTTGGTTATGAAGCCTAGCAAAAATACATAGAAAACAAAACCCAATTAGGTTTTTAAACTTGACTAGGTTTCTAGCATGAAAAACCTATTAAAAACCCAATTGGGTTATGAAGAAATAAAAATAGGCTCCACTCTGAAACCCATAACTGTCACATTCGAACTCCGATTGACTCCGGTCAAAATGCATTGGAAAGAAACTGAAGAGATATACAATATAATTCAACTAAAATAAAAGTAGGAAATATTTTATTTTCCATCAATTATAATCAATCATGGTCCAAAATAAGCAGTCATTATTTTCCAAAGATGGAGCGAATAGGTACGAAAGATTATTATCATAGTTTTATCTTTCTATCATCTCTCTCACTCTCTCAATCTCTTTCTCACACACAAACACACTCACTCATTCACTAACTAACTCCTAATCTCTCTCTCTCTCTCTCTCTCTCTCTCTCTCTCTCTCTCTCTCTCTCTCTCCATATATATATCTTTCTCCATGTCCCTCTTACTCTTTATTATCCTATTCCCTCTCTCTTTCTATCCCCAAACCTCTCTCTCATAGACCCCTAATCTCTAGCCCCCCCTCCTCTCTCTCTCTCTCTCTCCCTGACCTCTGATCCTTGAAATGAGAACTTCCCATAGAGATAGAGATAGTGAGAGAGATATGGAGAGAGTGAGAGAGAGATGAAGTGTGAGTGAGTGAGAGAGAGAGAGAGAGAGAGAGAGAGAGAGAGAGCTTAATCAGAGAGAGAGAACACTTAAGGGTAAGAAGTTAGAGAGAGAGAGAGAGAGAGAGAGAGAGAGAGAGAGAGAGAGAGAGAGAGAGAGAGAGAGAGAGAGAGAGAGAGAGAGAGAGAGAGAGAGAGAGAGAGAGAGCTTTAAGAAACCCCTCCCAAGAAAAATATGTAAAATGTTCACGAATTCAACATTAAATATGTAGGAAAAAATTGTAATTGAGGGCAATTTTTCATTTGAGATAAGGAAGAAAATTATTTTCTATTGGTGAAATTTTCCTTTTTGTATCAAAATTTAATAATAATCATGGCAAATTCATTTTTTTTTTGGTATGCAAATAAATGTAGGTATTTTTTTTTTTTGGTCATACACATTTTCATAATGTAAGAGACAAATTAATTATTTCATATAACACAAAATATTAATATAGTTGGCTAATATATGTCAGTTTCAAAAGAGATATTATTTAATTTTCTAGTGAATCTATAGAGTGACAAGTGGTCCATGGACCACATGCCAAGTGTACAATGCATAATATACTTGTAGTATGCCAATCCATTAAAATTCAATTAATAATGTGCCCTTTTTCAATTGCTAACTTGGTTGTCATCACTTTTAATATTGTCATTTTTATGGTGAAAAGAATTAATTTGGACTATCGATGTTATATAGATCAATGAATTCATCTCTATTTTGAGCCTAACTTTAAAAGACATACCATAAAGTCTAAATCTTCCCAAAATTAGGACACGTGTCCCAAAGACCAAAACATAAAATAGTTGGCTAAATAGAAATAGTTGGAGAAGTGTCAGTAAAATGGTATGCGCTGCTCAATGTCAGGGAAAATATTAGTTTATTTTAAGGGAAAAATAAGATTGTCCAACAAGAAAATATTAGGAAAGGGTTGGCAAAAATTGTAAAATAATTGTGTTCTAAATGTCGATTACATTGGTGATTGGATCGAGATTTGGGACTAGTTATGTGTAAAATAATGAGTGATTAGAGTGGGATTTGGACCCAAATTATTCAATATCTTGACAACTTGGTTGACCCTATATGTAGGTTTTATTTGCCAAATTGTGATTTCCCAAAAAGATGAAATAGCCATTTGGTGAAGATTCACCACTAAAAAAATCACCACATAGAGAGAGAGGTTGGGAGTTAGTTAAAGAGTGCGAGAGGTTAGGAGTTACTAAGAGAGATATACTAGGATTTATTTAGTTATTTTGTGTATGTTTTTATGTGTGTTTGATAGGGAGATAATTAACAATATGTTAGCATTTGTGTTTACCTATTGATTACACATTTTGAAACCAATGACTACCTATTTTGGATTATACTTAATTCAAATTTATGGAATTAAAAATTTTTATGACATAGGATTTATTTATCTACATGATGTTGTATATCTCTTCAATATATTTCTAATGCATTTTGAATGGAGTCAATTAGACTCCATATTTGAAAGTTATGGCCTTCAGAGTAAAGCCTACTTTTCGCTATTCAAAACCTGATCAGGTTATGGCTTGGTGATAGCATAGGGAAACGGCCAAAAGGATTCAGAGAAATTTTTCCCTCTATTTTTTTTTCCTTTAGACATTTTTTCATGTTCTAATGTGAATTCTCATCTTTTCCTTCATTAGATTTGTTAATGGTGAAGTGGGTATATCTAAAATTATTACCATTATATTACACATTTACTTAGCTTTCTAACTATATAAATTTTTCTATTTTTTGACAATATTAACAATGCAAACTTTAATTACTTTTACCAATATCTTGAAATCCCTCACAAACACATGTCTACCATTTTAAAAATAATTTTCGATATACTTAACCAAATTCAAAATAAATTATTTATTATTTTTCTACACTTGATTCTATACAATTTTTTAAAAAAATTGATTTTCAATTGTTTTGGTGAAAGTTATGCTCAACACATGAACATGTACCAAAATTTAAGGATGTAGTTAGTTCAATAATTAATAAAAAAAAAATAGTCATTAGAAAATTACAAAAAAATATGAAAATTCTAGATATGACTCTTAAATATCATTCTACCAAAAGGTTTGGAAAAATACTAAATATAAATATGTTTTTTGTGCTGCACATGAAAATAACTATGTTATGTTTTCTAAAAAAATTAAAAACTATTTTTCATATGTGCAGGGTTTGACCCACCTAATCTTATACATTTTGTTAAAACTCTAGTATTTTAGAAAGTATATTTAGAGTACTACAATTTATACTTTTTTACAAATCTTGTCATTTTTAGTGGATGGCCCTCAAATATCTCATCAAAGTTTAAGTTTATCTAATTTCATAAATAGAAGGTGTCCACTTATACCCCCCTTTTTTTACACCATCATGGTGCACTCACCCATTAAATCTCTTTTGTAATATTAAAAGGATTTGCATTGTATAGAATCTTCTTTATATTATCACACTTTCAATTTATGCATTTTTTTAAAAATTTGATGGTTTATTTTGCATAGTTGGGGTTCTACTAAGTAAAATCCCTCTCTATCTAATAAAGTATCTATTTTTTCTATGTACCAATAAGTTGCACAAGTTTCAAACTCATCATATCTGAGAAGTATAGAGTGCTTGTTATAATGTTCTATGAAAATAACTATAACTACACATAATAGGATACCTAGGTCACACTAGTATTCGGAATAGGAAATCCTAGTCGATCTACTCCCTCTAAATCTACTTCAAATTGTCTTTCTGTGTTAATTTATATTTCTAACTTTGTTTGTTTGTATAATAAAATTATATGTTGGGGTTCTATCAGTCTAAGTATCCTTCAAAATCAAATTTATCATTTATTTTCTTGTCTAGATTAAAAAGTTCTTCTATATGAGCTATATGAACATAACTAAGCATGCACACTATTTATTTTTATAATATAAACTAAGAAATGCATGATTATTCCATAATGTACATAAGTTTATAAAAGAAAAAATTAGAAATTAATGTCTCTAAATATAAAAACATTTATGTGACTAAGCTCAAATAAAATAAGATAAATTAGAAACTATGAAATCCTTGCCAAGATTTCCAAAAATAAGTCATGTAAAATTGTGTTCATTGACTAATATACATAATGTATAAATTATTTTGACAAAATTCTTTTAGTAAGAAAAATTTATGAGGCTTAACTTTAGACCTTGGGAGAGAAGAGTAATGTGATCAACTATTCTATTTCAGATAATGCATTGTTTCATATGAAAATGAAAAGATGTGATGCAATTACTAATATAAATATAAAAACTTGACAAAATTATAGGACAAAAAAACATGAATAGAACAAAACTTTAAAAAATTGTATAAGCACATATATCTAGTTGAAGCATACATAGAGGTACCAATCAAAAAATATAATCCTAAAGTGTCGATCATGTTTTCTAAGAACACTAAACTTGCAGATGTCTCTATTAGCTAAAAAGTTTGGATTCCAATCAAGATGATCAAAGGATTGTTGCTTTTGAATTGGAGCCATATTTTTGTTGTGTATGTGCACTAATATATGTTGTAGAATACGTATCCTCCATTTTAGATAATTGATCTATATAGTTCAATTGACACTCTATAACTATTTCATTTTTCTCTTCCATGTATACAAGATGTGCAACTGGTGAAAAATGGATAAAAAATAATTAGGCTATATAGAATTTTTCCTATGTCAAATATTATGTAGGAATTAATCTACCCTACATATATTAATGCTATGTAATATTTCTTATTGAAATTAGGTTACATACTAAAAATTATAAATAAATGTAAAAATTTAATGAATTAAAAAGTTTATATGAATATTTTTTTGAAGGCCTTTTGAAGGATTGATATTTCTTGACCATAATAAATGTACGCTTTTAATAATAAAGAAACATAGAAAGTTGACCATGATGTAGAAAATTAATAACTAAATTATTCACTATGCATCCCCCCTCTACTACCATTAAAATTCACAATTGAAAGTTCTCAATTGCAAAATTCTTGACATGAATTATTTTAGATAAATTTAAATAAAAGGAAGGAACTTTTCTATATATACTGCTTTACATTTTTTTTTTCAAATATTCAACAAGTTGTAGATTGAAGATTATTTCCTTTCTCAATAACTCACACTCATTAAAGATTAAAATATGGATTGAGAAGACTAGACTATGGAAGCTACAACCATTTTTCGAGTATTCTACACATTATTATTGAGAAATGAAGTTTTTCCTAGGTTTACAAATTGTACACAAAAGTGATGGTATTTTCATCTCACAAGCTAAGTATTTGAAAGACTTAATGAAGATATTTCGATTAGAAATTTGTAATAATGTTGGTACACCAATGATAATTTGTCACAAGTTATCTAGCAAAGATGAGACACCTATAGTTTAGCAGAAGTATAGATCCATGATTGGAGGTTTACAATAAATGACACGCATCTGACCAGATACAAAAAATGTAGTTGGGATTGTAGCTAGTTGTCAAGCTCATCCTAATGAGTATCATTATGTTACAATAAAGAGGATATTTAAATATTTGAAGGGAACATCTAATTGTGGAATATAGTATGATAGATCAAGTGATTTAACTTTGTGTGCTTATGCTATTTCAGATTGGGCATGCAATTTGGATGGCAGAAAGAGCACCAATGGTGGAGCATTCTTTCTTGGAGGAAGATTAGTTTCTTGGTTGAACACGAAACAAGATTTTATTTCACAAAGTATAGCTAAGGTAGAGTATGTAGCAACAATAAATAATTGTAGTCAAGTGATATGGATGCACCAAATGTTGAAGGATATTAGGATAGAATTTTAAGAACATGTTTTCATATACTGTGATAACATAAGTACAACCAATATGTCTAAGACTCCTGTATTGCATTCTAGGACTAAGCATATATCTATTAAGTGTCATGTTTTGAGAGAGAAGGAAACATAAAAGGAGATAAGATTGGAGTATGCAAGTACTAAATAGTAGGTTGTAGATATCGAAGCCCTTACCAAAAGATTTATTTGAGTACTTGAGAGGTATGCTTGCCATTATGCCCCTGCCTACCTTAGAGTGGATGATAAGGAATAGAGTACAAAGCACTATTATTTGACTAGACTGAATGTTGATACTTTTTGTATGGGGGAGTATATATAATGATTAGAGTCAATAAGGACTCTTAGTATTTGGTATTAAATAGTGTCTTCGAACACTTGAGATGGTTGTAAACTTGGAGTAGATAATTAACATAGTAAGGCCTTTGTCATTGATGTCAATGGGGGAGAAGAATCCATGGAAAAGTCCTCTAAGTTGAATGGGGAAGAGACATTTGAATATCTCTATTAGGGAGATTTAGAAAGATTCATGAATATCTCTATGCGGGAGATATACAACATGAAGATGCAAAATATAGTAGTGTTCTAGAGGATATCAGATTTGATGGATGAAGAGGATTTGAATAGGTGAGCAAAACAATAGCAAAGTACTATTTGGTATTCTTGGAACTTAGATATTTTTCATTTATGTTGCCATCAATGCCAAAGCAGGAGATTGCTAGCATAAATGATGATGGTATTCCTTTGGGGGAGTATCCTAAGCATTGGAGAACATTAGCATGTTACATTCATGACATTTTTTGTCATTGATGTCAACATAGTAGTAATTCTATAAAGACTAGTAGAATAGTAGACATATATCATACTTGTATGGAAAGAGTTTTGATGTATAGGTGAAGCAAGTTAAGGACATGTTCTACTCTTTGCCCTGATGACAAGGTTAAATGCACGTAATCTAAGTCAAACATGTACAAAAGTTAGAAGATAGAGTGCATGGAAATCAATTTCTAATGATCCTATTATATCTTCCAATAGAGATTAATCTAGTAATGCATAGTCATCCAATGACAAAGGATAGTCTGATGGTGACATCAGTAAGTGTGCAAGTCCTAGTATCACATGTGTGAAGTTTTGTATAGATTGTGAGCCAACAATTCTATTGTGATTACAAATGAATTTATTATATTATTATAATTAATTAGGAAATCCTCATGGACAACTGAGGGAATTATTTTTAAGATAGGGTATAAAGGAAATATGTTTTCCTTGTTTGTAAGCAGTGATCTTTTTTTGAATGTGAATTAATCAAGAAAGTGTGAAAAGGAGCAGAGTATATTGGTGAATGTGAGTAAGAGATCCAAGGGATTATTGGATGTAGAGTTTATGATCTAGTATCAAGATGAGAATATGCAGAGTCTGGTTGACAAGACAAAGGAAGAGGAAGGAAGCATAATTCAAATCTATTATTCTACAAGGAATAATAAAAATATCATTTGGATAATGGTTTTGTTGGTCTTTCCCTTGAAGATATTGGATAGTAGGTCCATTTGCCTTCCACAACTCCTAATAGGGTTGGCACAACTCCTAACATGGTTTGAATCTCATAACAAGGATTCAAAGTCTCCTGATAGGGATTGATATGTATTAAATTTTTTTGTAGACTCCTAACAAGGTCCATCCACTAACAAGGAATAAATATATTAGTACATTATCTTGTGGGTACCATCCCTACCAAGGTTTTCCCTCTGATCAAAGGTTTCTCTAGTTGACATATATGATGTTATTGTGGATGATTATCTTGTTGTGGGTTTTGATTCTATTATTGACATTATTAAGAATTATTAAGGTTGAAAATTATGATCATAGTTGGATAACTAACTCACCCTCCCCACCTCTTAGTTATATTGGTGGACTATATATTCTCACAATTCATATTAGAGCTTGGTCATAGGTTCAAATCTTGCAAGCCACAATGACTTATGTTGGGAGGGGGATTGTTGATAGTGGGCCAGTATCTCTCATTGGGTTCATGGCATGGATTAACCACCTCTTGTGGTTCTATAAGACTATTGGTTGTATTGGGTATTAACATGTCAGTCTTTTGGTACACCAACAACCCTAGCCTTTCTAATAGATGATTGGTTAGAGGGCCACCTAAAGGGATATCAAAATATATTAAAGAGGGATGTGTAAATCTATCAGGATCTTAAAGATTATCTAATTCTAGATTTGTAAAGTATGATATATTAGATAATGTTGATAAAACCAAAATTGAGGAGGCTATGGTGGATACAATTGTTAATCATAAGTTAGCTCCTATTGAAATTGAAAAGAAAATACTTAAGGATTAATTTGATAGATTAGAAAGAAGATGGAAGAAAGAAGAGAAATAAGAGAAGAAGATAAGGATTGACACATTAGTTAGAGTTATGTTTGATCTATCCCATGATCAATAGGACACATCTTTGGAAAAGTATAGGTACATAACATTTTTGATCTTATAGAATAAAATGGAAATTGTAGCACATCAAGATGAATTTCTTTGGAAAAGAATTTTTGGATTATCTAACAAGGAAACAAAGATGAAAACTATACAAATAGAAGATTATTACAATAGTGGAGAAATAGCAGGTGTGCTTAGTCCACAAGGTAACATGTCATTAGTACATGTCAACACACCTAATAGTTTAGAGGTGAACTAGTCAAGGCTCATAGGTACAGCGGTAGAAGATCAAGAAAAAGACATGTGTAGATAGTAATATTTCTTTAGCACCTCATATTGAAGAAAATAAGATTCTTTTAAAGTTGAATTAGGCGTAACTATTGTTGTCTCAAGCATTGATGCACAAGCATGACCGAGTGGTGAAACTATTGACATTAAGATCGATTTGTCTATCAGTGACTCAACACTTTGTCAAAATGGTTATATTACTACTGAGTTCTATAGTTGCTACTAAACTTATCATTCATTTTATAGTGTTTATTGAGCCACATAGTGTTTACAGAGCTTCATAAATAATGGACAGTGCAAATTGAGCATAACAGATGCTATTGAGCTATGCAGTGGAAGTGAAGAAGATTGTAGTGCTAACTAAGCTATGATATGTTAACCAAGTTATACTATATCTACCAACCTCACTATGTTAACAATATGAATCTAGTGTTTTCTAAGTCATGCAGTGTCAACCAAATGATTTAGTAGCTACCAAGTTTCTCACTATTCACCGAGTCACACAGTGATGACAAAGTTCAAGCTACTTAGAAATGGAACAAGCTTCAAGTTCAACCAAGTGCCAAATATTGCCAAGGTTTTACAGTGTTTTATGTGTATCAAAAAATCACTAAGTTTGTCTTTAGAACCTAAGTTATAGTAGTTGGGTCAACTTTGTGAATTATGATGAAATTGGTATTGTAGCCAACCCCAAAAATTTATAATTTGGATTGATATATATGTAATGCATTGTATCATATCCAACAATGGCTATGAAGACTATATGATGAGGAGAACTGCAAATAAAAGATGACTACAAGCACTATAAGGGAAAATAGATATTTATCTATCACACTCAAGTGATAATTGCAATACAAGAATGAGAAAATCAAAGTTGCAGATCAGAGATCAACTACTAGTTCATCATAACAGGTGCATTAGTTAAATCCTTTAATAGGATAGACTTAATTTTTTTGCTAAATCTCCCAACCTAGTGTATACTTCATTGTATGTTTGTAAATCCTTTAACAAGGTGGACTGCAAAGTCCTTATTTCTCTTAATAGGACAGATCAGCAGAAGTGGTCAATTATAAGCCTTATGAGGTTAACTTTATACTATAGTACTAAAGCTTGTTGGTATCATCCCCACTCCAGTTTTACTTTGTAATTGGATGGTTTATGAGTCACCAAATCTTGTGTCAAAGTGTTATGAATGTTTTAAATGTTTTCATTCTTTCATGCATACAATTAGATCATAATATTATATGAAGGATCAATTGGTGAAGTAAGATAATTTTTTATTGGTTCCTAATTCACCCCTCCCCTCTCAATAACCTTATCTACCTTATATTTCCAAAAATTGGTATTAGAGAATTTGGTTCTCACATCAAAAGTTTAATGACTTGAGAAAAGATTAGAGACAATGGTGGTATACAAGCTAGATAAGGCTATTGATAATGAAATGTTGAATCTAGAATTGGTCATTTGGAAACTAAAGAAAGAAAAGGAATAACTCTCTTAGTCATTGAAAAGAAGGAAAGATCTTGTAGTATAAATGAATGATATTCTCTACATTGATGAAAAAATTGAAGATATATGTCCAAAAAGAAATTTAGATGAAGATGATGCAACAATCAAAGATCTATTAGAAAAGAAATCCAATCTTAAAGAAAAAGT
The DNA here is from genome assembly GCA_028749045.1 of Cupressus sempervirens. NCBI lineage: Eukaryota > Viridiplantae > Streptophyta > Pinopsida > Cupressales > Cupressaceae > Cupressus > Cupressus sempervirens. The sequence goes on along the minus strand of CM053791.1, from coordinate 738,104,283 downwards.
TAGAAAGCTCAAAAGAGATCAAGAAATCTAATCAGTCAGATTATAAGAAAAAATAAAAATCCAAAGAAGTGATAGAAGAAAAGAACAATGACATTCAACAACTATTCCTTCAACAAACAGACTTAATTGATCAACTCACTAATGGAAATGAAGAGCTTATGAATCTAATATTAGAGAATGAAAGACTAAAGAATGATTTCAAAATTGAAAAGAAAACCTATGAAAGAATGATGAAATCTCAAGAAAGCAAGAATCAATTGAATGAGAAAAGTTAGTATAGACACAAAGGCAAAGCTAGAATAGGATACACTGAAGAACGTGAATCATCTCAACAAGGAGCTCAAAAGAAGAAAAGGTCTAAATAAAATCATTATGGTGAGATAGGTCATACATCAAAAAAATGTTGGAGTAATGGTAAAGAAAAATTAAATGGAAAGTGTTACAATTGCAATAAGCATGGTCATAGAGAAAGTGAATGCAAAGAGAAGCCTAAGTTTGGTGGTAAATGTCACAATTGCAAGAAACAAGGACACAAATCTTCAGAGTGAAAAACTGAGCAGAGGAACCCAACAGAGAAAATTGTGAAAGAAATATTTGGATGAGATTACAATAGGTGGTGTAAATGTCACTACCGTGGAAAATTTGGGCACTTTGGAGAAAATTGTGTGAAACATCACATGAGGAAAATATATGCTACTAAAAGACGTTTAATTTGTACAAAACTTGGATGTATTGCAAAGAAATGTATGAACACAAGAAGAATTAAAGATGAAGAGAAAGCCAAAGATGACAATATCAAAAAACAAATGAGGTAGCAAAGGGTACTAAAATCTCTAGAGAATGCAAACCAAGATCATGAAGTGAATGGCACCCAAGTCAATGAGTTGGCTGACTCAATCATTTCAACTTAGTTCCTTATGGAGATCACCAGAACTGTGATTTAGAAAAAGTCATCTAACATCAATTCTAGCTAGCAAGAAGAAAGATCCATATCAACATTCAAGATACAAAAGGATCACCAAGCATGATGGAAAGCAAGAGATCTTACTAAGTAAGGTGAGGTTGCATATTATTGTAGACATGAAGTTGGTAGTTCCTATCCAATGATGGTGACTCTATTGAGCTATAGATGTCTCCCGAGAATTAAAGAATAAGATGACTTGAGGACTGCCTATCACCAAGTGAGTATGAAGTACAAAGCATTAATGATGATTGAAATAAGGAAATTTGTTAAAAGGAAGAAATTGAGTGCATTATTTCACCGCAAATTTCTAGAGATATTTGTGAAGAGAAAATTTAGAGCCTCCAAAAAATTTGAGCATTTTCTATTCAAGAATTCTTGATTTTTCAAAAACCCTATCAAGCATGGCATCTTCAAGTAGCAAAGAAAAGAAAGGTTCTAAAATGTTGATTCATGGAGTTGACTACAATGCACCTAATTTCAAGTTGATTCCAACAATTGTAGAGGTACTCAACCTAGCTAGTGCACAATCATAAATTCCACCCAAGGTATTACTCATGCATGATATCCATTCATTCTACCACTATTTAGGAATTCAGAACCCTAGAGATTAATGAAGCATACAATGTATTGTGGGTGGATGGTGCATTGAAACCCAAGAATCAACATTTGGAAACTAAGGGTTTGATGCATATTTCACATATGCCAAGAGAATTTTAGGTGAACTAGATTAGATTTATTCTAAGCTATGTTCATAATGGGAAGTTATGGTTGGACTAACCCATTCAAATCACAAAGAAAATGATTCATAGAATCATTGGGCTTCCAATGCTAAATAAAGATAAGACAACCAAAACCCTAGGTTAGGTAGAACTAACCAAGAAGAGTCTTGCTGAGTGAGATGAAAGAGGCATGAAGCTTAATGGTGTAACAGAAATAGAGGTGAAATTTGGCATAGATGTAATTGCACACAAAATATATGGTTCAAGTTGGTCAAACAATGTGCAATGTGAAGCTGTCAATCTTGCAAACAAAGCAGTGAAGAATAATTTATCCTTTGACCTTGCCAAGTTTTTGTTGAATCAATTCAACAAAAAAATGGAGAGCATTAGAGGGTAAAAGAATAACCCATGTAAGTTTGGTTCTCTACTAACATGTTTATTCTTCTTTTTTCAAAAGTTTTTCCCATCCAAAGATTCAGTAGTATGGAGGAAGGATGTTCCTATTTTATATTAGATCAAAGAATATATAGTAGAGATGGGTGAAAATTTCTATAGCATCATGGATAACTATTTTGAGACATTCAAAGAAATATCTATTTCATGGTGGACTTTGACAAAGCATATATTCAGGTAGTCAGACCTAGAGTGGCATGGGTTAAGCTACTAGAGTATGAGGTTAACATTGATAATAGCAAGAATACCATAGAGGCTTTGTTGAATGAGCTTGTGGATCTGAAAGCAACTTATTTTGGAACATGTGATGAGGCAAAGGAAAGAATTGAGCTTGAGATCAAGCTACCTCAAGCAATAAATAAAGGAAGGAAAAGAGTAGAGAAGCTACTAAAAAGCACAAAGGAAGCAAGTTCTCCTCTAATGCTTACCGAGGGAAAAAGGTGATGATGTAAAAGATGATGGTCAAGAGGATGCAGAAGTAGAAGCAAAAAATGAGGAAGAAGAGACTCTTAGGAAGAAAGGTAAGGTTATCATAATCAAACCTGCCAAGTTCTCCCTTGTTGTATTCACAAGAAGGACAACCAAGTCTACGAAGAAGTTGAAGGTAGGTGAAGACAAAGAAAAGTAGATTATCTTCAAAATATTTGCACCTAAACTTCAAGAAAGATTTAAGAAGATGGATGAATCAAAGGGCATGGCATGTTTCAAATTTCTCAAATATGAGAAAAGGAATGATGAAGAAAAAAGGAAGATTGAGGATACTCTTGTAACCAAGCTAGTTAAATGGAAGTACTCACTAGATGACCTTGCACAACAAATTCATGATGAACTTATGCAGGCAATAAACCCTAGATGGAAAAATGCAAGAAAGACTACAAAGGAATTATTTGAAACAACTCATGCCAAATCTCAGTAAGGAGATAAAGGAATCCTTGAAGAAAAATAAGAAGTTTACTCTCATGTTAAACACATGCATTATATTTCTTAAGGACATTGAATATGTGGTGAAGGAAGCTATAAGTACATGGAATAACATCTCTGATCTACATCAACCTAGTGACTTTTTGTACACATTGTTGGAAAGGATGATGAAGATAAGGAAGAAGATGTAGAAATAAAAGATGATGAGCTAGATTATGTCAATCAAGATGACAAGGAGGGAGAAAATGAAGCTACTAGATGAAGCCTCCTAGAGATACAAGGAATTGAGGAAACTAATGCAGAGAAAATTGTAGCAGCACTCATGGGCTCATTTCCTCACTCTTTGAGCAAAGCCTTAGTGAAATTAGGTTGAGAGAAAGTTTCTACCAAGTTGGTTGTGGATGCCACTACTATACCAAGCACCCAACCAAGATTTGGATCTATTTAGCTAAGTGTTACATTGGCTAAAATTCCCAACACTTCATCTACAGAGAAACAAGGTCCTCCATCATAAAGCTTGACCGAGCACCAATAAGGCATTCCTATTGTTAGTCCCATTTCTACATTTTTTGCTAGTCCATCAATTTCTACAATTGTTTCTATTCCAAATGTATCCATAGCTTCTACAATGATAGTTAAGGAGCAGCCTCAACTGAGTAGTGAAGTCTTAAATAAGGGTAAAAAAATTGTTTCTATGATTCTGAAAGAAAAGGGTAAAGAAGAAGTAGAAGAAATTGATCTAGATGAGGATATAGTTATTCAAAATTGGAATATCTCTACCCTCACACCTAATCAAATGGATACCATGGGTGAAGTATTGAAGAAGAGAGATAAGTAACAGGAGCTTAGAGAAGAAAAAAAGAAAGATTTAATCTAGTTCTTGAAGACATAAAGCGCATATTTATTAACACTTTGAGTATTGAGGTTGATGGTAAATAACCCATTTATGACTACTTAGTAGAAATTGCCCAAAAATATAATGAAGACTTAAATGGACAAGATAAACTACTACAAAGAGCTAAAGAAAATTTGAGAATAGAGTGTTGGAACAAGTTTCACTTAGAATTGTAATAGATCAAGTAGAGTTAGCTACTATTCTTGGTTCATTGGAAACCTTTGTTAATAATGTTGCTTCATTATTTGTCAAACTGAGTGATACATCTATCTTCACAAAGGAGATCAAGGATAAACTATACAAGATAGATGAAGATATGAAGACAAGTTCACACCAATTGTCACTTGACCCAACTCATAGTTATGCACATTATTCAAAGATCATATATCTAACAAATCAACAAGCAGAATTATTGAAGGAAGAAGTTAGAATCTAGGCCACACTTGCAAAAATTTAGGGCATGATTCTTCCAAACATGGATGCATTTCAAAAACACATTGCACATGCCAAGACACTCATCCATGATAAAAAATTCTTCATAGCTTATCACATGATGGAGTTATCACCAAAAGTTTAGATTGCATTACATGCAAACAAGGTATTGTAGGAGAATTGGTAAAAGGAAATGGTACGTATTCTAAAGGTACATTCTATTTTTTTGTCACATTTTGGTATTAACATATAGATGCTATACACCTTTGGCATTTATGTCAAAAAGGGAGAGAAGTAATATGTAAAGGAGGAGAATTATACTATACTCCATTTTTATGAGAGATATATGTATGGGGGAGTAGTATAGTAGTATGGATAAACAAAAAATACCTTTACAAAAGCAATTTTGAAAAATCGAAAAAGGAAGTTTTGACTTATAGTTTTGAGTGATCAGATTTTTGTTTTGATAAGAATTTTTGTAACTAATGCCAAAGGGGTACATTGTTTAAATTGAAGCCAATTTGTTTATCAGTGACTCAACACTTACTCAAAATGGTTACATTGCTACTGATCTCTACATCTTCTACCAAGCTTATTATTCAATTTGCAGTGTTAACCAAGTGATTTATTTTTTCTTGAGCCAAGTAGTCATAATATAGTGTCTACCAAGAATCTAAGTCAGTTTTTAGTGTTTATCAAACTACATAGTGTTTATTGAGCTTCATAAACAATGTACAATGCAAATTGAACATAGTAGAGGCTACCGAGATATTTAGTGGAAGTGAAAAAGATCATAGTGTTAACTAAGCTATGGTATGTTAACCAAGTTATAATGTATCTACCAAGCTCATCATGCTAATAATATGAACCTAGTGTTGACTAAGTCATGCAGTGTCAACCAAATGATTCAGCAACTATCGAGTTTCTTAGTGTTCATCGAGTCACATGGTGTTAACTAAGTTCAAGCTACTTGGAAGTGATTAGTATGGACTAAGATTTAATTTTGACCGAGTGTCAAAGATTTTTGAGCACTGATTATGTTTTCTATGTATTAGAACATCATCAAGTCTTTCTTTAGAACTTGAATTACAAAAGTTGGGCCAACTTTTCTAATTATGATGAAATTGGTATTGTAGTTGACTCCATAAAGTTATGATTTGGATTGGTATATATGTAATGCATTATATCATATCTAAGTATGAATGTAAAGAGTATATGATGAGAAGAAGTGTGAATTAAAGAAGGCTACAAGTAGTAAAAGGGACAACAGAGATTTATATATCACAGTCAGGTGATCATTACAATGTAAGGAATCTCAATAAGAAAATTAGAGTTGCAGATCAAAGATTAGTCACTGGTTCATCCTAACAAGTTCATCAATCAAATCCTTTAACAAGGTAGGCTTAACATTCTTTGCTAAATCTTCTAACCGAGTTCATAATTCATTTAATGCTTGTAAATCTTTTAACAAGGTGGACCTCACAATGTTTATTACTCCTAATAGGGAAGATCACTAAAAGTGGTCAATTGTAAGACTCAATAGGTTAACATTATACTACAATACTAAATCTTGTGGGTATCATCCCCACTCTAGTTTTACTTTCTAATTGGAAGGTTTTTGGGTCACCATATCTTGTGTTAAAGTGTTATGAATGTTTTAAATGCTTTCATTATTTCATGCATATAATTAGATAAGAATATTCTATGAAGGTTTAATTGGTGAAGTAAAAGTCTTATTGATTCTTGATACACCCCTTCCCTCTCAATAACCTTTCCTACCTTATATTTCCAATAGAAACTTCTTTAACATCTCTCAAAGCAGTTCCAAGAAGCAACACTCCTCCAGAGAGAAAAAAGGACAACAATAAAAGGTGTTTCACCAAATATTGAAATTAATTTGGATGAAATAATTAAGATGCCACAATTGGATTTGGTAAATCTCACCTTGAAGGAAACTAGTTTTCTACAAGGAGTTTTGGAAAAGAAGAGAAGACAAGAGTTAAAAAGAGAGCTCAAGAAACAATAGATACTAAATGATGTAAAACATGTTTTTGTTGATGCTTTTGAGATACAAAATTTTTCATTAAAATGCATCAATCATAACCCAACTTGTAAATATAGTTGATCAAGTCAATGCTAGAAGCATGGAGTCAAATAAAAAATTGATTGAATGGTCTGCAAGAAGATTTGAGACCAAGGTTTTGGACAAAATTTCCATAACCATTACTAAAATGAAAGTGCAATTACAAGAGAAAATATAGGTTATATGATAGAACTCATATAGAAGGTACACCATTTATACAAAAAAATTTCAAATGTGTCAAGATTCATAAACAACATCCAACGAAGAAAAAACCAAATTCAAGCTAATGTGAAGAGATTCAACAATATTATTTTTGAGCCAACAAGATCAAGCATTGATCATTATAATAATCTATTGAATTCTCATAGTACATTGGTCAAGCTTCAGTCAATTGATAGCAATACAAGATCCAAATTTATCTCTATTAAATAAATTATGATACATCATTTGGAGGTCATGCAGACAGAAACACAAAAAGCCCATGATCCTATTGAGCTTGTATTGTAAAGATGTAAATATGACAAAGTGTTTTTTCCATGAATGTCAAAGGGGGAGATTGTTGGTATCTATAATAATTGTTTTCTATTAGTGTCAACCACTTATTCATTTACAAGGTAGAGTCAGCCAGCCATCAATGCAACCAAGATACTCTATATAGGTTGATTCATGTACATAAGAAAGTATGTAGCAATCTCTCAAGGAGCTGAGTATGTGTATAATCACTGAGTACTTTTCTATATGATCCAAGCTCAACAGTGACCAAGCAAGTTTCAAGAACACAAGTATCGAGTTACATAGTATGTGCCGAGCACTACATAGACTGATTAACAATAATGCTGAGTGTCAGAAATTAGTGAAGACTAAGCAAAGCAAAGTTTACATAAAAGTCAAAAATGGAACAAATTATGAGGTAAAACATTTTTGAGCCAACATAGAAGGAACATTTAATTTTTTTAGAGGTTGTTATAGAGAATTTTGCATGTGAATTACATGGATTACACATCCCTATGATTTGTGATCAAAGATTCAAATGGAGAGGCTAACCTAGATTTGTGTGTGAGAGAGTGATAGAGAAGGAGAAATAAAGAGAAGTATATGCATGTGAACAAGGAGTGATATGCAAGTGAAGGATCAAGATAAGATCAAAAGTTAATGAAAGGCATTTATTATCACTTAATAGAGAAAGTGACCTATTCAAGGAAGTGAAGTGAAATGAGAAGAAATTTTTATTAGATTAGAGGAGAGGATTAGTTAGAAAGGAGGAGACTCAAAATTAGCTTACAAAGAAAATTCAGAGTGAGGTACTGAATCAGTTCTAACCAACTTAAATCAGGGCAAGTCTCTTAATAGATTATTCTTTATAGATCTTTTCAAATCTCCTAGTAGAGTCCTTACTTTCTTGTAAGCATTAAATCCTCAAATAGGGTGAAACCAATTGGTCTCTTAAGATCTTAACAAGTGATACCCCTTATAGGATAGATAATATTTTATGATGAAATATTGTAACCATAATAGGTTATCTTTATTATTGGAGTGCTGAAGACTTGTGGATGTCATCCTCACCCCAATTTTACCTTCCCCTTGGAGGTTATCTATGTAAAAAATATTTTGTAATGTGTTTATTTACATGCATGTGATGGATCAAATTTACATAATACAACAAGCTTATTATTATAAGTTTTACATGCATAGCATAATGGGTCAATGTGTGAATGAATTATTGAAAACTAAAAGTTCTTAGGATTCTAATTCAAACTCTCAAGCCCTCAATATCTTGGTTATCATATTTATAACTTCATTAGTCAAAAATCATATCACCCATAATATGATTCTCTATTAAGCTTTGTTTTTTTGTTCTTGATATTTAATGTTTTTTGTATTTTTCCTAAAAAGATGACTCTTCTTTTCCTACATATAGATCATCATTCAAATATCCACTCCTAATTTTCAAGCTCATTTTTAGACATAAATAACGTTTTAAGAATTATGTACCTAGGAGAAAAGTGTTTGAGATACTATGTACCTAGAAACATAATATTTTATATCTTATACTTCTACTTAGTTTGGCTAAAGTTAGGTTCTGAGACCCATGTAATAATTTTGGTAACAATTTGGATGTCATGTTTGACCTAGTTTTCTTTGGAATCAAAAAATATATGATGAGGCGTATAAAACATTTTTTTCCTTATTTTGATATACATTAATGATCAAAATTAAGAAACTGAGCATTTCTAGATACCACGCAATCAAATATTCAATATCTCATCTTTGTTCAAAATAATCTAATGAGAACTTAAGGAAATATTGAACATTGAATTAATATTCTCTCCCATTAAGGCCAACTAAAGGAGTGAATAATCATGAAAGGGGTTTCTTTCATTGTTCCACAGTCTATTTTTGTTCATTAGAAGTGATTATTATGCAAGTTTGAGTTCATAGATGAATTTTATTGACAACGAATTTTTGAATCCTTTTTTTTGTGAGGGTTATATATATATTTTTTTGATGAATAGACCCTTCCTTATATTAAAAAAAATAAAATAGAGTTACATATTCAATAAAAAAGGGGCCAGGGGATATAGGATCACCCTGCGAGTTCATACAGCCACTGGCCAGAAATTAGCTATTCATAAAAAAACTAAAGAAAACAAAAAAAAACAAAGAAATCCTCATGCTTCCAGTGTAGTGCTAGCTGAGCAAGGAGGATCCTTATCATCACCCACCCAAAAGTGGGGAGAGTAGATGGCTTAGGGGGAGCCCAACCATCATTCATAGCAGCAACATTATCTTCATCTTTCTCTCCCTCAGGCCTGGGAGGAGAAACAACTAAATCTAACCATGGAAACACCCACTTGGGGTTCAGGTGAGTAGAGGGCCAACCAGTAGTAGGAGCACTAGGAGGAGTCATTAGGGACCATGTAAACCTCCAAAAATGTGACACTAACAAAAAGCACCACCATTAGGAGAGTAGTGTTGTTGAGAGTGAGGCATGAACAAATCATACAAGGGGCATTACCCAATGAGCCAAAAGCTCTTGTAAGTGCACCACCTCCAAAGCCACTTTATCCATCTGTACTTGAATCTGAAATATGACATTGTTATAAATACATGCTTTAGAGTACATAACCACATTAATGTCATGTGTGTTGTGAGCATAAATGACTACATTATGATCTTTCCAAATGGTAAATAAGATCTCCAATCTAAAATCATGCCATATCTAGGCATATTTGAAGGGAATATAGGTATTATCACCCAGAAGAACCATATTCTAAGAAAAAGGTTCTGGGTGGAAGGGGAGAAAGAGATCATGGATCCATTGCCAGTAACACTAAGCCCATCTACAGAACCAAAAAATGTGCAAAAAGGACTCTGGTTGACCACAAAAAGGGCAACGAGGGTCAGGAACTCCTAGATGCCATAGCCAAGAGCCCAAAGGCAAGCCCTAGAAAAGAATACACTAGGAAAAGTGTGCAATTTTGGGTTTAGTAATGGCATGCCACACAGTGGAAAACCTATGACTCCAAGTGCAATGCAAAAATTGCAAATGCCAATGTTGGTTGAGAACATCAACTATGGGTAGGTGAGGAACTAACCATCAGTAACCCAACCTAGGTTTATAGCTAGTTACTAGAGTGTCTAGATATCACTCCCAATCTTTCCACCAAGGGTGAGAAGACTGAATGCCTAGGTTTTATATTTAAATCAAATATATTTACATTTTTTGTGTGAGGGTTTTATTACATTGAGTCCTACTTAATGTGTTTTGGCTAGGATAAATGAAATAGTCTTAGTTTCAATGGTCTTAAGTTCTTTTTGTTTCACAAGATTATTCATTAGAAAAATAGGTCTATAAATGATATTCCTCCTATGATTGAGAATAACTCTTCTGAATCTTCTCCTAACAAAGATTAACTATTTAGAGTTCTCACTATGTATGTGAATATGTCTCCCATGAATTTTAAAAATGTTAAGATATTTATAGGAATAGAGAACTCTAATTATAAGCTCATCTTTATACTAAAATGTTTGACGAAGATAATTTATAATGATGTGCATGATATTAATATATTTCATAATATCTCTTATCTTGTTGATCAAATTGGTAAACCTATGTGAAATTATCCCTATCAAATTGGTTTCACTTCACCTACAACTAGTTTTGATACTCCTATTTCTATTCCCACTTTAATATATGGTGTGTCCACTTATGCTACACCTTTCATAATAACTTCTAATCTAAACACTAATCATACACATGTTAACTTATTTCTAATCCTATTGTTCCTCCTCTTTCAAGTATTCCACATGTTTCTTTACCCTCATCCTTTACCACTTACAAAGTATTTTTTTTTCTATATTCTATCACTCATTCTAATTATAACAATAGTCTAAATTACTTAGAATATATCCTACCACTCTTTCTTCCAGACCCACTATCAAAACCTTTTCCAAGACCATTTAATCATTGTGAAAATAAACAACATTGATGACTAGATCAAAATTAAATATTTCTTCTTTTGTAATTAGAAGTTCTTTCTCTTTAGAAATAATTTACATTGTAATTACTCAATACATTTAAATTCCTCTTTTAGAGATTTAAAAGGGTAGAGATAATGCCTTTACTCATGTGGAATTCCTTCAAGCATTAAGATTTCTCTCATGATCATAGATTTATTGCTCAATGCTTTACTAGAGCATTTTCAGATAAATAATTGCAATGTTATTAATATTTGCCTCATTTTATTGATTATATTAAAAATAATTGTTTTCATCATGTATAGGCATAAAATAAATCCACTACTGTAACCACTAGTGAAGAGTGAAAACCAAGATTTGCCTCCTAATAAAAAGCTAATTTAACACAATATAAAATGTTAATTTTAACATAAAGGAAAGGTGAAATTTCTTAGAATTACTTCACCTCCACCTCTATAAAGAGAGGATTTTATTTGGGTACATATGAAAAGTGAAGCTGAATTATAGATGAAATAATGCATATTGAAATACATAGGGGATGAAGGCATACCTTGTAAAGTACATAGATATAAATGAGTTGTCAAAGACTATTGGATCTAGCTTGAACTTAAGTTCTAAAGTTGTAAAAATAGAATCTATGAAACCCATAAATATCTATATTCTCTACCAAGGTTTACCTAGATTGAAAGGTTTGATCTACATGAGTGACGTTTATCTAGAAAGGTTACTCTACATCCATGCTCTACAATATGTGAATACGAAATAGTTTTAAATCTGAAAAGTTATCCTAAAAGGGTATCCCAATCTCTTCTCTATTTTTCCTTCTAAAATATACAATGAATAAGAAATATATTTTTTTCTTGTTAATGTGTGGTTTTCATTGGTTGAACCCTAGTTTAAGAATTAACATTTAAATTAAGATAGAAAATAAATGAAGATAAAAACCAATAGAAGTATATCTAACATGAGGAAATGTAAATATATACAAAAAATCTTGAATTGAAAATATAATCAAGTATGTTGATGAACAATATCCTTGACTCAACTTGAAAAACTATAGGAAAGAAAATCAAAATAAACCAAAAACTTTATGAATAAATGTTCTTGGAATTCACCTTAGGAATGAGCATGAATCTTGGATAAATAAATATAGAATATCAAACAAAGAAGCTCAAATGTATAAAGGGGTATTCTAAATGTTGAAAGTCTAGATCTTACATAAAATCCTTTCACTTCTTCACTATTTTATTCTTTAATCTGCAAAGCAAAAATTTCTTAATTTCCTTGAATGTTTAAAGCATTCTTTAGTGTTTTTTGGATGCTTGGAGGAAATGGATCATATATTCAGTGGATGGATGCAAAATGAGGCAAATAGATGTGGTTATAAAGGGTTCATAATAGACTTTCTCTTGTCATCAAACGAGACATAAAATCAATGCCTTAGATAAGCCTCAACATAAGGCCTAAGAAGAGAGCCAATAAATGTGCCCCTTGTAGGGATTTCATCCATCATCAAGGATACACTATATCAATGTAAATGTGGTACATGTTAGAGTGATATCTAATATTTGACGGCTTGGGGGACTACTTCAAACAACTCAAACTCCTAACTCATTATTATGTATATATGGATTACTAAAAAATAAATAACTATAAGTAACATGCATCATACATAAAACATTTACACATTTATGACACAAGGGTTTGTTGTGAAAACCAATTTTGTGAAAAATTGCCAAGTAACATACTACCAATTTCCACTCTTCTAAAGTGAGCTCGATTAAGAGCCAACCCTATTAAAGATTACAAAATACACTATTAGGTGAGACACTATTAAAGGTTTAATCATCTTATTAAGAGTGTCCTAATATGAGGAATTTTGATCATTCCATTAGTATGTCACCTTGATTTATAGATTTATAAATGATTGTTAGGTTAACCTTGATTAATAGTTTTTGACTTCCATAATGGTTAGAATGTAGCAAAAGGGTTGATCCATTCAAATAAAACTCACCTTGAAAATTTAGATATACATTTGAATCATTTATAGGTTAATTAGTTGGACTTCATTATAATCTCCATCTCTGATATGCTTGGACACCCCTCATGAAATCATACTTAACCAATTTTCTTACTTTTTGTTAGCTAGTCTATTTTTTATGGGTTTTCCACAAAATTACTAATAAAAAACAAACCAATGTTAGAAAGCATCTCTCATGCCTCATTAAATAGGTAGCTTTGATCCTTTTCCACTTAAACATCACCATATATCTTAGAATTTGTTCATATTTAATGAATCTGTCCCTCATTTTATCCTTCCATTCCTTTCATGATACTTCTAGAAACTTCTCTTTGAATCCTTGTCTTTTATCCCATACCAAAATCAATTCATGCAAATATATAATCTATTTCATCAATCCCATTGAAGTTCTACCCATAGATAAACATAATTTTATGACCATGGAATGAACCAATAAAGATGTTCTACCCATGTATTGGACTTAGCATGTTATTTTAAAATGTTTTAAAGGAATATAAAATTTAGCATATATCTACAAAAATATATACAAAGGATGACATAAATAGTACTTATCATGTATATATAATAGATATAATAAGGAAGAAAAAAATGATATATAATTCAAATAATAATGAGACATTCATTTAGAAATAGTTAAATCAATACTCTTTAGTTAATGACATTAACCCTTTCAATCTAAGAACATAGACAATGATGAAAACATTAAACCATTTATAGTAAAAGGATCCTTAAATGGGAGAAGTATTGAATACAAGAAATTATCTAGATAAGAATTCCTAATTAGGATAATATCCCCAAGAGAAAGAAGAGGGGAAAAAAACTTTATTTAAATAGCCTCTTGTTTACAAGAAAAATGGAAAATTTTGAAAGATTTAAACTTTAAGTTTCATGCCAAAAACTAGGGAAATATACACCAACAATTTTTTAAAAAAGATAAATTCAACTAAGTTAACACATGAAAATGTAAACCATCATTGAGGAAATTGAAAAAGGCCAACACCATGGCATATTTAGTTTGGAGTTAGAAGTTCTAGGTACATAATTTAGTTTAAATTATATCACATGAGGATTTAGAGTCAATATTTCATCCTAGATGAGTTAAAAACCCTAGGTTCTAGTGCTGCAGGGAAACCTAGATTAGGTTGAATAATTCGGTTGATTAAAACTTTAATTTTATGTTTAGATGTAGCATAATGGTTTTAAAACTTATGTTGTGGAAATAAGTTAGGTTAGATTTATTTTATACCTTCGTAGTCAATTCATTTTACAAGTTAAACCCATAGGTGAATTGAATTGAATTTATAGGTAATCCTAGTAATTCTTGTTGGAATTCTCTAGAGTAACTTTGGGGTTGGGGAGGGGGGGTGTGGGGATGAATCCATTATCCAAGGTCCAAATATAAAAATAAAAATTTTTGATGCTTAGTAGACCCATATTCATAAAACTTTATTATGCATGCATGCATTAGATTATACAAATCTTAAACTTTCTAGGTTATTGTACTAGGTCAAATCAACTTTGTAGAAATGTAAACATGAAACACAATAGATTCAATAATGCATTTGAAAGAAGGATTTTACATGGAAACCCAATTTGGGAAAAATCATCAGTAACATGCTACTAATTATCAAACTTCTAAAGTGATTCCCTATGAAAGACCAACCCTGTTAAAGGTTATAATACACGTTGTTAAATGTGACCTGGCTAGAGGATTTCAATCACCTTGTTAGTAGTGAGCCTTGTTAGAGAAATTTAGATCATTCATTTGGAATTGTTGGTGTAAATAATTATTTACTTATTAAACTTACTTAAGTGAACTTAGGTCAATGCATTATTTTATTAATTATTAGTTTGACACTTAGGAGTTTGCATACTTTTATGAGTTGTCATGTTGACAACACAAAAGTAAGCAACTCTAATTTAGCACATGGTGTCTACAACATTAGAATTTCCATAATTAACAGAGTTGTCATGTAGACAAAATAGTTATTTGCACTCTTAATTAAGCACATGGCATCTACAACATAATTTTACATGCTACAGCTTTGTAGGTTTATCCTATTATCATCACATTTACTCCTATGCTTAATGGAGGATAACCAACACTTGTTGGAAGTGTGCTTGGTTGTAAGATTTATAAGTATGCTAATTCTTAGGCATTCTAGAGGCCTTTATATACAAGCACTCCTAGTGTGTATGACATAATTGACCATTGAATGACAATAAATCAATTTTGGATATTGTTATTATGATCATACTTTGTTGGTCTACTATTGTGCTTGTGCTTGAGTTCCTTGATCTTGGGTGATTTTTCCCTAAGAATTTTTTTTACATGGTATTAGAGCTATACCAAATTTTTACATAGTACCAAAGCTGAGGGAATTTCTCTTCACATAGCCATTCAAGACCATTTTCTTGCTTCACCTCTCTAAGGAAACCTTGACCCAGATCTGGAGTATCACAGTCATTGGGAGCATCTAGAGCCAAAGCAGACCATGCCATTGCATTTAGAATGTTGATTCGGTGAAATTTGATAATAAATTTGCCTACCCTAGGCCATAGTTGAATTTTAGGAAAAAATTTCTTGTAAACCGGTACTCGAAGGCTCGATTTGCAAGTATAGTATGATCTATTAGATTTTTAATTTATTTTAATTTAGATCACTATTTCCTTTTCTTCTCTACAAATTCTCAAATTTCTTTTTTAGATCATCGGGCCTGGAACAAAGTTTTTTTGCAAGAACTGGATTGTGAAATCCTAGCCTATATAGGCTGAATATTCCATCAACATCTTAATAATTTAGCAACATTTTTTGCAATTTCTCACCATTTTAAACATTACTAGTGATACAACACAATTCTATGGTGGGCCACTTTACCAAACCAATAGCCAGTGGCTACCATCATCTGGTGTCCTTGCCTTTTGTTATTGATTGGAAGCAATTTTTTTTCAAACATTGCAAAAGTCTTAAAACCCATTGAGGTGGGACTAAACACCAAATTCTCAACGTGACTTTCCACACCCACTAGGCATTGTAAAGACTCCTCACCAACCATCCTTATTCTGGCACCACTATCATAGATAGAACTCCTAGTGTTAGCAACCTCCAATTCCCACTTTCCGTTTGAAGAGATCTGGTGCCCGTGTAGACTTTCCAGCCATGCTTTCAATCATCAACAACATCTTTCAATAGCAATGACTTGTTTTGCATTTCCTAGTGTAAACTCTACTTTTGGTTATTGACAACAACTTCTTGCCCATTTTTTTGTAGGATTCTAACAATGCAGAGTACTCTCAACCATCGGCATGAATACCTTTTGGCCCCCATGATAAAACTATCTGACATTTCAAACTATGCTATATTAGCCACCATGTGGCCTTCTTAAATTCTGCCATGTCAGCTCCAAAGACCCTCATTCAGAGGAGTCCAGTCATGCCACGTGACCCAAAGGAAAATTCCTCGATGTGGACAATTCTCCATGTCATAGTCCCTATCAGTAGTATGACAATGACATGTAGGAAAAGCCAACTTGGATCCATACTCCACACAAACTGACACATCATCCAGATTGTACATTATGTATAGTATGACTTGGCACATCACCAAGTGGGCCCTTTCTTTTGCTGACATCATCATTTTTCTGTCTTAAATTTGACAATTGTTTGACCTTCATTTCTAGGAAAATTTGAACTTATGCAAAGGCTGTTTGACCATCAAATTTGATCTCACAATTTTTTTCCTAGACCCCTCTCTAAATGTATTAGTTTTGATTCGATAGTTCAACTTTAGGAGGTCATAACTCAATCATTGGGACTCCAAACCAAGTGCAATTTTTTTAATATATTGGGTAGAATTTTCTAAACTTTTTAGTGGTGTAGTACTTTTCTATTTTTGGTGCATAGATTTGTTAGAAATTTCCTTTTTGGTGACTGTACCTATCCAATCTTGCATTTTGCAACTTGAAATGCTTTGTACAGGCTCATCTAGATACATTTTTAAGTTCTATTTTTTTTTAAAGTGCTTAATTTTTTGTCTACTTTCTAGATCTATAATAAGATTATAGGGTTGTATGGACAAAAATATCACTTTTAGACTAAGGGCCTATTCTGCATTGTATTTCTTTGGTTACTTTTCAAAATTGTTATACATTTGAGCTATAGTGCTTAGTGATAGATTTGAGTCTCAAAAGGTAGTTGTAAACAAAAAAATCAAAAGTCCACTTTGTATATTTCTACAAGTGGCCTCTTGTACATGCACTACCTATAAAGCACTAAATCATGCATTAGGAGGGGGTTGTTTATTTTTTTTGCATTTTGGGGGGTACATTGATTAGTACATCATGGATGATGAAGATTTAATTACCTTGACAACACTAAACTATAAGCAGTGGAGTGAATTGGTTCTCACTTATCTTAGTCAACATTTAATGCATTGTCATATGCGAAAGGACTTTCATACAATGGTGACACTGGTACCATCATTTGTCATGCCTTCTTTCTACATATGGATATGGAGGTTATGAATTCACTTAATGACATGAAGCCAACTGATTTATATGATATTTGGATCTATCTTTTGGAGATTTATGGAGATCCACACATTCCTCCATTCCTAAAAGATCTTTTACCTCTAGCTATAGTTGCATCCTCTCCAGATGAGATCACACCTCCTGATGCTCCTATTGCTACTACTAATCTAGTTCTAGCTATAGATGCTTCTAATTCAATACAATAGGAACCTTCGTGTCTTCCTACTTCAACTTCATGGGATGACTTCCTTCCAGACATTGTAGAGCTATTCATGGAGTCTCATATTGAAGATGTGGGAGACACCATTGATGATATAATACTTCATACATTGCCATAGTGATAGGTTCATGTACTTTAGAATAATAGGGTATGTAGTGCCTCTCCCATTTGAATTTTGTAAGTCGTCCTGATGGATGCAACCTTGCTGATATTTTGTTGTGATGGATCATGATTGTGACCCTGAGTGGTCTACACTGTTGAGGTGTTTGGGTTTATGTTTCTGTATCAGTCGCTTTGATTATGCTTTTGACTGATCTTTGAGATTATGATGTGATTTTTGGTTCACTAAGGTTTGTGCCAGTGGTTACCAGGATCAATGTGGTATCATGAGGTTTTTCAGTGATTACCTTGAGATGTGTGCAAAGATTGCACTATGTACTTTTTACCATGCTACACAGGACTGGGTTCCTGTAGCAGTGGTTAGTCATGTTTATGATTGTGTTTGCTTATGTGTTTTTAATGCCTTTTTTTCTATAAAGTAATCAATCATTATTAAATGCTTAAGTAATTAGAATGGATTGTTCATGTTGGATTCTTTGGTTATGTGCTGTGGACATTTACCCTGTTATATTTTTTATTAGAGAGATATTTGTTACTCATGTTATGTTTTACATTTGAGATGACTTGAGGGTCAAATGTTACTCTTTGATTCCAATATCATAGATATTAGACTACTATGTTGTTCAGTTAATCATATTGCATGATGATGCCATTTTGAGATGACAGTGTGTTTTATGATGTTATCTAGTTATCTGGTATTTGGACATACCTCTAATTTTGTTATGTGATGTATTTAATGCTATGGTTACTTACTTCATTCCTGCGTTGCTATGCCTTTTTCGAACGTGAGTGATGTAAATAGATTATTTTAATATAATTAAATAAATGCTTAAATTAGGTGATTTAATGCATTTATTGCTTCGGCTATGTTATTATATGCAATTGCACTTGATCATGTTGTTTAGTGTGTAGGATTTATATCCTTGGCAGTGGCACATGGAGTTAGTGATTCAGCCTTTCATATTTTACCAATGTCGTCCTTGTATGGTTGACGTATCCTTTATTAAAATGTTTAATTTAAACCTTTTGGTGATTATTAAATCTGAACTCATTGCATTATGTGATTAGATTAGTAAGCGTGTTTGTGCATTTAGAGGTTCGCATTGTCGCGAAAGTTGTTTAAGGAGATTTATGTGTTTTTGGATTTTTGGGCTTTTTAATTGTTTTATTTTAATTTCTGGCAGCTTTTCCATAGATGAATTCCTATTTATAGGAATAGCCTATTTTCGTTTGGGTCGATTCGGGGTTTAACTAGATTGGCTGGTTAAATGCCCTAATCGATTATTCACCCAAAAAGTGAATAAGTATCCAAAGAGGAATTTAATTCCTGACTTCTCACTTTTGAATTGGAAAGTTGGAGAGTAAAACCCAAAATCCTCTTCATGAGGATTTACTGTTTTATTCGTTGTGGGAGCTACGAGCATGGGATCGTCGCAAGGTTGGGCTCGTTGGATCCAGCTTGGAGAAACCTTGGATTGTCGCAATTTTCAGCTACTTCTACGAGATATTTATTTTATGATTCGGATTCCCGTTTTGCCCTTTTGGCTGTGAGGTAGGGCTTTCCTGTTTTATTGTTTCTACTTTATTTCTGCTTCTGTTTTTGGTAGCCATTTGTTTGGAGGCTGAGAACTAGTGTTCCCCTCCATTTCTATATGCTAGTTCTACCCGGTTGGGTCGGTATGAATATTTCCCTATTTTTCGGGATGAGGGTTTGGAATTTTGCACTGTTATGCTAGTTGTTTTTGCATACGGTGTCCGATTTCATTTATTTTTGGATTTTTGGGGTTTTTGAACGCAAAGGTCAAATGGGTTTTAATTTTGAATTTTTTCAAAATTTTGGAGTTTTTACCTCATTTTGTGTGCCACCCTATTTTCTCGAATTTTCTTGGCACAATGTGGGTCGTGGACCTTAATATCCATTTGGATATCAGTCAGACCACTTTTGCACTTTTATTTTGCATTGGGATGCATGTTGCATCCGTACTCCCGACATTCTGTTCGGTTGAGTGATTTTATACTTGTTATGGGTTTTGTTGGACCTTTGCTTTTATTTTGTGAACGCTAGGATTCGTGTACAATCCATACTCTCGGATTGAGGCCAGTTGAGTGAGTTCATGATGTTTGGTGTTGTTACATCATTTGGATTCGTGTAGAATCCATACTTTCGGATTGACGCTGGTTGAGTGATTTCATGATGTATGATTTTATTGGCTTTCGGATTCGTGTAGAATCCGTCCTCTTGAGTTGCTTTCGGTTGGGTGTTTTGTTTTGCATTGTGTTCTCATTCCTGTCCTTGTGTTATGATCTTTGTGATGGTGGTCGGCCACACACGAGTACGTGCACGTACATTTGTTGGGTGACTTGCGAAGCCCGATCTTTCGTGGATTCTTTGGAAGTTATGATCATTGGGGTTGGGATGGGAATATGCATGCCCACGGGCACTTTTCATAGGATGAGCATGGGTAGAGTAGGGTAGCATATGGAGGGGGCTTCTTTCTCGCAACCTGGTGACCTTAGTCCCATAGGGTTGGCAGAGGAAGTTTTAAATAAGTGATAATTAAAGAAAATGTGTGATTGGTAGTAAAACTTAAGATAATAAAATGTGTGTGCGGGGCACTCCATTGAGGAGTTGAAATGCACGATCCGAGCTTGGACTTGTCGATTCCAAGCGACTCTCCATGATGTCAGTCCCTACTTAGTAGCCTATTGAGTGTCTGACCAGGACCTGTACTCCTTGCATTGTCTTAGGTTCTTGGTTGCAGCCATCATACTGTCTGACGTGAGTGTTAGCCATGGATGTTCTTTTATGTGTTTTTGGTTGGATCATTATCTCCATCGGCATGGTGGGTGTGGAAATACAGGTGCCACGTGGTTGGGAGGCATAGCTACCTTCACCACTGCTAGGGATCAGTGTACAGAGACAATCTTTTGTCCTAGTGCGACCATTGCTGGATGTCTTCACTTAGTACTTCGGGTTTCGAAGGATGCTTTCTTGTGATTTATGCTTTCATTGGGATGCTTGGATATCATTTTTAGATGATGTTAGTTTACTTGACGCATTCCCTTATCATGATGTTTAGCATATGATTAGATGATGTTATTTGATTTAGTAGTATATCGGTTGCTTACTGTTGTTTAGCATGTGATAGGTGATATTATCTACTGTAGGATTATCTTATGCATTATCACTAGCATGTTAGATTTTCTTATGCTATTATTGTTGCATGTTTTTAGTAGTGATGTCCCTATTATGACAATATCGATGATCTAGTTGGTGGCTTGGGATGTTACGCACAGGGGATGGCTAGGACCCACGATGGTCTCATGATGCTATTGACGGTTGGGAGGAACTGCGCACTTATTTGGTTATTTAGTTCTGAAATGTATTTTGTTCATTGCGATGTTTATTTCAATATGTGCTTTACTTTTATGTTTTAGATGGCTAGATGTTCCTCTTTCCTTGTTGTTAGTGCTCTCGAGAGTTCATTCCTTGATTTATGTGGATTTGGTACTCCTCGGTGTGGAGGTTTCCTTGTTTGTTTAGCTTTTTTGTTTGGATTTTGTGTCACGCTGATTTTTTTCCTCATGAAAAATTGTATTTTCCTCGCTCGAGACTATTTCTTTCTCGCACGAAAGACTACACTTCCTGCGCGAGAATGTAAATCTTCGTGCGGCGCATAGGGAGTCCTTGCGCGAGAATGAGAATCCTCGCATGAAGCTCAATAGTCCTCGCATGAAGTGCGCACTTTCTCACGTGAAGTGGTGAAAGATCTCGCGCAAAACTTGAGACCAATTTTCTTTCTCGCGCGAGAAACAAGGGGCTATCTAGGCTTGTCGGATGAAAGTTTGGAAGTTGGTTTTGGACACCCTTTTGGTTTTTACACCTTTCCTGGTTCAAAACAGATTTCCTAAGGGTTTAAAATATATCTTTTAAGTATAAGTTGATGTATATTTAATTCCTTATACTTAAGATATATTTTAATATATGCGACAAATCATTTGAGATAGGTTTCAAACCTCTCGGAGATAAGTTATGGATTCTAAGAAATTTCATGGCTTTAGAAATCCAGACTTAGCCAATATTCAAGGCTTCAGGATTTCAGGCTTAGCCAATTTTGGGATTTTGCATTTTACCCCAGCTTGGTGTTTTGTTGATGAGTGGTCATTTCTTGTGCCCTCATCTTGTTGTGGTGGTTGTTGGCTTTTTTTTGGTTGTGTCAGTTGGGTAGTGGCATTTAGAGATTTGTTGGTTGCCAAGATTGTGTTGAAGTCTTCCGTTGCGATCTTTGTGATCCCTGTATGATGTTGTCTTGTGCATTCTTACTTGTAAAAAAAAAATATCTTGGCTTGATTTGAATCCTTGTTTCCAAGGATCTCTGGGCGGGGCATTACAGGGTACACCTTGTCTTCTAGTTCTAGCATTAGTGGATGACTTCTTGAAAACCGTTGAAGATTTGTTCGTGAAGTCACACATAGCAGATTTGGGAGACAACATTGATGATATATATCTTTTCTTTGATGAAGAAGAATCTTCTTAAGTTATCACAAGGGCTCACTCTGACCCTCCTATCCATTCTCTACATGATTAGTCTTCATAGGTTGATATGATTGTGAATTCTTATGTACAACAATTGTAGGAGGTCTCTTTGTCATTTAAGGAGACACATGGTTCTTTGGAATATGTTCTACATCCATCCTTGCTAGATTTGACATTATTCTTTTCAGCAATATTGGAAGGGGCAACCATCAACATCGACATAGGGATAGTTAAACAGGTTTTAGAGACACAATTCATCTTTGGGATTCTTTCTACACTTTGGGGAATCATCTCATTTGTACCTCTGCCATTTTTTCTTCCAAAGGGGAGGAACATTATTCAATAGTCATGGATCAACTTCTACATTGGAGCAACTATCACTGATCAACACTCTACATTTTGGGGGGGGGGCATTTTCCTCTTATGGGGTTTTGTCCCTCTCATTCTTCTCTTTTGTATATACTTGATGTATGTCATAATGGGAGGGTCTTAATTACTCCATCCATCCATGCATCTTGTTTTTTCATCTCTCCTTTTGGGGGATGGTTTTTTCGATGAGGTTTTCCCTCTTTCTCCTCTTTATGAGAGATTGCATTGGGATTTGTTCATGGGTACCTAACATGGTCTAGTAGCTAGGACCCATCATGCATTTTCATCCTATCTTTTGTAAACTTAAGTGCATTCCCCTAAGTTGCACTTAAGGGGGGTTTTTGGTGTAGATAAGTATTTAGTTATTACACTTACTTAAGTTTACTTAGGTCAATGGATTATTTTATTAATTATTAGTTTGACACTTAGGAGTTTGCATACTTTTATGAGTTGTCATGTTCACAACATAGAAGTAAGAAACTCTAACTTAGCACATGATGTCTACAACACTAGAGTATTCATAATTAACTAAGTTGTAATATAGACAATATAGTTATTTACACTCTTAATTAAGCACATGATGTCTACAACATAATCTTACATGCTACACCTTTGTAGGCTTATTATCTCATCGTCACACTTACTCCTATGCTTAATGGAGGATAACCCGCACTTGGTGGAGATGTGCTTGGTTGTAAGGCTTATCAATATGTTGATTTCTAGGCATTCTAGAAGCATTCTAGAGGCCTTCATATATAGACACTCCTAGTGTGTATGACATAATTGTCCATTAAATGACAATAAATCAATTTTGGATATTATTATTATTATCATACCTTGTTGGTCTACTATTGTGCTTGTGCTTGAGTTCCTTGATCTTGGGTAATTTTTCTCTAAGGAAAATTCCTACATGGCATCAAAGCTATACCAAATTCTTATAGGCATATCACTTAGTTAAAAGATTTACAAATGTCTTTTAGGTCAACCTTAATCTAAAGGATTTACCCTACACTAATACAATTATTAGAAAGTAATAGTAAGGCTTGATCTGATAATAAATTACAACTCACTTGTAGATTAGATATCTCTATTTCAGTCCTCCATTCTACTTGTATTTCATACACTTTAGCTCTAATAGCTTGTTCAACCTTTAAGCATTCATTCTCTTAAGCCTTCTTTCTTTGCTTGCCAATTACAGTCTATTCTATTTGACCATTGAATAAAGCAATAACCTAGACTCCTTGGCTTCCTTATGTTCTTGCATATGAGAACCTTGTCTTATGACCAACAATCTCCATATATAGAGATTTAAGATAACTTGCCACTTAATCACAACCATCCATTTTAGGGTTAGGTCAGATTAGGTAGGATACAATGAATCTACTGAATTTTCCATTTGGTTACTCTAGAAACTTCCTCCTCAATCTTCCTTGAATTCTCCATAAAATTGTTTACCTTGAATTCTATGCCACCATCTCATCATATTTCTCTTCCACACTCTTCACACAATTCAAGAAAAATAATAGTCAGCTTAGATTCATCAAATCTATGATTTAACATGAATACTGGTACTTGACATTGTCAGTTATCTTCCAAACTATTCTTCCACTTGAACAACACTAGTTTACTCGATAAATACTAAAGTTTACTAATGCTCAACACCAACAAAACTTTACTTGACATACACTAACAATCACTCGGCTTGCACTAATTTTCATCTTTTGTTAGCAATTCTCTTTAGAGACTTTTTATAATTGATCTTCTTCTAGTCTTGTCTTGAGTAATCTTTCATTTGAGACTTTAAGTGGAAAAACAATTCGCTATAGTAGCAATGTCTTACTTGGTCTTAGTGCTTCTTTGACATACCAAATAACTCAACCTTTCTCGAGGTGTTATTGTTATCTCCTCTTATCAAATAATCTTCATCAATCAACTAAATTATAGCTTCTAGACCAAAAAGGAATTGTCTTACTAGCACATAGCAGGTTTGACATCATTAAAAAAATAATTAGTATTCCATCACAAGTTCTTCACTTCAAAACAATCTCATATCAACAATGATTTATTCACTTCATCCCGATTATAACCTAACCATTTAGAACCAAATCAAAAAAATAATTATTCTTTATTTAATCAATTACGACATACATTTTACCTCATAACATAATCCTATACAACTATCAAGTTGTCTATACAAGACTCCTTCGACAACTTTTCAAAACCTATAACCTTAACATTTTGAATAATTAAACCACTAAATAAATACATAAAATCATTATAAAATATTAGTCAAATTCTTTCCTTAATAAAACAATATAGTTTCACTTAATATTCTAACATTGAAAGAAAAACTAAAACATAACCGTTACTTCCTAATATAACTTCTAACCCTTAACCCTATTTACTTCAATTACTTCACCTAAAGGACATTACCAATAAATCTTTTTAAATTTAAAAAAATTCAAATTATAATATAAAATAAATAAAATTCCTAAAATCCCATCAACTCATTGGGTTACATCAATTTAATAAATGGTAATACTAATATTAACCTATCTCGTAAGTACTACTAAATCTAACTACTTAATTATAATGAACTCTCTAAATAGAACACATCATTTCCCATATGAAAATTATATATTTTATTTTATAAATTGCTTGATAAATTCCCAAAATAACCAAATAGTAACCATAATTAATAATTCCTAACACCTAACTTATCATCCTAAACCCTACACCTAACCTAGCATCTAAGGGACTTGGCCACTTTCTTTCACTCTCCCCAAGGCCATGAGTTGTCCCCATGGACTTGCTGCACTTCCCCATGTTAGCCTTGTGCTTTCCAAGGTGTTGTAGGCACCTGTTTGGGTTGGAAGATGAAGAAAATGGTTGGGAGTAATGCTTTCGTCCAAACCTTTACACATTAAATGGCCATTTTGACTTACACACTTCCCTAATCCCTATGTAGGTGCTCCTTTCCTAAGTTGGTAAAGTGGAGGCAAGTGGGAGGGTGATGTCAAAAGTTCTAGATACATGGAAAGGGAGCTTGGGCTCCAAAACTAAGGTACGAGGGTGGGCAAATAGGAAGAGATCCCTTAATGCATGGAAAGTGGGATATATTACAATTTGGAGTTTCCTTTCATTTTCTTAAAAGAAAATTTATGTCTCCTCATGCGCATGTTACCTATTTTTGCCTCTCGCCTAAAATTTGAATTTGAATTTCAGCCCACCCAACAGTCTTTAACCATTTTTAATATTATTTAAATGCCCTGGAAATATGATAGATAAACAAATAAAGATTTTATGGTATTTCCTATTTTCCTAAATTTGTTTCCCCTAGCTCACAACTTTTTGTGCTATCAGATCTTGCATAGATCTACAGTGGGCGCTTTCTCACTTTCTCAAAACAAGCGATCTTTACATATTGCGAGGAAGCATCGTCACAATGCGTGGGAAGTGGGTACATGTTCTTCTTGTGGGTTACAAGTTGGGAAGCTACTGGGTGAGTTGGCAATTTGATTGATGGGCACTTTCCCACATTCTATGTTTTGTCAGACTTCCTAACAATGCGAGCAAGTGCTAGGCTACCACATCTTCTCAATTTGTACCTTCCACCATCCAATGTGAATAGATCTATGATGGGCGCTTCCTTACATTATGAAGATGCAAGGATGTTAAGGAATATGGGCAAGCACCTCACTGCTACATGTCTTTGTGAGGTTAGGTTGATTTCATAAGCCGCAGTGTGATGCTAGGTGGGGCCAGGTCATGCTGAGGTGTATGCTAAGTAGTTCATCGGCCAAGAAGTATTAAGGGCAGGCACAATATAATGAAGGTCTTTCATGATCTTTGATCTTACAGAGATCAATGATCACCGCTTTCCCAGATTATGAAGATGATGTTAGGAATAAGGTGTCTCAACCTTGGATAATTCCTATTCTTATTACTTGTTTTGTAAAATGTATTTTTTGCAAATAATATGTAAATGTGAGTGTACATCTTTAGTTGGCATGTTGATCCCTTACATGTGTCAGCATCTTGAAGTGTGTGAAGGAGATCATGGCTGAAATGGTTATGACAGATTCCTATGATGTGTAAGAGCTATTTAAGGAATGAGCTATGATAGGTGTAAGAGCATCTTATGACATGAGGCCTATTTGGGCACCCAAGAATGAGTGGTTGGTGTGTGTAAGAGAATATGCCAAAAATAGGTTGATATGATGGATTCCCTTACACTTCTCTTGTGATCGCTATTTTTGGCAGATTCTATGACAAGTTGTCATTGCCTATTCATGGGATGGATGCCCTTTTCTTGGTATTGCATTTACATGTGGTATTGTGCATGGTTCTTGGTGGTTGAGCCATGAAAAATGCTCAACTCCTTTGTGGGCATTTTGTTGGGTCTTAAGATGTTCATAAAAGGAGTATTGGATGTTGTAAATGCAACAGAGAGGAAGAGAAGAGTGTGCAAGCACTAAGGTGCTGCTGGAGTCTTCTACTGTTGCTGTTAAACTTGCATTGCAAGTGTATTGTAACCTTGTGTTGAAGATAATACATTGTGTAGGTTTTGAAGGGGTGGGGTTGTTTTATCGAAAGCTTTTCCCCATCGAAAAATCTTTGTGTTATGTGTTTCTTTCTCTGTCTATTTTCTATATGCATGGTTGGCTGCAATATTGTTGTTTGCATGATATTGAATGTATAAGTTTAGAAGATTTTAATAGGATTTGTACCATACTTCTCTTAAGAGATTAGTGTAGGAAGTTGTTTCTGCACCTGAGTTTCCTTAAAAGTGATCAACTTTTGATCCTAGTTGTTGGGTAGGGTTTTTTAAGCTAATCTCAAGTTGAGTGGAAGTCTTGTGCAGAGCATCCTAAATCTTATTTTTAGATTGAGATGGTGAGTACATCATATGGAAGAATGGAGGTGGAGAAATTTAATGGCACTAATTTTAAGTTGTGAAAACTCAAGATGGAAGACATGTTGGAAGATCATGGCCTATGTGAAGTGACTTCAAATGCTATGAGACTAGCAACTGTAGCTCAAGCAGATTGGGATATCAAAGATTGTAAAGCTAAGGGTCTCATAAGACTCTGTTTAATCGATCTAGTCCTTCTGAATGTTTTAGATGAGAAAACTACATATAGTTTGTGGGAAAGACTTGGGGCCATGTATCAGGCCAAATCTTTGGTGAACAAGTTGTTCCTGAGGAAGAAGTTGTATTATCTATGAATGGAGGAAGGTGGATCCTTAATAGATCATTTAAATGCATTTGATCTACTAGCTACACAGTTAACATCAGCTGGTGTCAAGTTAGAGGAGGAGGATCGTTGCTACACACTTTTTTGTTCTTTACCAGATTCATGGGACCATCTTGTGATG
Organism: Cupressus sempervirens; assembly: GCA_028749045.1. NCBI lineage: Eukaryota > Viridiplantae > Streptophyta > Pinopsida > Cupressales > Cupressaceae > Cupressus > Cupressus sempervirens. The sequence goes on along the minus strand of CM053791.1, from coordinate 738,076,142 downwards.
GCTCTCATAAGCATGTTAGTCACTTTCAAAATGGATGATGTGGTGTCTTCGCTGCTATCAGAGGAGATGCAGAGAAAGGCTTCCATTTTAGAAAAAGAAGTCCTTGTTGTTCATGGGAGATCCAAGGAAAGAGGGAAGAAAAATGACAATAAGTCTGATAATAAGGGTAGATCCAAATCTCGTGGGAAGTCAAAGACTTCCAATAAGTCCAAGCCAAAATGTTGGAACTGTGATAAACTTGGGCACTTCCATAAAGATTGCAAAGAGCCGAAGAAGAAGAAGAAAGGTTTAGATTTAGCTTTAGAAATATCTCAAGAAGATGGCGATGCATTCATCGTAGCTTTGGCAGCCCATGCATCTGATGATGTGTGGTTGGTTGACTCGGGTGCATCTTTTCACATGACCTCTCATCAAAATTGGTTCTCAAAATATGAAGAGTTTGATGGTGGAAAGGTGTACTTGGGTGATGATTCTCACCTAAAGATAGTTGGACGTAGAAGGGTCACTATCAAAATTCTTGATGGACGAGTAAAGGGAATCAATGGAGTTATGCACATTCCAGGTTTGGCATGAAACCTATTATCTGTAAGTATGTTGAATGATGGAGGTGTGCAAGTTGTTCTTTCGAAAGAAGGATGCAATATGATGAGAGGATCGATAGTGCTTGCAAGGGGTACTAGGAGAGGTACCTTGTTTCAGCTAGATGCATGTATTCCTCTATGTAATAGTTCTTCATCCTCACCATTTGAATGAGCAGTGAAGAATTCTGTGGTTATTGGTTCTGATGGCAATGCAAACACTTTGGAAGGTAAGCTTCCTGCAGAAAAGACAATGTTATGGCATTTGAGATTTGTTCACATTGGTGAAAAGGGTCTCAGAACCCTAAAAAATAAAAAATCTCATTGAGGGGTTAAATGATTGCAATCTCGAGTTTGACTTCTATGAGAATTGTGTCTATGGTAAACAAAATCATGTTCAATTTTACTCTAGTTCTCACAAATCTTTTGATGTTTTGGATCTTATTCATTCTGATGTATTTGGTCCTGTAAAAGTTCCTTCAATCTCCAAGTCTATATTTTTTGTATCTTTCATAGATGATTATAGTAGAAGGACATGGATTTATTTCCTTAAAATTAAGACACAAGTCTTTAGTCAATCCAAGGAATTTAAAGCCCTTGTAGAGAATCAGACTAGAAAGAAGATTAAGTGTGTGAGAACTGATAATGCTGGTGAGTTTTTCTTAGCAGAGTTTGAATAGTTTTGTTAAGAACAAGGTATCGAGAGGCATAAGACAACTCCTTATACCCTAGAGAAAAATGGAGGTGAAGAGAGAATAAATAGGACACTGATGGAGAAGGCTAGGAGTATGCTTAGTGGAGTTGGTTTAGAACAAAGGTTTAGGGCTGAAGTTGTGGTCACTGCTTGCTATCTGGTTAATAGATCTCCTACATCAGCCCTTGTTGGTAAGACACCCATGGAGGTGTGGTTTGGTAAGAAGCCTTCAATTAGACATCTTCGTGTGTTTGGTTGTGAAGCTTATGCACATGTTCCAAAGGAGAAAAGATCTAAGTTAGAAAACAAAGCTGTTAAATGTATTTTCATCAGGTATAGTGCTGGTGTGAAAGGATACAAGCTTTGGGATCCACTGACTAGTAAGGTGTTGTATAGTAGAAATGTTATTTTTAGAGAGCTCACATCTTATCCTATTGTGCTACAACCAGATGAAAAAGAAAAGGAAAAAGATGTTGTTCAGTTGCCTTCTACCCCTGAGAAGACTGAACAGAGATACCATGTTGGGTCTAATAATGAGGAGAGCTCTAGCAGCTCTGATAGTTCAAAAGAAGAGGAAGAACAACCTCAACCTCAACCCTTGAGGAGATCCACAAGAGAAATAAAGAAACCAAAAAGGTTTGGTTATTCTATGTTAGATTCTAGTTGTGCTTTTTCTTTGATTACTAACATTGATGAGCCTAGATCTGTGAAAGAGGCTTTGGGCATGGGAGATGCAGGTTCCTAGATTGAGGCTATGGATGATGAGATGGATTCATTAGAGAAAAAAAAAAACATGGGACCTTGTACCTTTTCCTAAAGGGAGAAAATCTATTGGCTATAAATGGGTGTTCAAGAAGAAATTCTATTCAGATGGTAGTGTTGATAGGTACAAAGCTAGATTGGTTGCAAAGGCGTATTCATAGGTAGAGGGAATAGATTATGGTGAAAAATTCTCTCCTGTTGCAAAGTTGACATCCATTAGATTTATGTTATCTCTTGCTACATCATATGATTTAGAGATAGAACAAATGGATGTGAAGACAGCTTTCCTTCATGATGATTTGGAGGAAGAGATTTATATGTCATAGCCCGAGCTCTACATTGTTAAAGGTAAAGAATCCTTAGTTTGCAGATTAAAGAAATCGCTATATCATTTGAAGCAATCTCCTAGAATGCAGTACCTTAAGTTTGATGCCTTTGTGTTGTCAATTAGATTTGTAAGATTGAAATTAGATCATTGTGTTTATTTCAGAGTTGAAAATGATCGCCTTTTTATTGTAGCATTATATGTTGATGATATGTTGCTATTTGGGAAGGGTAAGGGTATGATTTCTGATTTTAAATCTCAGTTGTCAACATAGTTTGAGATGAAAGATCTTGGGGAATCTAGGTACATCTTGGGTATGGAAATTAGTAGAGATAGGTCTAACAGAAAACTTTGGTTGAGTTAGAGTAAGTATGTGAAGTTTGTCTTGGATAGGTTTAGCATGGTAGATTGTAGACCACTATGTGTTCGTATTTCTATGGGAACAAAGTTATCTGTAGATGATTGTCCAAAATCTCCTAGTGAGATGGAGGACATGAGTAGAGTACCTTATGCTAGTGCAGTTGGTAGTCTTATGTATGCTATGGTCTGTACTAGACCAGATATTGCCCAAGTAGTGGGAGTCTTGAGTCAGTTTATGGCTAATCTTGGATGAGTACATTGGGATGCAGTTAAGAAAGTATTCCGATATGTGAGGAGTACATCAGATTACTCCATATGTTATCATGGTAACTCTTCTAGATCTCTACATTTAGTTTGTATTCATGGGTTTGTAGATTCAGATTGAGTAGGTGATATTGATCGTAGGAGATCTACCAGTGCTTATGTGTTCACTATGTTTGGTGGTGCCATTAGTTGGATGAGTAAGCAACAACTTGTGGTTGCTTTGTCCACTATAGAAGTTGAGTACATGGATACTACTCATGCTTTTGAAGAAGCCATTTGGATTAGGAGACTATGTTCTAATATTGGTGTTGATGTAGGAAAGATTACTATTTTGTGTGACAGTCAGAGTGATATTTGGCTTGCCAAGAATCCAACTTTTCATGCCAAAACAAAGCACATTGATGTGTAGTTTCACTTTGTCAGTGATATGGTGGAAGATGGAAAGGTAAATTTGGAGAAGGTGGATACCACAAAGAATGTTTCACATGCATTGAAAAAACCAATGGGCACAGAGAAGTTTAGATGGTCTTCGGAGTCTATGGGCCTTTTGGCCTATAGCGGTTAGTTCTTGTTATGTTCATGTTGCTCTTACAAGGTGTTTGACAAGTGGGAGAATGTTAGGAATAAGGCATCTCAACCTTGGATAATTCCTATTCTTATTATTTGTTTTGTAAAATGTATTTTTTGCAAATAATATGCAAATGTGAGTGTACATGTCTAGTTGGCATGTTGATCACTTACATGTTTCGGCATCTTGAAGTGTGTGAAGGAGATCATGGCTGAAATAGTTATGACGGATTCCTATGACATGTAAGAGCTATTTAAGGAATGAGCTATGATAGGTGTAAGAGAATCTTATGACATGGGGCCTATTTGGGCACCCAAGAATGAGTGGTTGGTGTGTGTAAGAGAATATGCCAAAAATAGGTTGGTATGACGGATTCCCTTACACTTCTTTTGTGATCACTCTTTTTGGTGAATTCTATGACAAGTTTTCATTGCCTATTCAAGGGATGGATGCCCTTTTCTTGGTATTCCATGTACATGTGGAATTGTGCATGGTTCTTGGTAGTTGAGCCATGAAAAATTCCCAACTCATTTGTGGGCATTTTGTTGGGTCTTAAGATATTCATAAAAGGAGTATTGCATGTTGTAAATGCAAGAGAGAGGAAGAGGAGAGTGTGCAGGTACTGAGGTGTTGTTGGAGTCTTCTATTGATGCTATTAAACTTGCATTGCAAGTGTATTGTAACCTTGTGTTGAAGATAATACATTGTGTAGGTTTTGAAGGGGTGGGGTTGTTTTACCGAAAGGTTTTTCCCCATCGAAAAATCTTTGTGTTATGTGTTTCTTTCTCTGTCTTTTTTCTATATGCATGGTTGGCTGCAATATTGTTGTTTACATGATATTGAATCTGTAAGTGTAGAAGATTTTAACAGGATTTGCACCATACTTCTATTAAGAGATTAGTGTAGGCATTAACAGTTAAGGTTGATAGTTATGTGACATTGTGGTTAAGTTGGGAAGGTGGCTTAGTTAATTGAGAAGATGTGGTCAACCATGTGGAGACTTTACGGGGTGGTAAAATGAAATGAAATTATTGGCTTGTGTGGCCCATTTTGGTTGCAGGATTCAGTTCACTTTTGACTTTGCTGTCTGATGAACCAGAAATGAAGGAAATTAAGTTTTCTTCCATGATTTGATCCTTGCGATCAATTCCAACTACTCTCAAATGAATGTTGAACCCATTAAATAGTAGGAGAACACTCCAGCACCCTAGTTTATCCATCTACTTGGTCAGAATGGTTTAATGGTGTCATTTCTATCAGGGCCCTGTTTCAACAAAATATTAGATTTCATTGTATCTGAACCTATGCCCAAATTAGATTTTCTCTAGATCTCTAAAGAGACTTAATGGCAATGTTTATGGAGTAACTTCAATTAGAGAACATCTTAGTTATGCCTAAGCTATAAAGGCAATTTTTGTAGATTTTGTTGAAGTCTACTCTTCTCTATTTTCTCTGATATTGCTCTGTAATTTCATTGTAAATCCCCTTTGCCTCTAAATTGTATGACATTCTTATCTCATTCAGCCATTGATGTGAAGTTCAAGAACTATTTGCCTCTTGTTGGTGTATTGTAGATATCTGCAATCTTGCATGTCTGTATCTCTTTTGGCCTATAAATGGTATATAAATTAATCCTCTCTTTCCTTGTGTCATTCATTTGAGTTTTTCTGATCTACATGTGATTGTTAGATTAAAGCAAGTCTGGATGTGTATATCTTTTGGTGTCATGATGGTTCAATAGTGCATGTATGGGTAGAGATTGGTTTGAACACTCTATTTTTGGTGCACCACCCCCCTTAGGTTAGAATAGGTAGATTTTCTTCTATGCATTCCTTCTCCCTTTTCTTCTCCAAGAGTAGTTAGGTGCACCTTGATAGTAAAGGAAGATGACCTTATTTGGAGACTCAACCTCACAATTTAAGTCCCACAGCTTGGAGGTTGTTTCCATGTTTCACAAGGTTGTCCTTAGGTAAAAATTTTGGACAAGAGTGTAAACTTTTGTGAGAACAGTTTTTGACATGCTCGATGGGACTGTATCAAATTATTTCAAGTCTAACGATGTGAAAAGGAAGATTTCAAGATTAATACAGAGGAGATAGTACTAGCTTCAGTGTTCAAGGCTTCAAGGGATTCATTCTTCAAGTACTTGGTGACTCTGAGGTTCAAATACATCTAGTTCCATACCAAAGTTGTAGTAATTCATGCCCAAAGCTGAAACAAGGGAATCTTCTAGAGGTAAATTTTAGTACCAAGAGCTTTCATTTTCAAATCCTAGAAGAAGGAAGACTAGAGTATCTTTATCAGCAGTTAGCAGTGCAATAGTAATAAATACACCTACAAGATCCATCTCTACTCCTCCTGTTGTTATATCTCAACCTAGATTTCCATTAGCACATATCAATAGATCACTTGTCTATATGGCACAGCCTAGAACTCATGATTTTGCCACCTTTAATAGTGGAAGTCCTCTTTTATTGGCCCAAAGACATGACATACCAATAGTTGCACTCAAAAGTATACCAGCATTTACTGGTGAAACTTCTATCTCTCCATTAGAACACATTCAAGAAGTTACAAATATCTGCAATATCCATGGTATTGCAAAAGATGATGTTGCAATTAGGCTTCTAGCCTCATCCTTGAAAGCAAAAGCACTACAATGGTATAGAGGTTTGGCTCATGGTTTTATAGTAGATTAGGATTGATTAGGAGTAGGACTGTGCAAACACTTTGAGGACAAAAGTGACCATTTGTCACTTTTAGAATAGTTGATTACTATAAAAAGAGCCCCCAATGAATGTATGACTAATTTCAAATATAGATTTCAAAAGACATGGGATAGAATACCTACTTTAGTAAAGCCTACCCATGGTAATGCCTTCTTGCATTACCTCAAAGGTTTTAATAGTGACATTGTAACTACAATCCAAACTATTGGAGGAGATACAAGGAGGTAAGCTAGCCCCAATGCCAACTATGTCTTTCTTCCCTGATGTTCCAAATCACCAACCAACAATGGTTCCTCTTCCCACAACTACCACATAAAAATCCCTTGCTCTAGTCACTCAAGCTTCCACATCTTCAAATGGAATAGATGAAATCAAGGAGATGATGCAATCTATGGTGCTAAACATAGATAAAAGATTGCAAGGCCAAGAGAAGAAGCTGGAGGATATTTTCTTTGTGATGTAGAAAGTAAGCAATAAGGTGGTGACTTTAGAGAGACAACAAGCTCAAGGTATTAAGGCTCATCAATTGCAATATCAAACTCTGAACAGTGGTAGGCCTCCCAATCATAATCATGGGAACAATTCTTTTGATTAGAATAGGCAGAATAGCCATGCTTCAACCTCAAATGTAAACCAAAGTAGGGCCATAGTTCCTTAAAACAACATGGCCCAAGATCAAGATTTGTGTCCCTCTTGTAACTACTCCTATACCTATTGCATGTGTCAGAAGTCTGAGTCTTATTTGGATTTGACCATCCAAGAGCTTGCAATAGGAAAATCATACAAGGAGGACCAATTTAAAGATGCCTCATATATGCAAGGGCAAGGTGATTGCTCCTTTATGAATCATCAGATGGAGAAACATTGTAATGTAAACTAGGATTTCATTGATCAAAACACTAGGAGTAAAAGAAGAGCTATTGAAGATGCTACCCCTCCTCCTCCCAATCATGCCTCAACTTCAAATGCAATATCTCATGGACAAGCAGTAAATGATCAATCAAATACCTTTTAGTAGTAAAGGCAAAATAATGGTAGAAAGGATGTAAGTGATCCTCAGGTTGTTCCATCTCAACCTCCTACAAATGCAGCTCCCAAGGCTTCTACCAAAGTACCTACTATGCCATTCAGTGTGGTAGAACAAATGAAGAAGACAAATATGAATATTTCCATGTGGGATGTTGTTGCTACTATACCCATGCAAAAGAGGTTGCTATAGCAAGAATTAGTAAGTATTGAACCAAAGGGCTAGCCACATAGCATGGAAAGCACCACAAGCCTAGTATAGCCATCAAAGGAGGTAGAAACAAGTAAAAAGGTTATACCCCCTCCATTTTATATTTCTCTAATTATAGGGGGTAAAATAGTCCACAATTGCATGATTGATTCAGGGGCTAGTAGTTCAGTGATGCCTAGGTGTGTTGCTGATGTTTTAGAAATGAAATATGAGCCCATCGTTAGAGATTTATTATAGTTGGATGGGAGTACTATCAATACTATAGGGATCCTTAGGAATGTGGAAATGACCCTACATGCATGCCCTAGTTGTATTGTAATTCAAGATGTATCTATTTGCTAAAGTCAAGCCACATTTTTCTATCTATCTGTCAAGAGACTTCACTACCCAAGTAGGTGGTTACATATCTTCTGATTGGTCATATATGTCTTTTAAAACAAGATATGGGACCAAAGCTTCAATCAAAGTAGAGCCTCTAGCCCTCCATCATACTGAACCCTACACCCCTAATCTCATCAACATGAATTGCACTATCCTAGAAATGGATGAGAATGACATAATGAATGAGCCTACTACTTCCCTAGTAGAGATACCTAATTTTCTCTTAGATGAATGGGCTAATGCATATCAATTTGATCCTATGTTAGAAACCCTTGAGACAGGCCTCAGTACATATTGTATATTAGAGAAGGATGCTTTAGTTCCCAATCTTGTGGAGACTAAAGAAGATGTGAGTGAGATATGGAGTATATACTTTGATGGATCAAGGAATAAGAATTTTTTAGGGGCTAGTTTGATATTGATTTCTCCTACACAAGTAAGGTACTACTTCTCCTTTAGGCTCCAGTTCAATTGCACTAATAATATGGCTGAGTACGAATCCTTGATTCAAGGTCTCCTACTTGCTTAGAAAAGAGGAATTTAAACCTTAACTATATATGGAGATAGTGAGTTGGTGGTTAATCAAGTGAGAAATCAGAATATCACCATGAAAAGTTTGCTCAAGTCTTATAATCATAGGGTATGGGATTTTCTTGAGGGTTTTGATGCATTTAATATTCAAAGCATCCCTAGAAAAGGAAATAGATATGTTGATAGACTTACAGCAATAGGTGCATCTCATGATATGCCAAGGAATCTTGAGGAGAAGAAGAAGCAACAAATCAAAATGGTAGTAAGTCCTACCATCCCTAACAACAACATCCATTGGCAAGTGTTTGAATCTGATGAACAAATTGTAAGCTTCTTGTAGAATGAAGCAAAATTTTCAGATAGAAACTGGTTGAGACTATAGGATCAGTATAGTAATCAAATCATTAATCTTAGTTCGAACAAATTTCCTAAGGGTCACATTACCTTAGAGAATTTTTTCAATCCTGATGACCAAGCAAGAGGCAGAGTCATGAACCTAGCTACTGACGAAGACAATCACACCCCAGTCACAGTTGCTAATGGAAAATCCTTAAACATGAGGAAGGTATGTTTTGAGATTAAGAAAGAAAGTTTTATTCATCTATGTCAAGAATTTAATGATGTATTTGCCTAGAAATATGATGATTTGAAGGGTTTTGACCCAAGGTTGTTTCAACATACCATATATTTAATTGATAATGTCAAAATAGTAAGACAAAAATAGAGGCCAGTGAATCCCAAAATTGAACTCTTAATGAGAAAAGAGCTATCCAAATTGATTGAGGCCAATATAATTTTCTCCATTAAGCACTCATCATGGGTAGCAAACCTTGTCCCTGTTAGGAAGAAGAATGGAGAAATTAGATTGTGTGTGGACTTTAGGGACCTTAACCAAGCTTCCCTTAAAATAACCATCCTCTCCCTTCCATGGAGCAGATTTTGTCCAAGGTTAGTAGTTCAAAGAGGTTTTCATTTCTTGATGTATTTTCTGGCTACAATCAAGTGTCAATCAAAGAGTCTAATAGGTACAAGACTGCATTTACCACCAAATGGGGTACCTATGCTTATTGTAAGATGCCATTTGGACTAACAAATGTAGGTACTACATTTCAAAAGGCAATGGAGATGGCATTCAAAGACGTGATTGAAATATTTTTATTAGTTTACCTTCATGATATCATAGTGTATTCAAAGAATGTAGAAGATAATTTTGATCATTTGAGATAGGTGTTCTTAAGGTGTAGAGAGTTTGGGATATCCCTTAACCCAAGCAAGTGTATCTATGCTACCAATCAAGGAAAATTATTAGGACACATTGTATCTGAGGATGGTTTAACCATTGAGCTAGAAAAAACAAAAGAATTACTTGCTCTCCCTCTTCCTAAACATAAGAAAGGGTTGCAAATTTTCCTTGGTAGGATAAATTTTGTGAGAAGATTTATACCTAATCTTGCTACTATGGTAAAACCCCTTACAGCTATGCACAAGAAAAGTATGGTCTTTGCATGGACAAAGGAAGGCAGGGAAAGTTTTGAAGAGATCAAGGTAGCCATAGCTTCAGCCCTTACTTTCATTAATCCAAATTTTGAAAAGGATTTCATCCTTTATGCCCTAGGTGGTGAGTCAAGCATTTCTGCTATCTTGACTCAAATAAATGATAAATATGAAGAGCATCCCATAGCCTTCTTTAGTAAAGGGCTCAAAGAGTATGAAAATAAATACAACTATGTAGAGAAGCAAGCCCTTGGAATCATCGGAGCTTTACAAAAATTTAGATACCTCCTGTCTCATAATAAAATTCATTTGTTAGTACCCCATGTGAGTTTGAAGGATTTCCTTTTGAGAAAAGATATTAGTGAGAAGAGAGCTGGTTGGATTACTAAAGTAATGGAATATGATGTTGACATCTAGATCACCAAGTTGGTAAGAGGGAGGGGGTTGTGTAAATAGATGATATCATATCAGGAATTGGATGAGGAAGTCGCTATGATACTAACAGAACAAAAAGAGAAAAGAAATGATGACCCAAGGAATTGGATGGATGGTATGAGGAATTTCTTATTAAGCAACAGATATCCTCAAGGATTAGATAGAACCAAAAGGAGATAGTATAGATTATAGTCAATTCCTTATGTCATAGTTGATGGTATCCTTTTTAGGAAATATTTTAATGGAGCCCTATTAAGATGCGTTGACATAGACCAAGATGAAAGAATGATCAAAGAGCTTCATGATGGCCCTGATGGTGGTCACTTCTTAGCAAGGACAATTGCAATGAAGATCATGAGGGCTGGTTACTACTGGTCATCCCTATTATATGATTTTCATAGGTATGTGAGGAAGTGTGAAAAATGTGCCTTCTTCTCTAGTAAGAAAAAGCTTTTAGCTCTTCCTCTTCATCCCATTCAAGTGGACCAGCCTTTTGCTCAATGAGGATTGGATTCTATAGGCCATATCAATCCTTCTTCTTGTTCTGGTCACAAATGGATTTTAGCTGCTATAGATTACTTCACCAAATGGACAGAGGCAGTTGCATTGAAGGATGCCACAGAATCTTCAGTGGTTAAGTTCCTTAATGGAGTTGTGACTAGGTTTGGTGCCCCTTCAACCATTATTTTAGATAATGCAATATCTTTTGTAGGAGCTCAGATTTGTGCGTGGGCAATTGACCATAATATCTACTTGAGCACATCCTTGAACTACTATCCTCAAGACAATGGTTTCACTGAGTCACCCAACAAAAACTTGATTAGGATTATGAAAAGAACTATAGAGGATAACCAGGGGTGTTGGCATCAAAAGTTGAGGACTGCACCATGGGCTGATAGAATAACACCTAAGAGGTCAATAGGAAATTCACCATTTATATTAGTATATAGCAGAGAAGCAAGGCTTGAAATTTCATTAGAATTCCCATCCCTACAACTAGCTCATCAGATAGAGCTAATTGAAGATGATGCGATGACAGTGAGAATGGCAAAGCTGATGGAGCTAGAAGAGAAAAGAACTAAAGCCATGCAGACCCTAGAAACACATTAGCAATAGGTGAAAGGGAGCTTTGACAAGAAGGCTAGGGTCAGAATCTTCAGAGAAGGTGATTTGGTTTTGAAATGGGATGCAGACAGGGCAAAGCTAGGGAGACACTCAAAATTTGATGCACTATGGAGTGGTCCCTATGTGATTGTTAGTTGCAAGCAAGCTAATGCTTTTCAATTAAACAAGCCTAGTGGTGAAATTTTTCCTATCCCAGTCAATGGGATCTATCTCAAACCATGTTTTTGATAGGGGTTGAGGTTTCATGTACATAGGTAGCTTAGTTTTCTTCCTGTTGGTTTTTGGCTTTCCAAGAAGTGTGTGGGCACATGTGTTTTGTTGAGTTTGCAGACGAGCAGAGACAGAGCTTTCAATTTTTTAGTACTTTAGAAGTAGGGTTAGGGTTTTACAATACACTGATCCACAATTTTTATGACTCCATGGCCCAATGGATGCATAAGGTCACTAGTCATATGCATAGCTGGCTTGCATCCCCTCTGAGTCACCAGAATGTTACCTATTTTTGCCTCCCACCTAAAATTTGAATTTGAATGCCGGCCCACCCAATGGTCTTTAACCATCTTTAATATTATTTAAATGCCTTGGAAATATGAGAGAAAAAAAATATATATATTTTATGGTATTTCCTATTTTCCTAAAATTTTTTCCCCTAGCCCATAACTTTGTTCGTCGTTAGATCTTGCATAGATCTACGGTGGGCACTTTTCCACTTTCTCAAACCAAGTGATCTTTACATAATGGAGGGAAGCATCATCACAACATGTGGCAAGTGGGTCCATGTTCTTCTTGTGGGATACAAGTTGGGAAGCTACTGGGTGAGCTGGCAATTTGATTGGCAGGTGCTTTCTCACATTTTGTGTTTTCTCAGGCTTCCTGACAATGCGTGCAAGCATTAGGGTGCCACATGTTCTCAATTTGTACCTTCCACCATTCGATGCAAATAAATCTATGGTGGGCATTTCCCCACATTATGAAGATGCAAGGATGCTAAGGAATACGGGCAAGCACCTCACTGCCACATGTCTTTGTGAGGTCAGGTTGATTTCATAAGCCATAGGGTGATGCCAGGTGGGGCCAAGTCGTGTAGAGGTGTATGCTGAGTACTTTGTGGGCCCAAAAGTATCAAGGGAAGGTGCAATATAATGAAGATCTTTCATTATCGTTCATCTTTTAGAGATCAACAATCAACACTTTCTCACATTATGAAGATGCAAGGTAATTAAACAATGTGAGAAAGCACTTGAAGGACATGTGTCCTTATGAGCCCAGCTAAGGCATTAACAGTTAAGGCTAATGGTTATGTGAAATCACGGTTAAGTTGTGAAGGTGGCTCAATTAATTGAGAAGATGTGGTCAAATGCATGGAGACTTTATGGGGTAACAAAATGAAATGAAATTATTGGCCTATTGGCCCATTTTGGTTGCAAGATTTAGTTGACTTTTGAATTTGTTGACTGATGAGCCAAAAATGAAGGAAATCAAATTTTCTTGCATGATTTGATCCTCACGATCAATTCCAACTACTCTCAAATGAATGCTGAACCCAGTAAATAGCAAGAGAACACTCCACCACCCTAGTTTATCCATCTACTTGGTTAGAATGGTTTAATGACATCATTTCTGTTAGGGCCCTGTTTCAACAAAATATCAGATTTCATTATATCTGAATCTGTGCCTAGATCATATTTTCTCCAGATCTCTAAAGAGACTTAATGGTAGTGGTTGTGGAGTAACTTCAGTTAGAGAAATCTTAGTTATGCCTAAGCTATAAAGGCAATTTTTTTAGATTCTTTTTAAGTCGACTCTTCTCTATTTTCTCTGATATTGCTCTACAATTTCACTGTAAATCCCCTTTGCCTCTAAATTGTATGACATTCTTATCTCCTTTAGCCATTGATGTGAAGTACAAGAACTATTTTTCTCTCATTGGTGTATTGTAGATATCTGCAATCTTTTATGACCGTATCTTTTTTGGCCTATGAATGGTATATAAGTGAATCCTCTCTTTCCTTGTGTCATTCATTTGGGTTTTTCTAATCTGCATGTGATTGTTAGATTAAATTAATTCTAGATGTGTATATCTTTTGGTATCATGATGGTTCAATAGTACATGTATGGGTAGAGATTGGTTTGAACACTCTATTTTTGGTGCATCACCCCCCTTAGGTTAGAATAGGTAGATTTGCTTCTATGCATTCCTTCTGCCTTTTCCTCTCCAAGTGTAGTTAGGTGCACCCTGATAGTAAAGGAAGTTGACCTTCTCTAGGGACTCAACCTCACAGTTCAAGTCCCATAGCTTGGAGGTTGTTTCCATGTTTCACAAGGTTGTCCTTAGGTAAAAACTTTGGACAAGGGTACAAACTTTTGTGACAACAACACACACTTAGGAAAGTTTAAGGGTAAAATGGTAAGGTGGAGATGAAGCCTACAGGGTGTCCCATTCTCCCCTTCACTTTCTCTTAAATTATAATATGTGTTTAGATTTATGTCTCCCCTTTTACTTTAATACTTGGGTTTGCATTAACAAGGGATAACATGATGGGTTTAAAGTTTCTAATGAGATTCTTAATTAGGGGAATATTGGAGGAATATTTTCTATCCAAATGAGAATTAAAAATTATTCCTATACATTTTCTAAAGAGCTTTTTTTGCTCTCTCAAAACATGGGAGTTGTATTTTTGTTTGCTCATCCTTCTTACCAAGCTATTTCATTTTAGGCATTTAGTGGCAGTATCACAGATCATGGTTTTATGCATTTCATTAAATGAATATTTTATTGAGTATTGATAATAGGTAGTTTTCATTCTTTTTGCAATATGGATAATAATCCATTGAGATATCATGATTTCTAAGATAGAATTTAAGGAACAATAGTGGGTTTAATGTTTAATGTTTAATCATTGTATTAAAATTCATGATAGTAGCAATGATTTATTGCAATTATAATTAAATAATTCATACGTCAAGATCTTATTACATGAACTTTTGATTGCATTTTTTATGAACAAATATTTCAAAGAAGGCAATAAAGAGTATTCAACTTGAAATTTCTCAAAGAAATACATTTTGAAAGTAGGATATGATTTACAATCAAATGAAACTTGATCACATAACTTTATTATTTTCATACAATAGCTATATTTCTATTATGAATATTGCAATTTACAAAATTTAATCCATTCCTTAAAAATTGATCTTCAACATGAATGAATAATACAATAGACAATATTACAATGGAAAAGTCTCTAACACAACGACAACAAGAACACCATCAATGCTCGAATTCCAAAATGTGTCCATCATAAGGCATATCTAGAAACTGCAAAATTATATAAAACTAACCATGAAATGTTCACCTCCCATCCTAGGTCTCAAAGATACCACACACCAAGCTAGGAGAATTGATAACCAATAGATGACAATCAATTCAAAACTCACAACATGAAGCACAATACAAAAACACCCATCCAAGGCTTGCACAATCGGATTCACATTGAACACATATCATAGAGGTTAAAGTGGACTACCAAGTAGGAGATTTCTCAATGTAAATCATACAATAATCATGCCTTTTCCAAGGCTATAAATTCACATAAGATTTCCATACTTGTCCTCCTTATCTCCACTTAGAAAAGTCCATAACATTGGCATGCAAGGTCCCATACACCTTGAATTTCTTCCCTCATCTCTCCATGAGAAGAGACTCTACACTATCATGGTGTCCAAATAATCCCTTCCCCCATATTGGCCACATCTTTCCTTTCCCAAAAGAATGAGTATTGGCATACGCCCATCACAAAACTCCCTCATTCAAATCAAGATGAACACAATAAGCATGAAATCAAAACCAAATCCCATCCCCTTACATAACAACAACACAAAATACATAGATCACATAGGCAAGAGAATGAAAATATAGACTAATCTATTTGCAACAAGAAAAAATACCTCCATGGAAATGGTGGAGACCAACCTTCACAAGTGTTATGGTATAATGGTGTTTGAGAATAATCAAATCCTTCTTTTTCTTCCTTCAATCCAAAACCCTAATGTTTCTAAAAGTAGAGAGTGGGTGAACACCCTCTAAGTCCAACATGTGGGCCTCTATAGAGGCCTCCAATTCCTACCTACCCACCAACATTAAATTTAGAATTGAGCCTTTAGTCCTTTGGCTTTCCCTTGTCTCCTATTATAAATTAAATATTGGAAAAGAGTGTGGGTTTCGGTAAAGGTGAAGAGTCCACCCAATTTTCGTAACATGTGGTAAATGGGATTTTAATAGGGTTACCAAGGTCACAAGGAGGTTCTATTAGTGGAAGAAATTCTCCTAACCCTACCCCTAACACTTAGGTACTTTGATTTTGCCAAAATTGCCCTCTAGGACCACTTTTTTAACCTCTAGAAGTGACTAGTAAAATTTGAATTCATATAACCTAATTGGTGAGACTTAACAAGTATCTCCAAATCAAAGGGGTTGAATTAGGTTCCTAATAGGTCATTTAGGTTTAGGGTTACATTTCCAACCTTAGTAGACATGTCGTTACATATACACATGACAAGTGTAAAGTGACACTATAAATAACTCTACACAACATTAAGATGTCACTAATTAAACAATGAAATCTTCCAATATATACATAAAATTTATGATTATGAAATAAGTCACTTAATAATGAGGTTCAAATGTCTTCATTAGATTCAACCTTCATTTCATAGTTTGCACATATGGTTGGTTATTGATTCTACAAAAATTTCCATGGTAATTTCTTGCACACTTAGTTTGAACATTAGTAGCTTAATAAAATACATATATATACATACACACAAACACACAGATATATATATATATATATATATATATATATATATATATATATATATATATATATATATATATATATATATATATATATATGTATGTATATGTATGTATGTATGTATATATATATGTGTGTGTGTGTGTGTATGTATACATACATACATACATACATGCATACATATATATGTATATATAAAATTCAAATTACATAATCAATTAACAAGACATTCTACATTCTCATTTTAATAAACTTTTCCATTTTTGCACATGATAAACATAATTATTTGCATAATCAAAATAACATAACATATTCATCAATTAGAATTAAAATACTAGAATAATCATCATATTGTTGTTGGATACAATCATTTAATTGTATATTATCTTTGATGTTACACCAATGTCAAGTATATAATGACCAATTAGTGTATGCAAAGCTCACTTGGGAGTCAAAAGAATTTGTAGCATATGATGAGCATCTTAGTGTTAACAATGTTCAGAGTGAGTGTTTACTGAGCCCACTAGGCAACCAAAGGAGTTTGTAGGAAGACAATGTCTACCGAGTTCACTCTATAGCCAAAGAAAATTTTGTGTGGAACTAGTATTAACTTATCACACTCAATTACCAAAGGAAGTCTAAAGGAAAATAATTTTTGAATTAGTGTCGACCAAGTTGGGTCAGCTAAAAAAGAATTTTCCTATATTAGTTTTTTTGGTTAGTTCTAGCCTACTCATGGAATTAATTTCATTTATTTGAAATTTTATTCAAGTCGACTTGAGAACGTAAAACATATAAGTATAAGGTAAAGTTGAGGATTGAATTGTAGGTGGAAGAGAAGAAAAAACATGGGATTAAAAAGGTAAATCAAGGAAGCAAATTGATTGAGTTGTAAAGAACATACTGATCAAGAAAGATCATGTATTCAAGCCTAAACATAGATTTGAAATTAGAAAATATATTTTCCATTAGCAATCAGGTCTTATCATTGTTACTCTCTAATAATTGTAGCAGTGAATCAAATCTCTTAATAGAGTTATCTTAACAACTATTTTCGAAATCCTCTAACAAGGCAACATTTCTAGATTGTAGTGTCTAGAAAGACCTCTAAGAAGGCCACTCCTATTAGGGTGAACTAAATATTTTAATAAGGTCACACCTAACACTATTTTTTTTAACCTTTAATAGGGTTGAATCCTAATAGTGCTCACTTTAGAAGAGTGAAGAATAGTAATTAGGTACAATTGGTCATTCTTCCCAAATTGGGTTTGCACAATTAAATGTTGGCATTTTTTGTTATTTTCTTTATGATTCTGCAACTAAGTTAATTAAGATTAATCACATTTAATATCATTAGATTTGCATATTCAATGTTAATCAACAATAATTAATATATGCAATACTAACCAAGTGTTTACTAAGTGACAATGATTGTTAGTGTAAACTAAGTTACTATCTTTACCAAGTGTCTTAGTTCTAATCAAGTTACAAAATTATTTTAGTTTCAGCAAAGTATTGTTTTTTTTGGTGGTGACATCTAAAGGGATCTAGGATTTGTGTTTGTTGTAACTTATTCACCCGCCCCCCCTCAATTACTCATCCTATGGTTCCAAAAATTGGTATCAGGTATTTTTGTGCTTGTAGAGAAGCTTTCAAGGACCTAAGCTAAAGATCAAGATGTCTTAAAGAAGTGAGATCCCTAAGCTAAATATAGATAACTTCAAGGCATGGAAGGAACTCATGAGAATGCATTTGGAAAACATTGGAGACTCAAGCCTAAAGTACCTAGACAACAAGTGTGTGGCACCTATTGGAACTATAACTATTGAAGAAATTACAAAAAGGGAGAATCATAACAGTATGATGATTGATATTTCTTCAACTCTCAACTATGCTAAATTTGATGAAGTCAATGACTATGGTACTACTTATGAGATGTGGATCAAACTAAAAGCTATCTATGGAGGTGATGATAATGTAAGGAGAGATAATGTAGAAAGTTTTAGAGGTCAATTTGATCAGATGAAGATGAGAGAAGATGAGAATATTGCATAGTACTGTGAAAGAATCAAAGCTAGTGTGTGTACAATCGGATCCTCTGGTGGGAAAATTGATTATATAAAAACACTAAGAAAGGTAATAAGAACCCTTATTATAATTTATACAATTAGAGTGTCTATTATTCAAGAAATGAGATGTGATTCTAATAATGATATAACATTAGATGCACTAGTGGGAAGATTGACTTCATTTGAGCTAGATAATTTTGATAATCATTTTCCTAACTCCAGTAACCTTGAGTCTACATTCCAAGCCAAGTTATCACTCAAGAAGAAAGTTGAAAATTATAAAAGGAAGATGTCTGGTAGAGAATAGGAATATAGTTCTAATGATGATCTTGAAGTCATTGAAGCATTACTTGCAAGAAGGTTCCCTAAGGGAAAAATAAACTACAAAGGAAAATCTTCCTTGATCTACTTTTCTTGTGAAGAAATTGGTCACATTGATGCAAGGTGTCGAAATAGAGAAGGAAAAGAAGATAATAAACATGAAAAGTACAAAGGCAAGAAGGATTTCAAAAGCTACATGGACGAGGTAAGAAATCTGCTTACATTGCTAAAGATTCTAATAGTAGTGATGAAGATGAAATTATTTCCATTGTTTTTAAAAATGAATCAGATGATGAGAATGAAAAGATGGCCCTTATCTCACATGTTAGTAGGAATGATAAATTGATTATTGCTAGTGGTTTCTCTCACCACATGACTAGTGATATGTCTAAGTTTGAGCACTTGGAGCACTATGATGCTGGGAGTGTCAAATTTGGTCATGATGAATCATGTTATGTGAAGGGAAAATTTTGCATTCCACTAACCAATCATCTTAGATGTGACAATTCTTATTGGGTTGAAGGTTTTGGAAACATGGTTAGATAGATGTCTTGATAGTTATCATTTATGGAAACATCTATTCAACATTTCATTTATGCATTTAGAGCTAGAAATTTGTCTAAGTATTAGATAGTTTGCAACAACATAGAGATAGATGTGATGTGTATGGAAAAATTATTTAGAGCTATCATATTTGTAGCTGACGAAATATATATGACATTATCATGATGATTTATACCAGTGCACAGATGTGTATGGAGAGTACAGAGTGAGATATGATAGAAATACCAGTAAGAGTATTTGATAGAATAGAACATAGCATTGCAAACATTTGAGTTGTATGACTTAAGGAATTATTTTGGTGAAAAAATAAGTACTAATTCATGATGAGAAAAAATTATTGATGTTAATCCATAAGTTATTTTATATTATGTCAAGTGTGTGAAGACATGAAGGCCGACTCAATAGAGATTTACTAATTTGTAATGTAGAAGTAGAGACACTATATGTACTTCATAGATTACTAATATGGTCAATATCTTTAACACGATCTTTTTTTTTATCGAATCATCTTGTGATTATCATCCCCATTAGAATTTTCCCATTGCTAGGGTTTCCCTAGTTAAAAATAATGGTTTTATGAGTTCTCTATGTGCATGGTTATATTTACACTTCAACATTGTTGGTTTACTTTCATATGCAAGTTATAAATTAATTAACAATATTCAATTGGGGGAAAAAGTTTGAAGAATACTGATTCAACCTTCCCCCCCTCTTAGTATTATATGTTTCTAACAACTGGTATTAGAGCCCAGTTACTTTGAAGAAGTTTAATAGCTTGAGTAAGATCCCTACGAATATGAAAAAATTAAAGAAAAATCTTGAAGAAGCTCTTGAACAGAATGACCTTACGAAAGAAAGAGATAACCTAAAAGATATGTATGAAGATGCAAAAGTTTACATTGGCAAACTGAAGGACAAGATTGATGATCTAAAATCTAGCAAGGAATCAATTGTGTACACTAGTGAGGTAAGTGCAAGAATTTGGGTCTCACTTTTGGGCAAAAAGTGGAATTTTTTTTTCCTATGTTTGAAATTTCTTATCAATTGATGTCAAAATTTGAGACATTTAGAGAATGAATATAAAAAAGCTTCAAAAATAAAAAAATTGTAGTGTTTGGAATCTACTTTTTGAATATGTAATTTATTTGTGTACCCATATGATTAATTTTTCTTTTGGAATGGATCAATAAAAACCATTTTTTCAAAATGCTTGTTTTAGGATAGCAACACACTCGTGTACAAACACCACAATTTGACAGAAATAAATGATTTTTTGAAAATTCCTTTAAAGGGAATTATATAATACACCTAAGATTAATGATAATATTTTTCTTTAATTTTTAATTGAATAATTTTTTTATTAATTCTTAATTGACTGTAAAGGCAAATTTTAAAACCTCTTGTGTATAATTTGATCAAAATTTTCATTCTTTTATTTTTTTGTAAACTTCCAAAGAATTATATGTAGGTTGTTGACATATAAATTAATTTAAGAAAAATCCTAAAATCGAAAGGTTAATAAAATTTTAGTGAACCTTGCTATTTTACATTTAGGTACAACTTTTGATTAAAAATCAATACAAAAATAGTAAATAAAATTATAACACTATAGAATTTACATTTCTAAAACTAGAACAATGAGAACTCTAATGGGTTTTTGTTTCATTAAAAAAAATTGATCGAGAAAACCCTCTTAAAATTATGGCAAGGCGTGAACTTCTTAGTTCAATTCCTTACCCAAACCTTGAGAGGTCAAAGCATAGGCTTGGTCTTACCAAGCCTATCCTGAACCAAGATCTAAGGTAGGGTAAGAAAATCCCACTCCATGTTGTATGAAATGGGCATCCATTATTTGAAATTCAAAAAATGGGTGCCCATTTTGAAAAAGTAAAATCATCATTTAAAACACATTTAAAATCCCCAAAAAATTAAAAATTTTGAAATTTTTAGACATGGGTATCCATGTCTAAAAAATTCAATTTTTTTTTTATTTTCCAAAAAGGGCACCCATTTTTTGAAAATAAAAATGGGCACCAATACTTTGAAAAATGGGTCCCCATTTTATGAATTTTGGATTCGGCACCCAAGCCTAATATGGGTATCCATTTTTTTAAAATGGGTCCTCGTTTCATAAAGAGCATGATCTCAATCTATAGACATTTGTAGAATTGATACCCAACTTCTTGCTTCTACCTAGTGATAATGATGAAGTAGGAAGTCAAAAGAAAGAAAATGAGATCTTGAAACATGATTTGAAAATTTTTGAACTTAAGTTGAGTCTTAAGAAACATGGTTGAAAATTAAGAATGTAGACCTTAGATACCATTTGATTCAAGTACATCTAAATTAAACACTATCAAGATTGAGCATGCAGAATTAGAAAAGTACAATATCATTGTGAAAGAATAATTGACACAAGCTAAGCAATAGTTAGAGAAAATTTATTCCAGTAGTGAGAAGATTGAAGAACATATATTTCATGAGAGATATTCTTATGATAAGACATGACTTGGATATCTTATTGGAGAGAAATTAGCCAGGAAAGTTGAGATTATAAGAGAACCAGATCCAATCATTGATTCCACTAATGAATCTAATTTGAGTAAGGTAGAATCAAGAACAACTATTGAAGTGTCATAATAAATTAAATTAGTTGATTGTTTAGTGAAACATGATGAACCTTAGAAAACATAGAAAGTTGATAAACTTAAGCAAGATGAACCACCTAAAGAATTAAGACATGAGTTCAGAGGTATATGTTTCATATGCAATGAAGTTGGTCATATGAAAAGTGATTGCATAGGTAAGTCGGGTGTGTGTAGGATCATGATGTGCCAAAAAGTGGCGATGTGAAAAAAATAGAGTTTAAAAATGTCTAAAAGCATTTCAAAATCTACTCTAACTTTTTTCAACCGATCCTGATACCAAACCTAGAAAGTAGGCCCCCAACCCTTATTAGGTATCCGATTCGATATCAGATACCTGATATTATTGGATATCCAATATAAAATTGGATATTTGATAATATCGGGTATCCAATATCGAATTCCATACCCAATAACTGTACTATTATTTTAAAAAGAAACACAACCTGAGGGTTGCTGTTTTGACAATGATAAACCATTTTTTAAGCTCAAATATCCATTTTGTAATTGGATACATGATAATAGGTATTTTTTTATGTTTTAAATCATTTTTTGTATAAATTAATGAAATTTTATTATAAATTTGTTAGTTTCAATTCAATTTTCTAGAATTTTGGTTTTTTTGATAGAAATTATAAAATTTTTTTTTTTTTAAAATATAAATTATGTTTTGCGAATTAATAGGTATGGCTAACCAAAATGATGATACTGAGGCAAGGAATATTTTTCCTCGTAACCCCCCATCAAATGATCCTATGCCCTTGCAAAATCATCAACCAAATGATCCTTTACCCCCTCAAAACCCTCCTCAAATCAAAGATATGATATTTGAAAATTTCACTAAATTGAGTGCTTTGTGAACAACATATAATATTATACCCACTTTGGCTCCTATGTTATCCATGTTAAACACCATAGTGGATAACATTGAAACACTTACCAAGGAACAAAATGCCACTCTTCGTTGGTGTGACGAAATGCATGAGATGTTTGATGATGGGTTGGAATATGGTGAGGTTGTGGCCCTCAATATAAGTAAAGATGATTTGGTTGCCCTTTTTGCAAATTCAAAAATTGGTTTGCTAGTCAACTGCAAAAAGCCCAAACTATCGATTAAATGGTGCACAAATGATGCCATACAAGTGAACTTTTGGGATTGTCGGTGGATGCTTCTTGACATCCCTCCACATAGAAATTTAGAGGTGCCATTTTATTTCCTAAGAAAATTCTATGCAAAATTTGTGTTGAAGCTCAAGGTGAATTATTGGAGTATGGAGCCTTACATGGGTGTAGGACTAGGAGCTCCTTAGGATAGACCCTCTTTCCAACAAAAGAAAGCTGGCACTTTTATCACCTCTGCTGATGTCTCCTACCTCCTTGAGTGTAGCATCCTGATATTATTCTAGAGGCTAGCTCTCAGACCATTAGAGCCACCCATGGACTATGTAGCCTATTGATATTTCAGGCTAGGTCAATCTTGCCTCCTCATGTTGATAATGTTGGTGCGAGGTTTTCATTGGCTAGCTCATTACATGTTTGTGTGCCTCATGCTTGCATTACATACAAGAATATTTTTTTGGGTCCCATAGATGATCTTCCTGAGTATTAGTTTGTATTAGATGAGGATACACCAGATGCATGTGCAGAGGCTACAGACCCTGATGCAAGAGAGGAGGGGCATGCAGAGGCATGGTCTCCTTCTATGTCGGTACGTGTATACAATCTTTTTGTTATGACATATGTGATTTAAAGTTAACTTTTATAATATATTAATTTTAATTTTTAAGCCATATTGACTTATACATGTATGTGACCTTCATTCATGTTTAGTTGATGACTGAGGAGGAGCTAAGACAGGTTGATGATGCCATGCTCTCAGCTATTTCAATTGGCTTTGAGACATCTATGGTACATTATTTTTTGTTCTCATTGTTTTTTCTATTTGATATTGTAGCATATATGGTTTCTAATCTTTCTTTTATCTTACAAGTACCACTTGTCCCTGGGGGACAAAGTGAGGGCGATGAGCCACAACCCATTAACAAAGGAAAGGTAATTAGGTGCTTTGTATTTGATTAAATATCAATGCATTCTTGTAAAATGTTTGTGGTAATGAAACTTAATTACATTCTTTATTGTATAGGGTATGGCTATAAGCAATAAGCCCATGTAGATTCAGATTCTCAGGCATTTCCATTCGCACTAAGAGCCCCATTGTATGTATAAGAATCATTTATTTTTTATTTTCCTTATCTTCATAAATAAATTCAAAACTAATTTCTATAATATTAACAAGTATCTCATAGGAAACTCCTAGTGCACATGAGGTTTGATGTGAGAGTTTTGTATCTTTGATGATGCAGCCACTATATCCTAAAGAGGAGCCTACACTAGTAAGTTGTAGCTTGAATTCTTGATTAAATATGTTATAAATTTAGCATGCTATGAATTATAATGTTATAGTTTAAGTTGTAGACTCATCTAACAAACATATTTGAACATACATAGGCCACAATCAACAAGGTACAAGCATTGTTGAGGGCCTACGAGAGGACTCTTGACCAGTGTAGCAGATCGATGAGAGAGGTATTTATTATGAAAGTTTAATAGTTTAAAAGATCATTATGCATTTGAGTAACTCAATGTTAGATACAAAGAATCATATAAATTTAGTAGTCTAACTTTGGGTTTTCCTTTTTTGTTTATGTAGGAACATATGATCCACCTAGTGTAGTGGAGAGGCTGCATTTTGATCATCCAACAGCAACCTAGGATAGAATAGTTGTCATAGGGTGCATCATGAGACATTTTGAGATGGCATATGCCACATTGTTTACAAAAAAATTGATATTATACACATTTTGATGGCATGATCAGCCACATTTTGTATATGGATCTATGTATTTTGATATATATTTGTCTAATTTGTTTATGGATACTTGAACCATGATACATATTTGTATAATTTGTCTATGGATACATGTATTTTGATATATATTTTTCTCATTTATGTGCACAATGATATACACATTAATTTAGTATCTAGTATTGTTCAATTTATCATGGATCATGTGTATTGTTCATGTTTATGGAATATCATTAATTTTGATCATGTTTTTTATATTCAATAATTTTTGAATACTATTTTAACAATTTTTTTTATCAAATTTGGATGCAATGTTTAATTTGAGGTCCTATCATGACATAAACACACTTTTTAACCTCCTACACAAGGTTCACATAACCCCAAATCTGATTTTAAACTCTACCTTCAACCTTGAAACTAACTCTTAGCTTCAAATCTAATCTCAACACACTTAAGGACTACACTCCTCAACCATGGATTCTATTCCCAACCACAAACTCATTCCTAGATTCATAATCTTTGATAACTAACCCTTAACTTTGTTACTATCCTCATACTACAACTTTTCAATTTCAACATAACCTCAAAATATCCCAACTTAAGAGACTTTATTGGATCAAACCTTTTTAACTTGGTTCCCCAATACCATATCCATATGAATAACATCTATACACTTCTCACATTGATCAGATTACCCATACTGATCAACTTAACAAAACTGGTTTCATTAATGCATGCTATCATTTCACACCTTATATAGGTGTTTCCAACCTTGTATGGTCATGCTCAAACCCCTAACTGACTCTTTGCACCCATTTTCACTTTGTAAGAAAAAGTTGCAAAATTGCAATTTTGAGCAATTTTTTCTATAACTTTAAATTCTTAATTAGACAAGTTCACCAAACTTGGTAAGGGGTTATTGATATCCTACACGAGCTTTGAGTTATGACCCTCAGAAGATTGACCTCAAAATGCACTTAGAACACGTTGGAGTCTCCTCAGTACGGGGTGGCTGTGGATGATGGATGGTCTCCATGGCTAACACAAGGGTGACACTAGGGTTTTCCCACCCATCTAGAGCTAGTGGTACTGATGATTTGATGCCAAGATTAGTGGTTTCAAAATTATGTTTTGGTGCACCTATGAATTAAGCCACACTGTGAGTTTGGGCATTGAGTGAGATTGCTATGCTGAATCTAAATGGAACATGATCTCTCAAAAATGAGATAGGCTATTTTAGGCCTCAACATCACCATCTTTTAGCATTTGACATTTCATCTATAGCTCACATGAGCTTCGAGTTATGACCCTTGGAAGATTGACCTCGAAACACACTTAGAGCACCTTGGAGTCACCTCAGTACGAGGAGGTTGTGAATGATGGGTCATCTCCACAGCCAGAACAAGGGTGTCATTAGGGTTCACCTACCCATCTAGAGCTAATGGCACTGATGATTTGATGCCAAGATTTATGATTTCAAAGATATGTTGTGGTGCACCTATGAACTAAGGAAACTATGAGTTTTGGTGTCGAGCAAGTTTACTGTCGCAAATCCAAATAGAATGTGATCCCTCAAAAATGACATAGGTTATTTTAGGCCTTGACATCAGCATCTTGTAGCATTTTACATTTCATCAATAGCCCTCATGAGCTTCAAGTTACAATCCTCGAAAGACGGATGTTAAAATGAACTTAGAGCACCTTGGAGACTCCTTGGTATGAGGTGGTTGTGATTGAAACAAGGGTTTCAATAGGGTTCACCCACCCATCTAGAGCTAATGGCACTGATGATACGATGCCAAGATCAATAGTTTCAAAATTATGGTATGGTGCACCCATGAATTGAGGCACACTATGAGTTTTGGCATTAAGTGAGATCACTATGCCGAATCCAAACAGAATGTGATCTCTCAAAAATGAGATAGGTTATTTTAGGCCTCAACATCATCATCCTGTAGCATTTGATTTTTCATCAATAGCCCTTACGAGCTCGAAGTTATGACCCTCAGAAGATCGACCTCGAAACACACTTAGAGCACCTTAGAGACTCCCCAGTATGGGGTGGCTGCAGATGATGGATGGTCTCTGTGGTTGCAACAAGGGTGTGTCACTAGGGTTCACCCACCCATTTGGAGCTAATGGAATTGATGATTTGATACCAATATCAATAGTTTCAAAGTTATGCTGTGGTGCACCTATGAATTGAGGCACACTATGAGTTTTGGCATCGAGTGAGATTGCTATGGAAAATCCAAATGTAATGTGATCTCTCAAAAATGAGATAGGTTATATTAGTCCTTGGCATCACCATCCTATGTCATTTGACATTTCATCAATAGCCCTCATGAGCTCTATGTTACAACCCTCGAGAGATCGACCTCAAAATGCACTTAGAGCACCTTAGAGATTCCTTAGTATGAGGTGGCCACAGATGATGGAGAGTCTTCATGGTTGAAAAAATGGTTCCACTATGGTTCACCTACATATCTAGAGTTAATGACACTAATGATTCGATGCCAAGATTAGTGGTTTCAAAGTTACATTGTGGTGCACCTATGAAGTGAGGAACTCTGCGAGTTTTGGTATTGAATGAGATCGTTGTGCCAAATCCAAATGGAATGTGATCTCTTGAAAATGAGATAGGTTATTTTATGTCTTAGCATCACCATCCTATAGCATTCAATGTTTCATAAATATCCCTCATGAGCTTTGAGTTAAAACCCTAAGAAGATCAACCTCAAAATGGACTTAGAGCACCTTGGAGACTCCTCGGTACGAGGTGGCTGCGAACGATGGATTGTCTTTGTGGCTAGAACAAGGGTCTTACTAGGGTTCACCCACCCATACAGAGATAATGATGCTAACAATTTGATGCCAAGATTAGCAATTTTAAAGTTACGCTATGGTACACCTATGAACTAAGGCAAATTGCAAGTTTTGGCATCGAGCGAGATTGTTGTGTCAAATCCAAACGGAATGTGATCTCTCAAAAATGACATAGGTTATTTTAGGCCTCAGCATGACCATCTTTTAGAATTTGATATTTCATCAATATCCCTCATGAGCTTTGAGTTATGACCCTTAGAAGATCGACCTTGAAATGCACTTAGAGCACCTTGGAGACTCCTTAGTACAGGGTGGTTGCAGACAAAGAAGGGTCTCCATGGCCAGAAAAAGGATGTCACTAGGGTTAGTATTAAAATCAAAAACATTATTTTTTACCACTCTCAAGTTTTTGGCATTTGATACAATTCAAGTTTTGTGTTAATATGTATTAAAATCATCATTTTTTGGGTCCCACCACATAAATTGCATTAAGTAAAATCATCTTTGTTCCTTACATTAAATCAACAAGTTTACATTTACAATATATCAAGTGTTTCATCATTATTACATCAATACACAACTACCAAAAATCGTTGTGTCAAAAATAGTAGTGTGAAAAATTGTAGTATCAATAAAAGTATTATCAAAAATTGTAGTGTCAAAAATAGAATAGATTTTTCTTCATTTTGCTCCTTATTTAGCATTTTATCTTCATGCATGGCTACTCTTCATGATGTATCTACATTCCAATATCATAAAAAAATATTACTAACTTATTGTATTAAACAAGATAATCATCGGTTTATTAAGTCATTATGAAGAAAATAACATAAGAGGTAAATATACCTAGTCGAGTGTTCCAATAGGGTCCTCTCTTTGTTTTAGGGTCTCCAACATGGCTTCATAATCAGCATTAGTAATGGTCAAATGTTCTTTTACTTTTGGTCTTCTTTGACACTTCAACAACTTTACATTTGTTGCTATAATAAGATGCGAATATATGAGAATTATTTTATGTTTTTGATAATCTTCGAATGTAGGAATTCCATTCCTTCTAAGCATGTATGTCTATACCGATGTTCCAATGAAAACCACTAAATGAATAGGATATGTGAATTCATCATCATCTGTGATCAGTTGTGTAAGCTTTTTCTTACCTCTTACATAATGTGTTAACCAATAATTAGATTTTTTATCATTCCCCTATGGTGCAACCAATGCAAAGACATGTAATGGCTAAAGAAGATTTGATAGATGGTTATGCTCAAGTGAACTTTCCATGTCATCATTTCTAATAGAGGTTATGATAGACAATGGAGTAAGATAATGTGGAGCCCATGTTTCCACCCACTCACTTGACTCATAGTGATCCCAATCACACTGAAAACAACTAGGACGAAGGAAACTTAGCCGTCATCTCCAAATGGTCCATGTACTAGAATCAAAGCTCCAGAGTGAATGCATTTTTGATAAGTCTCTCACTATTGTACAATTTGATCTATCACATATGGACCCTTCCTCAACCAACCAAAAGAACCTGTGGATGACTAAATAAAGAGTCCTCGCCTATAATAATGCTAAACTACACCAATCAACAATGCTACAGGCATCAAGAAGATCTACTCCTAAAATCTTCAATTTCTCCTTAACTAGAGCTCTCTTCACACATGCTCCTGCTCCATCATGTTCCCCTTTCCCATGGATGAACTCAAAAAAACTCCAAATATGAGGCACCCCCTCTCTACGTGCATCCTACACAACCAATAAATTATGAAAATGTTCTTGAATTGACTTATACAGTTATCTAACCAAATGATATGTCTATCTATAGAAATTGCATGCTCTTGTGAGAAATCAAAATAATTATCAAAATAATGTTGCACAAACTTGCGAGAGTGAGATCTATCATCACTTATATAAAAATGATACTCTCTAATAATCTTCCAATTATCTTCCATACTATTGGGGGCATGTCTATATGTTATGTGGACACAAATAACAATATGAATGGAGTTTTAATACTGAGATTGTGTCTCATTTTGGGGTTGCAATTTGTAGTTCTCAGTGAAGTTAGCAACTGATATAATAATGCCAATGGGAAAAGTCTCCTTACACATTCTAAATTGTTGATCCAACCACTGAGACTTGTGACTATGTCTTGCATACTTGTAGAAAAGATTTGTCTTGAAATCTAAAACAAAACTAGTCACACTAATTTCTTTTACAACCAATTCACATCTAGAGCCCTCACCCCCACTCTTCAATGTGTATTTCACCATTTTATAGACCTTTTTTGTTACTATTGTGTTTCCAAGATCTTGTTTGGACCCCTCATGGAAACATGTGTCAAATTTGGACAAGCCACCACATTTTGAATACTTCTCATTTAAGCAAGCATTTCTATAAAAGAAACAACCATCAACTTTACAACACAAAAAATTGATCTAGCAAGTCTCTTGATGATTTTGGAAGCTCACTAGCACCACAATTCTCCAACATTTCTTTACTATGCAAAGTAAAGTGGATGGAGCGTAATAGTTCATGGTGCATAGAAAATTTGACATGATATTTGCAACAACATGTATTTAAAATTTTAAGTGGCACACTATAAAATGGATTCAAAGATCCAAAAGCCCTTTGTGATATATGAAGACTTGGATGACTCTCTCTAAATTGTTTTAACAACATAGTTTGACTTACATTCAAATAATGTTTAGGATGTGGCATGCAATCTCTGATGCCAATTCTCAACTTTAACACATCTTTAGCATTGGGTGATACTCTTGAGCTAGAGTGCCAAAATTGTGTAAAATCTTCCTTGACATCATTGCATAGCTTCTTATTAGAACGCGGAAGTCTCCCACCAAAATTCCATGTTTCATTTTGAAGAGGATCATCAATTCTCTCTCATCTACTAAGTGCTCTTCTCAAAGTAGTAAAATTTAGGTTCAAGTCAATATAGGTTTGTCTCATATATCTACCCTTTCTCAAATGATGACTTACCAAAGAGGTTGTAATAACCCTTCAAGAAACTCTCTTATCCTTCTCCCTACTATTTTTTCCAATGCTATTGAGAGCACTAAAAAGATTCTTCACAATAATGGCATTTCTTTCCAATTTTTTATTGAAATGAATCATCAATTTGGAAAGCATAGGTCTCATCTTTTGCAACTTTAATAAGTGCATAAAAAGCTGACATTGCTCCACCACTATCTTGTTGCTAAAAAACATCTTATATAGTCTTGAAGCCCATAACCAAATGGTTCTTTCCAATTTTTTCCCTTCCAAATTGGTAATAATTGTTTCATCAATTTCAATTATTCGTTTTCGTATTCTAGAAATTTCATGTTGATTATAATTAGGAGATATGTAAGGTTCCTATGCATTGTCATGTTTGGCATGGTCAATCATGCAATTTACATTATGACCTAGTAGCATTTCATCCTTCAAATTTTCATTCTCTAAATTTTCAATCTTGACATTATCGTTATCAATTGGTACGTTTTCATTCCCCAAATGCACATATTCATTATCCGACTCTATGATTTCACCTTCGACCAGTTCATCGTCAACTTGACTCACATTTAACATACCTTGTATTTTCCTTTAGTGATTTACCTTGTCCCTTTCCCCCTATGCCACAATGTCTTCATTGGATACCTTCCTTTTGCATGTATCTTTTTGACAACTACTGCTCCCCATTATGATAACAATATTAGACACCCAATGATATATTATAAAACCTTTTTCAATTGTTTGGGCCCCAAAATGTGAGTTTTTTGAAAACCCATGAAAATGGCCCACAAAAAGTGATGTTGTCGGGTCTGTAGTGACAAGGAATATTTTGGGAAAATCATGCTAGTTTAATTGGGTATCCCATCTAAGATCAGATACTCGATAATAAATCAGATATTCAATTCCAGATCAGATATCCAATATTGATGCCAAAATTTTGGAGGGAATTAAGGGGAATGTATAATGAGTAATATTATTTAGGATTATTTTTATGTATTATAATTTATTATGACCTATTATTATTAATATATGTGATTATTATGTTATATTATTATTAAATATAATAATATATGTTATTATTATTATTATTATCTATAAATATAATAATAATAATAATATATTTATATTATAATATTAATAATATATATATATATATAAATTAATATTATATTATTATAATTTTTACTATATTATTATTAAATATAATATTGTAATATATTATAAATGTTATTAATATATGTTGTTATTATTATTATTATTATCATTATTATTAAATATACCAACATATATTACTACTGTTATTATTATTATGATCTATGATCCATTTTGTTGTTTCTAAAATGCATTGAGAGGGGTCATAGGTTGACCTATGACCCCTATCGACACATTTCATGACAATGTAAATACACTGTCATAAAATGTGTCGATAGGGGTCATAGGTTAACCTATGACCCCTCTCAATGCATTTCATGGCAACTTATGTCCATAGGGGCCCTCGGACCCCTAAGAACACATTTGGTTGGTTCCAATACTTCGAGAGGGGTCACAGGTTAACCTATGACCACTCCCAATGCATTTAATGACAACCTATGTCCCTAAGGGCCCTAGGGCCCCTAGGGATGCATATGGTTGATTCTAATGCATTGAGAAGGGTCATAGGTTAACCTATCACCCATCTCAATGCATTTCATTAAAATGTATGTCCCTAGGGATCCAAGGACCCCTAGGGACAAATTTTGTTGGTTCCAATGCATCGAGAGGGGTCATAGGTTAACCTATGACCCCTCTTGATGCATTTCATGACAATGTATGTCCCTAGGGTCGCAAGGACACCTAGGGACACATATGGTTGGCTAT
Source organism: Cupressus sempervirens (assembly GCA_028749045.1). Classification (NCBI taxonomy): domain Eukaryota; kingdom Viridiplantae; phylum Streptophyta; class Pinopsida; order Cupressales; family Cupressaceae; genus Cupressus; species Cupressus sempervirens. Next base: position 738,043,679 of record CM053791.1, on the reverse strand, counting down.
AATGCATCATGAGGGGTCATAGGTTAACCTATGAACACTCTTGATTCATTTCATGACAATGTATGTCCCTAGGGGCCCTATAAACCATAAGGACGCATGTGGTTGATTTTAATGCATTGAGAGGGGTCATAGGTTAACTTATGACACCTAGTGATGCATTTTGTGACAACATATGTCCCTAGGAGCCCAAGGACCCCTAGGGATGTATTTGGTTGGTTTTAATGCGTCAAGAGGGGTCATACTAGGTTAACCTATAAACCCTCTCGATGCATTTCATGACAACGTATGTCCCTAGGGGCACTTGGACCCTAGGGATGCATGTGGTAAGTTCTAATGCATTGAGAGGGCTCATAGGCTAACCTATGACCCTTCTTGACTAATTTCACCACAATGTATGTCCCTAGGCATTCTAGGACCCCTAGGGATGCACATTCTTGGTTGTAATGCATTGAGAGGGGTAATAGGTTAACATATGACCCCTATCGATGCATTTCAAAACAAGGTATGTCCCTAGGGGCCCTAGGACCCCGAGGGAAGCTTTTTGTTGGTTCCAATATTTTGAGAGGGATTATAGGTTAACCTATGACCCCTCTTGATGCATTTCATGACAATGTATGTCCCTAGGGTCCCTACGACCCTTAGGGATGCATGTGGTTGGTTCTAATGCATCAAGAGGGGTCATAGGTTAACCTATGATCCCTCTCGATGCATTTCATGACAACCTACATCCCTAGGTGCCTTAGGGCCCCTAGGGATGCATTTGTTTAATTTCAATGCTTTGAGAGGGGTCATAGGTTAACCTATGATCCCTCTTGATGCATTTTATGACAACATATTCCCCTAGCGGCCCTAGGAAACCTAGCGACACGTTTGTTTGGTTCCAATGCATGGAGAGGGGTCATAGGTTAATCAATGACCCCTCTTGATGCATTTCACAACAACATATGTCCTTAGGAGCCTTGGGTCCCCTACCAAAACATTTGGTTAGTTCCACTACATTGAGAGGGGTCATAGGTTAACCTACAACCCCTATCAACACATTTCATGACAACGTATGTCCCTAGGGGCCCTAGAAACCTTAGGGACACATTTTGTTCAATGACCCCTCTTGATGCATTTCACAACAACATATGTCCTTAGGGGCCTTGGGACCCCTACCAACACATTTGGTTAGTCCCACTACATTGAGAGGGGTCATAGGTTAACCTACAACCCCTATCGATGCATTTCATGACAACATATGTCCCCAGGGGCCCTAGAAACCTTAGGGACACATTTTGTTCCTAGGGACAGATTTGGTTTGTTCTAATGCATCGAGAGGTGTCATAGATTAACCTATGACTCCTCTCGACACATTTCACAACAATGCATGTCCCTAAGGGTCCTAGGACCCCTCAGGATGCATTTGGTTGGTTCCAATGCATGGAGAGTGGTCATAGGTTAACCTATGACTCCTATCAATGCATTTCATGGTAACATATGTCCCTAAGGACACATATGGTTGGTTCAAATGCATTGAGAGGGGTCATAGGTAAACCTATGATTGCTCTCGATGCATTTCATGACAATGTATGTCCCTAGGTACCCTACGACCCCTATGGATGGATGTGGTTGGTTCTAATGCATAGAGAGGGGTCATAGGTTAAACTATTACCCTTTTCGATGCATTTCATGACAACATATGTCCCCAAGGTCCCTAGGACACCTAGGGATGCATTTGGTTGGTCCCAATGCATCAAGAAGGGTCATAGGGTAACCTATGACCTCTCTCAATGCATTTCATTACAATGTATGTTCCTAGGGGCCCTAGGAACCCTAAGGACATATATGGTTGGTTCTAATGCATTGGGAGGGGTCAAAGGTTAACCTATGACCACTCTTAATGCATTTGATGATGATGTATGTTCCTAGGGGCCCTAGGACCATGAGGAACACATGTGGTTGGTTATAATGTGTCGAGAGGGGTCATAAGTTAAGCCTAGGACCACTAAGAATGCACCTAGTTGGTTATAATGTGTCAAGAGGGGTCATAGGTTAACCTATGACCCCTCTTAATGCATTTCACAACAACGTATGTCCCTAGGGGCCATAAGACCCCTAGGGATGCATTTGGTTTGTTCCAATTAATCAAGAGGGGTCATAGGTTAACCTATCACCCCTCTCAATACATTGCATGACAAGGTATGTCCCTAGGGGCCCTAGGTCCCCTAGCGATGTGTGTGGTTAGTTCTAATGCATTGAGAGGGGTCATAGGTTGACCTATTAGCCTTCTTAATGCCTTTCATGACAACATATGTCACTAGGGGTTGTAGGACCCCTAAGGACACATGTGGTTCGTTCTAATGTGTCGATAGGGGTCATATGTTAACCTATGATCCTTCTTGAAACATTTCAAGACAACATATGTCCCTAGGAGCCCTAGGATCCCAAGGGACACATTTGGTTGGTTCCAATGCATCGAGAGGGGTCATAGGTCTTGTCACATTTCATGACAACGTATGTCCCTAGGGGCCCTAGGACACGTAGGGATGCATGTGGTTTGCTCTAATGCATCGAGAGGGATCATAGGTTAATCTGTGACCCCTCTCGATGTATTTCACAAAAAATGTATGTCCTTACGAGCCCTACGACCCCTAGGGATGCATGTGGTTGGTTCTAATGCATTAAGAGGGGTCGTAGATTTACTTGTGACCCCTCTTGACAGATTTCATGACAACGCATGTCTGTAGGGGCCCTCATATCCCTAAAGATGCATGTGTTTAGTTCTAATCCATTGAGAGGGGTCATAGGTTAACCTATGACCCCTCTCAATGCCTTTCATGAGAATGTATGTTGCTAGGGGCCCTAGGACCCCTAGGGACACATTTGGTTGGTTCCAATGCATCAAGAGGGGTCATAGGTTAACCTATGACCCTTCTTGCCACATTTCATGAAAAATTATGTCCCAATGGGCCCTAGGTGCCCCAGGGATGCATTTGATTAGTTCAAATGCATTGAGAGGGGCCATAGCTTAACCTATGACCCCTCTCAATGCATTTCATGACAAACTATGTCACTAGGGGTCTTAGGGCCCCTAAAGACACATCTGGTTGGTTCCAATGCATTGAGAGGAGTCATAGATTAACCTATGACCCCCCTCGATACATTTTCATGACAACATATGTCCCTAGGGGTCTTAGGACCCCTAAGGATGCATCTGGTTGGATCTAATGCATTGAGAGTGATCATAGGTTAACCTATGACCCTTCTCAACTTATTTCATGACAACATATGTCCCTAGGGGTCCAGGGGCCCCTAGGGATGAATTTGGTTGGTTCTAATGCATTGAGAGGGGTCATAGGTTAACCTATGATCCCTATCGATGCATTTCATAACAATGTATGTGCCTAGGGGCCCTAGGGCCCCTAGGGACACATTTGGTTGGTTCTAATGTATGGAGAGGGGTCATAGATTAACTCTTAACATATTTCATGACAAGATATGTCCCTATGGGCCCTAGGACACCTAGGGACAAATGTGGTTGGTTCTAATGTGTCGAGAGGGGTCATAGGTTAACATATGACCCTTCATGACATATTTCACAACAACGTATGTACCTAGGGTCCCTAAGACCCCTAGGGATGCATTTGGCTGGTTTGAATGCATCGAGATGGGTGATACATTAACCTATGACCCCCATTGATGGATTTTATGATACCCTATGTCCCTAGGGGTCCTAGGGCCCCTAGGGACACATGTGGTTTGTTCCAATGTGTCAAGAGGGGTCATAGGTTAACCTATGACCTCTCTCAATGCATTTCATGACAACGTATGTCTTGAGGAGCTGTAGGACCCCTAGGGACCCATTGAGAATGCATCAAAAGGAACGTATGACCCCTTTCAATGCATTTCATGACAATATTATATTTAATAATAATATAATACTATATATTTTAATATAGTAATAATAATATTTATTAGATTATATAACAATAATAATCATATATGTCACTAGATTATAGATTTAATAATAATAATAACCATATATATATATAATAATATTTATCATATATATTACTATATTATATTTAGTTATAATAATAATTATATTGATAACTATATTATATTTAATAAGAATAATCATAATCATATGTAATAATAATATTAATGTCCACACTTCCCCCCCAATAAACTTCCCTCTAAAACCCTCTAAAGTTTTCCTCTCAAATTTCTCTCCAAAATTGCAATTGGAAAATTTATTTTCTCTCAAATTTCCCTCTCCCAAAAATTGCAATTGTAAAATATTTCCTCTCAAATTTCCCTCCAAAATTGTAATTGGAAAACTCATAGTGATCGGATACCTAATTTCATATCAGGTATTTGATTACAAATCAGATACCCAATTTTATTTCAGGTATTAGATTAGGCTTGGTATTTACCAAGCATATTTGGTCAACCCAAAAAACATGTTTGAGAAGGGTTTCACTAACACTCAGACTTTGGGTAGCCATCTAACAATGTCATTTTCATCGAAATTGAATGAAATGAATAGGATATTTTTTTATAACACTCTCGAGATTCCATCGATATAATTGTTGCCAAATTCTAAGTTTGATAAGTATTTATTAGTTAATTTTCAATGAAGATGATGGTAAAGTGTTGATTAACATATTGATTGAAAAATAGCTATAACTTTGAAATAGTATAACATTTTTTAAATACAAAAGTTGCATCACATTCTATGCTTTGCCTAGTATAAGGAAATTTTTTTTGGTAAAGTTTTCAATTAGTTAAGGTGGTTAGACATATAAGTTTTTTTTTTTCTGAAAAAGTTTTAGTAGAAAATTCATATTTAATTATTTATTTCGAATAAAATGCCCAAAAATATGCACCACATCCTGGCATGAGTTTAATTTTTATATCTATAATTATATTAAAAAATATTATCATTTGATTTTGATTAAGGTGGTCAGACATACACCTACTTTTTAGTTTTACCCTAAAATTTTCATAGTACTACATTAAAATCCAAACTTTTGACCAATCAAATATTTTTTTCTCTAGATAAGGCCTAGTAGTTTATAAACTATATTCCATTTCCTAAAAATTATTTTCTTAGAAATTTTTTATATAAAGTCCAGAACCACTTTAAAATTATGTGTCAAGTTGACATAATCTTGATTTGCTTGTTTTTCGCTACAACTTAAGGCAAAAGTTTGGTTGACCATGATCCTAAAAATACCTAATCTTTTAAACCTATTACTAATTTTTATTATTATAATTCTCACGGTTATGTACATAAAGAAATAAATTTTAATAAACCTAAGTTTGATTGTAATAATGAAAATAGTAAACTTTTTTTGAAAACTAACACTACAGGTAATGAAAGAGGGAGATCACAAAGAAGGTCCAATGATGGAGAGAGACCTAATGGAGAAAAGAAATAGTTTGTGCATTATAAGTGTAACAAATTTAGACACATTGCAAGAAATTGTAGAGCACCTAAAAGTTAGAATGGAATAAATGAGAGAGGAAATTTACCTATATGTTAGTTATGTAATAAATTCAGATACATAATGAGATGTTCTAGAATGGATAGAAGAAATGTCAATAGGAATCCTAACTACAAAACGAACAACAACATAAATGATTTAAGGAATGGGAATGACAGTGATAATAATCAGAAGGATGAAATCAAGGAACATGTTGATGGACTCAAAAATGTATTTGTGAAAGCTAACAATCCAAAAAGATCTTATAAAATTTTGGAGGAAGAATATTTCGATGCACTTGATGAGACATTAAAATTAGCAATTGTTTGTGACTCATCCTACATGAATTAAGCATTTTCAGAATACACAGAGAAAAATTTGGTCAAAACTAATGTTAGAGCATGAGTTGGAAGTTGCACAATTAAAAAAGATAGAGGACATAGATAGGAATCTATGGTCAAGTGTGCAAGTCTAGATATGATCATAGTAAGAAAAAATTTAGAAAACAAGTTTACTAGTGAACAGAGACATTATTTGAAATTGTGGTAGATGCGCGTTTAATGTGAGTTGGATTTGAAACAATTGAAGGATTGCAAACAATATTGTAAATACCATTTGTTCATGTGAAGTGTTTTGAGAGAATTGAAGAGTGATTTGACAACAATTTGAAGTGTGATAAGAAGTTCTTGAAACACAAAGTTGCAAAAGCCCTAAAATGCAATTATCAGGTACTTTACAAAGCTAAAACTAATTTTTTTAGTGCATATAGTTGAATCTCAATGGCTATTCAAATTTTTTATAATGTGAGTGAAAGGCCATGCTATGCATTCAAGAAACATTCATTTGTTTCACTTATGGATGACCTGTTAGGCACGTTTTCACAAGTTCTAGATAATGTGCTTCATTTTGAAGACATCAGAAGCTATATAATTTGTAAAATTGAGAGAATAGGTGATGAAGATAAACAAAAGGACTTAGGGACTATGTGTATTAGTGACCTATCCTTGAAGTTTGAGTATGCATACCTGATCAAGTTGAATTTGGTAGAGTATATGTTTTATATGGAATTTGACAACAATGATTGGACCCAAATCATTCTAATTAGGGTACATGATGATATGTTCTAGATAGGTGATGTGAAAGTTAAAACTGATAATGACCTAATTTAGAAGGTAATAGGATTGAGTAAAGAGGGATCCAATCCCATAAATGAGAAGAATGTAAGAAATATGGTTGAGACAAACCTAAATACAAGCTCTAATGTAAGGAACATGAAGGTATATTCAATTGATGAAAAAACATTAACATTATTGAGTAAGATATTAGGGTAAAAGTTTAACCATGGTTCAAGGGTTAACTTAGTACCAACTAGATTTTTAAATGGAACTTCTGTTCAGGCAATTCAAGGAAGAAAAGTAAATTTCTGTGAGATTACTACATTGCAACTATTAGATAACATTGCAAAAGTAAACAAGGCAAAGAGTGTAATAATAAGATTTGAGTCCTTACTAACTCATTTTTTCTTTGATGAAATAAGGAAGTTCCTAGGCATGAAAAATTGGGATAGAAATGAATGTACAATCAAATTGGTGACTCAATGTTATAGATCAAAGCTGTAGAATGTCAAAGATGATGACATTGACTTAATGATGAAAAGTTTCCAAACTAAAATGAAATAGAGGTACAAAATACCTCCCTCCATGGTAGAGAAGTCTAAGGATGGTTTATGCTTCACAGTAGAGATAGAAAACACATGCATGGAAGTTGTGGAATTAAGGTTTAAGTTCATAGAGCCCATGGGATATGAGACGAGTGCAAAGCTTATAAAAGGGTAGGCACAAATCATACATCAATCTAAGGACACTGAGTGCCTTAGATGGGCAAGCTGTGATGAGAAGATGAGAATAGCTCATTCTGAACTAGACAACAAAGAGAGTAAGAAGAAAGTGGAGAAAGAAATTGATTCAACCCTTAAGGAATTAGGTATAAATAAAATATTTTAATGAGGTGAAGGGAATTGCACTAGAGATGAAGATAAGTGGGCAGTCTAAAGTACTAGTAGAAACTCCTATTTCTATTGTAATACCTCCAAAAGGTGTAACCATTGCACAACCATGTGCTCAAGCCCTTATTACACCATATGCAGTAGTTGGGCAAGTGCAACTAGCAACGACAAGAAGTGATTAGCCTAGGAGGTAGTCAGAGGTGGGAACATCTATTTCACAGAGGAAATCAAAGAGACTAGTAAAGGTTAAGCAAGAACATGCATCATCCACCTAGAAAAGGGTTAAGCAAACCACTAGCAGACCAAGAAAGAGAAGAAAGACACTACAAGTTAGTGATTCTAAAGAATCTTTAGATCAAGCTAAAAATAGACCAATGGACCAAGTAGCATAGGAAGGTAGAACTCTAATTATAAAGAAAGCATGGAAACTAAGGAAAAAAACCTTAACATGCAAATATTAATGATGACAATTTTGTACATTTGAACAAGTATTATATTTTTTACAATAATATGGATAGAAGTTAGTTAGAGAATACAATAGTAAGAAACATGATATTATAGACTAAGATTTTTGATAGTATATAAAGTAAGATTCCAGAAGATCTACTCAATAGGTTGTTAAACAAAAAGAAAATAGTGATAGAAGAAGACATCAACTTGAGAATAACTATGATAAACAAGTTATGTAAAAATAACTCCAAGGAGGACTCAAGTATAATTTTGAAGGGTATTTAGCCCTTGCTAAGGAAAAAAAGAAGAGAAAGTATTCTAATGGGAAGCAACTATGAGGATGTTAGGAAGGAAATAGAGTAGGCAATTGTAAGATTCATAACCTCAATAGCAGAGGTGAGTGCATAGCTAAAAGCTGAGAGCCCAGTGTATGTACAAGCCAATACACCTTTGAGTTATGAGGAAGAAGAAGAGGAGATAGAAAAGGAACTCTCACACCTACAAATTGTTATAGGTACTAAAACTATACAGGTGGACAGTACACACATAATTGTGGATAGCAAGTAGAATCCTTTTGTAGCATTTGGCCAAACCATTTCTAGTAATATCACAATATATAACAACTTTGATGATGATGAAGAAGAGAAAAATGGAGAGGAGGTTGAGAAGAAGAGAAAATAAGTGGAAGAGGAAGAAAAGATGAATGAGGAGAAGAAAAAGATAGAAGAAGAAGGAAAGAAAAGAAAGAAAGAGGAAGAGGAAAAAAAGGAGAAAGACAAATATGAAAGAAAGAAGAAAGAAGAGGAAGAGTAAAGGAATAAAGCCAAAGAAGTAGTTGAGAAATTGGAAGAAGAAAAGAAGAAAGTCAAGGAAGAAAAGAATATTGTAGTTACATCCACACTAGTTGTATCTCTTATGGAAGTAGAAACAACAACAATAGTAAAAGTGGCATCTAATGATGAAGATGATCAAAATAAATTAATAAGCTCATTGAACAATATTTTTGAGAAGAATAAATCACTAAAGTCTTTGGAGAAGAAACTTATTAGAGTCTTGGATAGAATGCATAAGATAGTTACCACAACTATAGCCATTCTAGACATGTAATCAAAGGCCAAAGAATTTTTGAAGAACTTTGATGAGGAATCAATAACTTTAGTTGAGGTAGAATTGGCTCAAGTGCAAGTCAAGCATGATGCAACACTATTTGACATAGTGTGCACAAATGTGAGAAATTATTTGAAGGCACTCGATGTAAGCATCAAGGAACTCAAGAGACACATTGATGAAGGTTCATCTTATAGAAACTAGCATTGGAGAATATGGAAACGAAGTGGAGAAGATCTGATGAAGGGTGCTCCCATTAATACCATAAACTCATAACAGAAACAAATAAATAAAAACAAATGCGAGAACAAAATATGGACTTCTTATTTGTGTGAAATATACAGAATTATAGAATTCACAAGTACAATATGCTAACTCACATGGGTGCCTTAATTATAGTAATCTAAAGGACTAATTTGCAAACTACACCCAAAGTTGTTTTTTCCACAAATACAAAATTATAGAATTCACAAGTACAATATGCTAACCCACATGGGTGCCTTCATTATAGTAATCTACAAGATTAATCTATGAACTACACTGAGAGCTATCTTAGACAATGTTTGCACCTTTCTTAAATAGCCAACTTTATGCCACCCAATAAGGTTCTAGATGCTCAAACTTAATATCTAGGACCAACAAACCCTAATAATACATATAGAGTTAGCCAAATGTATCTTTGACAATTATTTTAGATATTTTGGGTAGCCCAACTCTAGAAGGCAATAACTCATGAACTGTTGCTTCGATTGGCTATTATAACAACTTTTCAAAAATGCCACCTCTTGATCTATAGGGTCAAATCCATGCTAGGTCCCTTTTGTGGAGTTTTTAGACCTCATCCAGGCACTCTAAGGCCTCCAACAATGAGCCTGAATATTTTTTTTGTGGGCTTACAACTCTAAAATGAACCTTCCTATAGAAAATGAGAACATTCTTAGCTCATATGACAAACTTACTAAAAATAGAAAGTTCCCATAAATACTAGCCACCCTATCTACTAGTCCTTATTAAAATAGAAAAGACTAAAATGAGAAATATTTTTGGGTGATGCAAAATTGCTCTTATAGCTAGGATTTTCCTACATTAGACACCTGGGGTAATTTGAGAAGTGACCCCATCACATCTCAAGTGTGCAGAGGAAAACCAAGATAGTTAACCTCCTTTATTAACCATCATAAATCCTCTACTAGCCTTCCTTTCCATTTTACCAGATATTCCTCATAAGTTTTGTTCCTAGTACTTTTTCCAACATGACTATCCAGTATCTCCTCAATCTCCTTTGTAGCCAAATTAACTGTTGGAATACTCCTCTGTGCTTCTATAAATTCATCTCCATCACCTCCTTTATAATGCTCTATCAAACCTAAAATGTTAAATACTAGTGAAATATTCAATTTAGTAGGCAACTCCACTTCATACGCATTTCTAAAATCATGCCTTCTCACTATCTTGCATAGTCCAAACTTCTTCATCTTCATCTTATTATATGTGCCCACTTGAAAATGCTCCTTCCTCAAATGAACCTTGACTTCATATCCAATATTAAATTCCTTATACTTTCTTTTCACATCTGCCTTAGCCTTATACTATGTATTAATCTTTATGATGTGCTTCCTCACCTCTGCATGGATTTTCTTCAAATGTTAAAAAAATTCTTCTACTTCAACACTACTTATCTCTCCTTTATCCAATTTCCTCAATTGAGAAGCATTTCTAGGACTTCTTCTATATACAATCTAGAATGGTGATTTACCAGTACTCTTTTTCATAGAATTATTATATGAAAATTCTACCTATGGAAAAATCATATCCCATCTTTTTGGTTTATCTCCAGCCAAGCATCTCAACAAGTTTCCAAAACTACAATTCACAACTTCTATTTGTCCATCATTTTGGGAATGGTGTGATGAACTAAACTTCAAATCTATCTTCAATTTCTTCCATAATGTATGCTAGAAATATCCAACAAATTTGGTATCTTAATCTAGAACTATACTCTTTCAAAGACCATGTGGTCTCACCAGTTCTCTAGAAAAAAAATTTTGCTACATGAATAACATCACTAGTCTTCTTGCAAGGAATAAAATGTGCTATCTTTGAAAAACTGTCAACCACCACATTAATAGAATCATGCAGACACTGAGTCCTTTGTAAGCCAAGAACAAAATCCATGCTGACATCCACCCATAACTTTTCTAGTATAGGTAATGGTTGATACAACCCTATATTTTGCTACTCTTTTCACCATCTAACATACTCTGCAACTTTATACAAAATTATTCACATCTTTCCGCAACTGTGGCCAATAATAATTCTTAGCAACCAAAGCTATGGTTTTATCTCTAGCAAAATGTCCAGCCAATCCTCTAGTATACTTCTCCTTGACTAGATTCTCTCTCATTTAAACTTTTAGGAATGGACAACTGGTTTCATTTGAACAACATAGTATCTTGGATCATGAAATCCAACCACTTTCTCCTATCAAGTGTAATAGGTCCTATAAAGACCTTCCACACTTCACCAAATTTAGGATCATCTTGATACAAAGTACTAAGTCCGTTGAACCCAACCACCTCTATCTACATTTCTATTAGCAAAATTTGTCTTCTACTAAGAGCATCTACAACTTTGTTAGACTTCTCACTCCTATGTTTCAAAACAAATGTATAACTCTGCAAAAACTCAACCCACTTTAAATGCCTTTGGTTCAATTTTCCTTGACTATTTAAATATTGCAAAGCTTGATGATTAGTATACAAAACAAACTCCTCAAAAAGAATGGTGTGCCACTTCTTCAATGGTTGAACTATATAGAATAAAATTCCTAATCATAAACAAAAATTCAATTTCTCACTAAAATATGAAATAGGTCTACCTTCTTGGCTCAAAATAACTCCTATTGTAGTACCACCAGCATCACAATCTACTTGAAACACCTTGTTAAAATTAGGAAGTGCTAAAATGGGTTTGTCAAAAACTTGTTTCAATAGATTAAAACTTTTCTATGTTCCTATAGTCCACTTAAATTCTTTCCTATCCCCTCTCATTGTTTAAATCAAGGGTCCACAAATACTTCTACAACCTATATGAACTTTTTGTAAAAACTAGCCAGTCCATGAAAAGATCTTACCTTTGTTGCACTCCTTGGAGGAGGCCATTCTAGAGTAGCTTTAAGTTTTTTTGGGTCCATTTTTGGACCTTTGACTAAGACTACAAGTCCTGGGTACACCAACTCCTTTACAAAACTACACTTCTTAAGGTTTATCAAAAAAAATTCTTCCCTCAACTTATCAAGCACCTTGTGAATATCGATCAAATGCTCCTCCAAAATGTTACTAAAGATCAAAATATCATCTAGGTAAACAATACCAAACTTACCCAAAAACTCCTTCAGTGCCTCATTTATAAGTTGCATGAAAGTGCATGGTGCATGGGTTAGTCCAAAAGGCATGACTAACCACTCGTACAACCCTTCTTTAGTCTTGAAAGTAGCCTTCCACTCATTACCTTCTCTAATATGAATATGATGCTACCCACTCTTTAGATCAATATTTGTGAAAAAATCAGCCCCACTCAAAAGATCCATAATATCATCCATCCTTGGCAATGGAAATCTGTACTTGATTGTGATATTGTTCATAGCACAAGAATCTATGCTCATCCTGTATTCTCCATTCTTCTTTGGTGCTAATATGGTTGGTACAACACATGGACTCAAACTCTCTTGAATCAACCCCTTCTGCAACAACTCATGAACTTGTCTATTCAACTCTTCACTTTCTGCTAGTGTCATTCTGTGCATTAGTTTTTTTGGAAAAATGGCTTCTGGAACCAAATCCATCTGGTGAGTGATCTTCCTCACTGGGGGCAATCCATTAGGTAGATTATCTAATACAATAATAGACAACTCTCCTAACATATCAGCAAATTTTGTAGGTACCTCCTATATTTCCTCTTTACTATCTTTTGGAATTATAGAAAAACACACATTCTCATGGTTCATACCTTTGAAAAACTCTTTTCCACCAACAAAGCATATTCTAGTAGCACTACATACCTTTTCTTCTTTATCCTTCAATGGTGTCAACTTATGTTTCACTCCATCCTTGGTCAGAGTGTAGGTATGTGTTTGCCCATCATGTACAACATGCCTATCAAACTGCCACGACCTACCCAACAACATAAGACATATATCTATAGGTATTATATCACATAGTACCTCATCCTGGTAGCTTCCAATCTTGAATTTGACTGCACATTTCTCATTGACCATGACCTTGTTTTCATCTTGCACCCAAGCAATATGGTATGGATGTAGGTGTTTCTATCTCTTTAGCTTCAACTTGGTGACCATCATTTCTAACACCAAATTGTCAGTACTTCCACCATCAATGATCACATCACAACACTTATCTTCACATCTACACCTTGTGTAAAACAAGTTCCTTCTTTGATCAAGATGATTCTCACCATTTAGCAACACTCTTCCATTAACTAGGATTTCTCCTCTTTTAGCATCTTCAGAATGTGATGGTTGGCATCTTCATCAACATGTGTAACTCTGGCCTAGCCTTTGGTTCTTTGATCTATCCTTCATTAGTGCTAGAAACATTAAAATGCTTTATTCCCTTCTTCTCCATAGTGAAAACATTTTCCATGGAAGCCTCCTCTTCCAGATCCTTGTCCTTTGCCTCTTCCTCTCTGATCTCTATTGTTTTGATCATGGAAATGATTGTATTTGTTTTTCCTTTGGTTATGATTGCTACTTCTAGCCTCATTCTTATTCTTCTAATCATCATTATGACCTCCATAAGATCATCCACCAGATCTTCTATCATGACCTCTTTTTCTATTCTTGTTGTCAAACTTCTTTCTCAATTTCTCCTTAGCTTTTAGGGAAAATTGGTATGCCTCCTCAATACTATTCATTCAAACTAGACTTAACTTGTCCTAAATTCTTGGCCTTAACCAATAAAGATAATAGGCCACTTTCTTCTTATCAACTTCTACATGGCTAGTTCTAATGAGAACTTGGTGGAACTCTTTGGTATACTCTTGAACAGATTTTCCTACTTGCTTTAGCCCTTGCATTTTCTTCAAAAGATCAAGCTCATAATCTATGGGAATAAATTATCACTTGAGTTTAGCTACCATCTGTTCACATCTGGTGATTTTATCTATTCTCTTTCTATTTTACTCCAACTAAATGTCTTGCCACCAAATCTTCACATGTCCCTTTAGTTTTTCCTTCACAAACTTGACCCTATTAGGATCCTCAATATGTTCATACTCAAAGTAATCCTCTAGTTCATTGATCCAATCAATCAGCTCCTCTAGGTTAAGATTTCACAAAAATGTTGGAACTTCAAACTTAGGTCTTTTTCCAAACTTGGAGATGGCCCTAAAAAGCCTCTCTTCCTCTAGGTTTAGAATGACCTCTACTCTGACATTTTCTTCTACTTTATCCTCATCCTCGCTTTCATCTCTTACAAGAAGATTTATTCCCCTATGCAATGATTCTTCTAATGCTTTCATTTGTCTTTAGAGGGCTAGGAAACTCTTAGGTGTAACACCTACGACCCCTTTGCAATGCTTTCTTCATGGAGGCATTTTTGCACTTCTAATAAACACTAGTGCAAATGGGCTCACAATTGGTGATCTATTTACATGCTTAGCCCAAATTATGGTCTTGGTGTGAACTACCTCATAGTCAAAAATTTTTCCACACACTCAAGAACTCTAGCTCTAATGCCACATGATGAATGGTACCCCCTTAATTTCATAAACTCATTATAAAAAGAAAGAAACAATAGAAAATGCAAGAACAAAATATGGACTTCTTATTTTTACCAAAAATGTGGAATTATGGAGTTCATAAGTGCAATATGCTAACCCATATCGATTCCTTCATTATAGTAATTTGCAAGACCAATCTATGAACTACACCTAGAGCTATCCTAGACAATGTTTTGGCCTTGCTTAAATATGAAATTTTATGTAGCTTGAGAAGGTTCTAGATGCTTAGATTTAATACCTACAACCAACAAACCCTAACAATACATATAGAGTCAGCCAAATATATCTTTCATAATTATTTTGGATACTTTGGGTAGCCCAACTTTGGAAGGCCATAACTCACGAACCATTGCTTTGATTGGCTATTATAACCACCTTTCAGAAATGCTAGCTTCTGATCTACATGCTTGAAACCATGCTAGTGACCTTTCATCAAGCTATCGGTCTTCATCCGAGCATTCTAAGGCCTCCAACGATGAGCCTAAATATTTTTCTACAATTTATTCCACCAAAATCTGTAGTAACTTCTCCAATACTTATGCTTGAGCAATGGAATTTTTTTGGTAGGCTTGCAACTCTAAAATGAACCTTCCTATAGAAAATGAGAACATTATGAGCTCATATAAAAAATTTACTAAAAATCGAGAATTCCCATAAATAGTTACCACCCTATCTGCTAGTCCTTATTAAAATAGAAAAGACTAAAATCAAAAAAAAAAAATCGGTGATGTAAGATTTCTCTTACACCCATGATGCTCCTACATTAAGATCCACTGTATGATCAATAGCTTGAAACTAGATGAGGAGAAGGATGAAAAAAATAGTTCTATAGTCTTAGAGAAACCTTGTCTCCAAAGATTAGCATTTTGTAGAGGCACCTGGAGGAATATCTTTCATCAAAGACTTCCTATGACAAATTTTCCTATACTAACTTGAGTGTCGTAGATGTGGCATCCTATGCACTATGCCCACTACTTAGTATCTCTGTTACAACGAAGGAGAACTGGAAGAAGGAAGTGAATAGGCTAAAAAAAATTTATGCAAATTATTTTTCAAGAATAGGTCACCCAATTTTTAGATATATTTTTTGACAGCTTTTCCATTGATGTGAAAGGTGGAGTAATATGTAAAGGAAAATTGTATGTATGTATGTTCTAAGGAGGATAAGTAATATATGTAAGGAATTATGTATTGTATATGTAAGGGGGAGTACACTTATATATCAATGTAATGAGTGATAAGGAATGTAATTTATTGGCTAGGTTTTTCACCCTTTGTGATTTATTATACCTCATAGTGAAAAACCCTAGGGTTATGTTTAAAAATTTAAGAGTTTTTCTTAAGATCCTAGATGAAATCTTCTAAAGTTTGATAAACCCTTGGTTTGATTCCCAAGCCCTCAAAATAATCAAAAGTAATATCTAAATAAAATTATATGGGGCACGCTTATCCTAGTTTTTCATTTTCCAAAGTTATTTTATTACTTCTCATGAAAATAAACCTTTTTCATTATACTCAATGCTATAATAGTGGTTATTTTCTTAAGCATCTAGCGAGATATCTTAACTATGGTGATTTATTTGTGTCGACCATTGATCTCTCAAGGATCAATGGTAGGCACATGCCCACAAGATAAATTTGTTCAATGTTTAAGAAAATCGAGCAAGCACCTTTGAGACATGTAGCACTTAGTGACATTGGGTTGTGACTATGCCACAAAGACTAGAACTTGTCAAAGCTTGTTAGTACTTTTGCATAATTGCCAATGCAAGTTCCATTTTTCAACAATATCATTGGTTAAGCCATGTAGTGGAGTTGTTTTTTGTTATCATATCATTGGCCCATTGATCTTTGGAAGATCAATGACAAGTGTATTACCACTTTGTGGAGATGCAAGGATTTTAACCAATGTGTGGAAGTGCCTTGGTAACACCTATCCCTGATGACATCATAAAGAATATTTCATGTAGTTCAAAAGACACAAGTTGTATACCATTGATCTTGAGAAGATCAATAGCTAACACATTCTTGCAACATAAAAGTAATCAAAGTTTATATAATGTGAGCAAGTGCCTCTATGACATGTGGCATATGGTGATGTCATGGCCCCATGGATCTAAAAGGTAATAATGTTGTCTATACTATTGGTGGTTGTCAAACATACTGGTACAAATGCAATACATTTATTAGTTAGCCTAGTTTACTAGATCTCAAAAGGATATGATTTTGTAACATTGTTGATCTTGTGAAGATCAATGGGTAGTGCTTACTCACATTGTCAAATTGACTAAACATTAAGCAAAGTGGGGAAGTGCCTACATGCCATGTGGCAATGTGGGACTTGTCATAAATAAAGTTGTCGACCTAGGGTGGAAAAGTGTGATGAATTGGAGTGTAGTAATTGGTAAAGTATTATAGATACTTTCCAAGTTGGAGATGAATGTACTAGTAGGGCCGCATTTTAAAATATTTATTTGTAAAGTTATAATGATCTTTCATGATCGTGGATCTTTGGAAGATCGACGATCAATGCTTCACCACATTATGAAAGTGCTCAAAATTTGAGTAATGTGGGAACGTGCCTATTCAACGAATGGTATTTTTTTAAAAAGCTTTAATCTAGCTTTTTAGTTTTTAAAAGGGGGACTTCCGATTCTTGAGGATCAATGAGTAGAATGAAAATTTCATAATATGGTACAAATTTTTGACTATGCAGTGTCAATTTTGATCAATGTTACTTTGTGTGATTTTAGTGCTACAAAATAATTTGAAATTCACCATTAGTGACACACAAATCCATAAAATTATCATACTGTAAGTGTTTCCAAAGCTAGGGCACCAAATTCTTCAAAATTTTCAGTGATCTGTAGAATAATTCACTAAGAAAATAAACAAAGAAGGGTGGATAAGTTGTCTGAAACTTCTAAAAATTTGAGAAATTGTGATTATGATAGGGTAAAATTAAAAATGCCTCCTTAGAAAGCTTTTTCCAACAAATTAGATTACTTGAAAAGATAAGTCCATGATGACATTTTAGAATAGATGCCTCCCTAAGTAAATGAATTGACTAAGGGTAGACAATTCATTTCCAAAAACCCTAGGTCAATGGTCAATGAGAGTTTTTATGACAAGACTAATTATTTGAGAGATGCAAAAGTCTTAGTAGGAGTGTTAGAACTATTATAAAAATGGTTTGCAGAACAAAAATTGGGAACCCCAATGAGCAATGTGTAGGAGTTTGATATAGGCAAACTGATTGTTCCTAGAGTATTTTTTGATAGTGACTTATTAGCAGATATGGCTAGAAAATATAATCCAATTACAAGGATTGTTAAAAATTGTTGTCACTTAGGTTTGCACCCTTGTCAAGGGCCTATGCGCGAGGACAACCTAGTGAAACATGGAAACAACCTCCAAGCTGTGGGACTTGAACTATGAGGTTGAGTCTCCGGAGAAGGCCGGTTTCCTCTTACTATCAGGGCGCACCTATCTATTCTAAGAAGGGAAAGGGAGAAAGAGAGCGTCAAAGAAAATCTACCTAGTCTGATCTAAGGTGGTGATGCACCAAGACAGAGTGTTCAGATTCATTCCTGCCCATATATATACTACAAAACTAGAATAACATACAAAAGTCATACACATCTAGACTTATATCGATCAGTAATCACATACAGATCAGAAGAAACCAACCAAATGACACTAGGAAAAGGAGATTTCACTTATGTATTATTCGATAGGCCAAAGATAGATACAGTATGCAGATCATTGATCTCAACAATACACCAATGGGAGGCAAAGTGATGCGCATTCACACTGATGGCCGAAAGAGATGACACAGGTTATTACATGGCTCAAAGATAAAGGGGGGTTTTACACTGCAAGTCTGCAAGCAGTAGCAGAGAAAATCAAGAAGAATCAACCCTCAGAATAGATCATGAAACTGCCTTTATAGATCAGGAACAACTGAAGATTTCCGTGTTACATTCACTTCTTACCTACTGGCATTAACTTCCTATCTTGAGAATCCAATCGGGGATCTGGATTGAAATCCTGGCCTGCATATCGAGAAATCTCATTTCTTCTGAGAAGAGTCTAGAGAAGATAGGAACAACACCACAACATTCCCTGACATGGTAGATGGATCAATCGGATGGGTGGAGTGTCCTTATGTCCTGCATTCATTCCTGGCATGTCAAAAATGATCGCGAAGATCAGATCGCAAGATACATTGATCGCCTCTACATTTTGGTTCATGAATCATCCAAGCCTATCAGTCGACCCGATTCCTTATAAGCTGACTAGGCCATGCGGGCCAATTGTAATCTTTTTTCTTTCCACCTGGAGAGTCCTTCTGTGGTTGACCGCCTTCATCGAACTAACCGCGCCACCTTATCACCTAACCACTGGTCGTCAGCTAATTGCCACGTTGAAAACCAAAACGCGAGGACACATGTCTTCCGAGTGCTAACTCACTATTGTAAAATTTGCGTAGTTCCTCCATAGAAAGATAACGCTGACCCTAGATTCTTGCAGATTTGATGGTGGAGAATCGACCCCTCAATGCGCTGATCGTATCAAGAAATCGGCCCCTCGACACATCTATATTCTGACTCGGCACACTTGGTTGTTTTTGATTCACTGCGAACTCTCTTTCCTATGACTAGGCCCCATCTGAATTGGCACCACCTCGATGATGCATCCGGAAAGACCTGACCCCACCGACACGTGTCAGTCAAGTGTGATGTTTCCATGGTAAAAATTCCACAGCTTCACTAAGGCAACATGGCGCCTACTGTTGATCTCTTTAAATCTGACGGTGGAGAACCTGACCTTCTGTAACCCTCCATTCCTATTGATTCGTCGGGCTCGCCAACATGTGGCATCCCCTTGTTGGTTCGTTAGTCACCCCACCCTATCTGCTTCTAACGGCATGAAATGCAGCCCCACTAGGACACGTGGTGCACGGGCGCTATGTCGCTAATGCTAAATTTCGAGCAGCTCCTGATGGCGAGATAGCGCCAACCGTAGATCTTTGCAGATCTAACAATCAAAGCGACGTCGTACTTCACTCACCGTCCCTCCTTAAAACTACTGGGCCCATGGTTGCAGTGTCCTAACATATACACATGGCATCATCCAGTTGGTGAACCTAAGACTTGATCCATAGAATGGCCACGCGGTGGATGGGCACTATGTCGCCATGATAATATCTGCGCATCTCAACCATAGTGAGATGGCACCATCCGTTGATGCAATCAAATCTGATGGTGGAGATCGCAAACCTTGACTGTGCCAACTATACTGATAGAGACTCCAGCCTGGTTACACGCGGCGGTTCCTCACTGGCCCATTGAAACACCACTGGGCAATCTTGTGACTTGGCCTCACAGGGGGGACCACGCATCGACCAGGCACCATGTCGCTATGGGAAAATCAAGGTTAAATTTCCATAGCACCATAGCGCCCAACCGATGACGTGTCCCTATCTGTGCATGGTTCTTTTTGATTTGCTACCGTGACACGGGCTCCGCCAACTGGGTAGATGAGGTACGTAATGGGGCCCAATATTTTGTCTAAAGTTCTCATCATTTATTTTCTCCGGCCTACCAAACTTTATCTGACTGTCGCAACATTTTTTTGGCAATGTGACCCGCCCACCAACGTGAGCATCTCTGCCGGGCGCTATGTCGCCATGGAGATTTTTTGTTTCGCGTGCGATAGCGCCATAGCGCCTGCGGTGCCGGAGAACTTTTTGACCGCCCTCTGTTGTGACCCACCTGTACGGCCTATCAAACACGTGTCAATCGAGTGCGATGTCGTCGATACTATCTCCCGTTCAACTTTCGATGACGAGATCGCGCCGATCGTCGATCCATCCAAAATCTGATAGTCACAGAACCTTGGCGAGTTGGGGCATTAAAATAACAAATTTTTTTGGCTAACCGTTAAATAGGCCACGGATTTGAATTTAAATCTTTTGGCGATAAAACTAGAGGTAACACTTCTGGCGACTCGCAGGGGGCATGAGCCTGCTCGATGCATGACCAGTGCCTAAGAATTATCCGTTGGGCTATGGAGTCGAAAGAGGACCAGGAGGCACAAAACTGAGAGCTACAAGAACCCTAACCCTTAAAGAGGAAATCAAAACATTAAAAACCCTTAAGGTTCTAGCTCTGCTCCTATAATTGGAGACAAAAAAACAAAAATGGGACCCCCTCAGTAGCGTGAGATATGTCAAAGATGACTCACGAAGAGGGCCATGTGCTCGTGCACTTATTGCAAAACAGAAACAAGCAGGAAGCAACTAGATTAACTATGTACATAGATTCACAACCCTTTAGAAACAGGGCTTCAGATAGATCCCATTGACTGGAATGGGTAGAACTTCACCACTTGGCCTACTTAGTTGGAATGCATTGGCCTGTTTGCAATTGGAAATACGATAAGGGCCACTCCATAATGGGTCAAATTTGGAGTGCCTTCCTCGTTTTGCTCTATCTGAGTCCCACTTGAGAACTAAATCCCCCTCTCTGAAGATTTTGGCCCTTGCCTTCTTGTCAAAATTCCTCTTCATCTATTGCTGGTGAATCTCTAGAGTTTTCATGGCTTTGTTTCTCTTTTCTTCCAACTCAATTAGTTCTGCCATTCTTACTGTCATGGCATCATCTTCAACCAGTTCCAGCTGATGAGCCAACTCCAAGGATGGGAACTCCAATGAGATTGGGAGTCTAGCTTACCTACCATATACTAGCACAAAAGGTGAATTCCCAATAGATCTCTTGGGTGTTATTCTATCAGCCCACAGAGCAGTCCTTAATTTCTTGTGCTAGGTCCTCTGATTGTCTTCTATTGTCCTCTTCATAATTCTGATCAGATTCTTGTTGGAAGATTCAGCCAAACCATTACCCTGAGGATAGTAGTTCGATGATGTGCTTAGGTAGATATTGTGATTCATGGCCCATGCACAAATTTGGGTTCCAACAAAAGACTTGGCATTATCTGAGATGATAGTGGAAGGAGGACCAAATCTAGATACAATTCCATCAAGGAATTCAACAACTTATGGCTCTGTGGCATCCTTCAAGGCAACTGCCTCTATCCACCTAGTGAAATAATCAATAGCAACCAAGATCCATTTATGACCTACACTAGATGGAGGATTAATGGGGCCTATAAAATCCAACCCCCACTGAGTGAAGGGCTGATCCACCTAAATAGGATGGAGAGGAAGAGCTGCAAGTCTCTTTTTTCCAGAGAAAAAAGCACATTTCTCACATTTCCTCACATACCCGTAACAATCATGGAACAGAGATGGCCAATAATATCCAGCCCTCATGATCTTCATAGCGGTTGTTCTTGTAGAGAAGTGGTCGCCATCAGGGCCATCATGGAGTTCTCTAATCACCCTTTCAGCCTGATCCTCTTCAACACATCTCAACAGGGTCCCATTAAAATCCCTCCTAAATAGGATATCGTCAATCACAACATAGGGAATGGATTGTAGTCTATATTGTCTTTTTTTAGTTCTGTCCAATACCTGAGGGTATCCATTCCCTAATAAGAAATTCTTCATGTCATTTATCCAGCTCCTTGGACCATCAGCATACCTTTCCTCCTGTTGCTCTGCTATCACTATGGCAACTTCTTCATCTGAGTTCTGATCTGATAACATTTCTTTACATAATCCTCTTCCTCTTACCAATTTGGTAATCTGAATGTCAACATCATATTCCATTACCCTAGTGATCCATCCAGCTCTCTTCTCACTGACATCTTTGTTTAACAAGAAGTCTTTTACACTTGCATGGGGTACCAACAAATGGATCCTATTATGGGATAAGAGGTGTCTGAACTTCTTCAAGGCTCTAATGACTGCAAGGGCTTGCTTCTCAATGAAGCTATACTTATCTTCATATTCCTTAAGCCCTTCACTAAAGAAGGCTACGGGCTGCTCCTCATTCCTGTCGTTTGTTTGGGTCAAGACAACAGAGATACTTGACTTACCACCTAAGGTGTAGAGGATGAAATCTTTCTCAAATTTTGGGTTCATGAGGGTAGGGGCCGATGCTATGGCTGCCTTGATCTTTTCAAAACTCTCCTTCCCCTCCTTGGTCCATGAGAAGACCATATGTTTCTTGAGCATGGCTGTGAGGGGTTTCACCATGGTGGCAAGATTAGGAATAAACCTTCTTACAAAATTTATCCTACCAAGGAAACTTTGTAGCCCTTTCTTGTGTTTAGGGAGAGGAAGGGCAAGTATTGCTTTTGTCCTTTCTGGATCAACGGTCAATCCATCCTTAGATACAATGTGTCCCAATAGTTTTCCCTGGTTTGTAGCAAAGACACATTTGGTTGGGTTGAGAGATACCCCAAACTCTCTACATCTTAGAAATACTTGTCTCAAATGATCACGGTGATCCTCCACATTCTTGGAATACACAGTTATATCATCAAGGTATACCAAGACAAACTTGCCAATTAATCTTCTGAAAGCTACCTCCATTGCCTTTTGGAATGTGGCACCTGCATTTGTTAATCCAAATGGCATTTTGCAATAAGCATAGGTGCCCCATTTAGTAGTAAATTTCATCTTGTATCTATCAGACTCTTTAACCAGTACTTGATTATAACCTGAAAACCCATCAAGAAAAGAGAATCTCCTTGACCCACTCACCTTGGACAGAATTTGCTCCATAGAAGGGAGAGGGTGGTGATCTTTAAGGGAAGCCTGATTGAGATCCCTAAAGTCCACACACAATCTGATTTCTCCATTCTTCTTATTGACAGGGACAAGGTTAGCTACCCATGATGAGTGTTTGATAGGAAAAATTATGTTAGCCTCAATCAGTTTGGATAGTTCTTTCCTCATTAAAGGTTCAATCTTGGGATTCACTAGCCTCTATTTTTGCCTTACTGGTTTGACCCTATCAACTAAATCTATGGTATGCTGAAACAAACTAGGGTCAAACCCTTTTAAATCATCATATGTCCAAGCAAATACATCACTAAATTCTTGACATAGATGAATGAAACCTTCTTGCTCAGCTTTAGAACACACCTTCCCCATGTTAAGAGATTTTCCATTAGCAATAGTAACTGGGGCATGGTCATCCTTTTCTGCAGCTAGATTCATCCCTTTGCCTCTTGTTTGATCATCAGGATTAAAGATGCCCTCCAAGGTAATGAGACCCTTGGGTAGCTTGTTGGGACTGAGATGAATGATCTGATCACCATATTGATCTTGTAGTCTCAGCTGACTTCTCTCTGAAAATTCTGCTTCATTCTACAAGAAGCTCACAATTTGCTCATCAGACTCGAACACTTGCCAATGAGTATTATTATCAAGAACAGCAGGCCTCACCACTACCCTTATTTGTTGTTTCTTTTCTTTCTCAAGATTCCCTAGCACATCATAAGATGCACCCACTGCTGCAAGTCTGTCAGCTTGTTTATTTTCTTTCCTAGGAATGCTCTGAATGTTAAATGCATTGAAACCTTCTAGCAAATCCCAGACTCTATGTTTATAAGACTTGAGCAGGCCATTTTTGGTGATATTCTGATTTCTCACTTGGTTCACTACCAACTCACTGTCCCCATATACTTTCAAGGCTTGAATTCCCCTCTTTTGGGTAAGTAGGAGACCTTGGATCAAGGATTCATACTCGGCCACATTATTGGTACAACTGAATTGGAACCTAAAGGAGAAGTAGTATCTTATTTGTGTAGGAGAGATCAACATAACACCAGCCCCTGATCCATTTTTATTCCTTGAGCCATCAAAGTACATTCTCCATACTCCATTTATGTCATCATTAGTCCTAACAAGGTCAGGAACTTGAACCTCCTTCTCTATTATGCAATATGTACTAAGGCCCGTCTCAAGGGTTTTCGACATAGGTTCAAACTGACATGTATTTGCCCACTCATCCAAGAAGAAATCAGGAATCCCTGCTATGGAAGTGATAGGCTCGTTTACTACATTATTTTCATTCACCTCTAGGATAGGGCAATTCATATTGATGAAGTTGGGAGTGTAGGGTTCAGTGTGGTGAAGGGCTTGAGGTTCCGCTCTTATTGAAGCATTGGCCCCATATCTGGTCTTAAATGACATGTAAAACCAATCAGCAGATATGAATCCACCAATTTGAGCATTGAAGTCTCTCGAAAGACAAATGGCAAAATAGGGCTTAACCTCAGCAACAGATATGTCTTGAATCACAGTACAACCAGGGCATGCATGTAGGGCCATTTTCACACTTCTAAGGATGCCTGCGGTTTTGACAGTACTCCCATCTAGTTGTAACACATCCCTAACAATGGGCTCATATCTCATCCCTAAAGCATCAGCAACACACCTAGGCATTACTGAGCTGCTAGCCCCTGAATCTATCATGCAATTATGGACTAATTTGCCCCCTATAATCAGAGAAACATAAAATGGAGGAGGTCTAACCTTTTTATTTGCCTCCACATCTCCTGCTGGTTGTACTAAACTAGTGGCACTCTCCATGGTAGATGACTGATCCTTGGGCTCAATCCTTTCCAATTCTTGCTACAGCATCTTCCTCTACATTGGTATGGTAGCAACAGCATTCCACATGGAAATGTTTACATTGGTCTTCTTCATTTGCTCTAGGAATTTTGGTAGAAACTTTGGGGGCTGCACTTATAAGAGGTTGAGATGGGGCAACAAAAGGATCACTTGCATCCTCATTTCTTGCACCTTGCTTTTGTTGTTGTGAAGTGTTCATCTACTCATTTGCTATTTGTGTGTTAGGTATAACACTTGAAGTTGAGGCTTGCTGAGGAGAAGGAGGAGCAACATGTTCCATAGCTCTCTTCTTGCTTCTTGTGTTATGAGCAACGGAGTCCTAGTTTACATTACAATGTTCCTCCATTTGGTGATTCATAAAAGAGCAATCACGTTGCCTCTGAACACATGGGGCCTCCTTGGGATGGTCTTCTTTGTGTGATTGCTTTACTGTGCAATCCTGGACAGTTAGGGCCAAATAAGATTCTGCTTTCTGACACAAGCAGTAGGTATAAGAATAGTTGCATGAGGGACAAAAATCTTGGTCTTGGGCCAAGTTATTTTGAGGAACCATAGCTCTGGTCTGATTTGAGCTTGAAGCAGAAGCATGACTATTCTGCCTATTCTGATCAAAAGAGCTATTCCACTGATTAGGAGGCCTACTACCACTTGGAGCCTGATATTGCAATTGGGGAGGCTTGCCACCTTGAGCCTGCTATCTTTCTAGGGCCACCACCTTGTTACTCATCTTTTGTATTAGAGAAAAACTATCCTCTAGTTTCTTCCCTTGGTCCTTCAACTCTCTCCCCTACTCTTGTAATTTTTTATCTAGGGTCTTTTCTCTTTTATCTGCGTTCAATACTAGACCTTGGAGCATTTCTTTGAGTTCATCTATTCCGTTTGAGGATGTGGAAGCTTGGGGAACTGGAGTAAGGGCTTGCGATGTAGAAATTGTAGGGAGAGGGGCTACTGTTGGTTGGTGGTTGGGAACATCAGGAAAGAAAGGCATAGGAGGCCTTGGGGCCAACTTTCCTCCTTGTATTAGAATGTTCTCAGCTTTTATGGCTATCTCATAAGCATTAGGTAATGTATCTCCTCCCATAGTTTGGATTGTGGTGGCAATATCACTGTTAAAAGCTCTAAGGTAATGCAAGAAGGCATTACCAGGGGTAGGTTTTACTAGAGTAGGTATTCTATCCCATGTCTTTTGGAATCTGTAATTAAAATCAGTCATACATTCATGGGGGGCTCTTTTTATTGTAGTCAGCTGCTCTAATAGTGACAAATGGTCACTCTTATCCTCAAAATGTTTGCATAATCCTGCTCCTAGTCCATCCCAATCAGTTATGGAACCATGAGCTAAGCCTCTATACCACTGTAATTCTTTTCCTTTTAAAGATGAGGCTAGAAGTCTGACAACAACATCATCTTCTGTAATACCATGAATATTGCAAACATTCGCTACCTCCTGGATATGCTCTAGGGGGGAAATAGAAGTTTCACCAGTAAAATTAGGTATGCTTTTTAGTGAAGCTACTGGTATATCATGTCTTTGGGCTAACAATAGAGGACTTCCACCATTAAAGGTGGCAAAAGGATGAACTCTTGGCTGTGCCATATAAACAAGTGTTCTATTGATGAGTGTTGATGGCAATCTAGGCTGAGTTCAGACAGTAGGAGGAGTAGAGACAGATCTCACAGGTATATTGATTGTTACTCCACCTCTAACTGGTGATAATGAAGCTCTAGCCCTCCTTCTTCTAAGACTTGAAAGTGAGAGTCCTTGATATTGAAAATTACCTCTAGAAGATGCCCTTGTTTCAGCTCTAGGCATGAATTTCTGCAACTTTGGCTTGAAACCAGATTTGTTGATGCTCAGAGTCACCAAGTACTTGATGAATCAACCTCTTGAAGGCTTGAATACTGAAGCCAACACTACTTCTTCAGCATTAATCTCAAAAACTCTTTCTTCTTTTGACACCAATAGACATGAAATCTTTTGATATAGGTCCCACCGGGCGTGCCAAAAACTGTTGTCACTTAGGTTTGCACCCTTGTCAAGGGCCTATGCACGAGGAAAACCTACTGAAACATGGAAACAACCTCCAAGCTGTGGGACTTGAACTACGAGGTTGAGTCTCCGGAGAAGGCTGGCTTCCTCTTACTATCAAGGCGCACCTATCTATTCTCAGAAGGGAAAGGGAGAAAGAGAGCGTCAAAGCAAATCTACCTAGTCTGATCGAAGGCGGTGATGCACCAAGACAGAGTGTTCAGATTCATTCCTGCCCATATATATACTACAAAACCAGAATAACATACAAAAGTCATACACATCTAGACTTATATCGATCAGTAATCACATACAGATCAGAAGAAACCAACCGAATGACACTAGGAAAAGGAGATTTCACTTATGTATTATTCGATAGGCCAAAGATAGATACAGTATGCAGATCATTGATCTCAACAATACACCAATGGGAGGCAAAGTGATGCGCATTCACACTAATGGCCAAAAGAGATGACACAGGTTATTACATGGCTAAGAGATAAAGGGGGGTTTTACACTGCAAGTTTGCAAGCAGTAGCAGAGAAAATCAGGAAGAATTGACCCTCAGAATAGATCATGAAACTGCCTTTATAGATCAGGCACAACTGAAGATTTCCGTGTTACATTCACTTCTTACCTACTGGCATTAACTTCCTGTCTTGCATTAACTTCCTGTCTTGAGAATCCAATCGAGGATCTGGATTGAAATCCTTGCCTGCATACCGAGAAATCTCATTTCTTCTGAGAAGAGCCTGGAGAAGATAGGAACGGCACCACAACATTCCCTGACATGGTAGATGGATCGACCAGATGGGTGGAGTGTCCTTATGTCCTGCATTCATTCTTGGTAGGTCGAAAATGATCGTGAAGATCAAATTGCAAGATATGTCGATCGCCTCTGCATTTTGGTTCATGAATCATCCAAGCCAATCAGTCGACCTGATTCCTTATAAGCTGACTAGGCCACGCGGGCCAATCGTAATCCTTTGTCTTGCCACCTGGAGAGTCCTTCTGTGGTTGACCGCCTTCATCGAACTAACTGTGCCACCTTACCACCTAATCGCTGGCCGTCAGCTAATTTCCATGTTGAAAACCGAAACACGAGGACACGTGTCTTCCGAGCGCTAACTCGCTATTGTAAAATCCACGCAGTTCCTCCATAGCGAGATAACGCCGACCCTAGATTCCTGCAGATCTGATGGTGGAGAATCGACCCCTCAATGCACTGATCGTATCAAGAAATCAGCCCCTCGACGCATCTGTGTTCTGACTCAGCACACTTGGTTGTTTCTGATTCACCGCAGACTCTCTTTCCTGTGACTGGGCCCCATCCAAATCGATGCCACCTTGATGATGCATCCGGCGAGACCTGACCCCACCAACACATGTCAGTCGGGTGCGATGTCGCCATGGTAAAAATTCTGCAGCTTCACTAAGATGACATGGCGCCTACTGTTGATCTCTTTAAATCTGACGGTGGAGAACCTGACCTTCTATAACCCTCTGTTCTTATTGATTCGCCGAGCCCGCCAACACGTGGCATCCCCCTGTTGGTTCATCAGTCACCCCACCCTATCTGCTTCTAACAGCATGAAACGCAGCCCCACTAGGACACATGGTGCACGGGCGCTATGTCGCTGATGATAAAGTCTGGGCAGCTCCTGATGGCAAGATAGCACCAACCGTAGATCTTTGCAGATCTGACGATCAGAGCGACGTCGTACTTCACTTGCCGTCCCTCCTGAAAACTACTGGGCCCGTGGTTGCAGTGTCCTGACATATACACATGGCATCATCCGGTTGGTGAACCTGAGACTTGATCCTTAGAATGGCCATGCGGCGGATGGGCGCTATGTTGCCATGATAATATTTGCGCATCTCCGCCATAGCAAGATGGCACCATCCATTAATGCAATCAAATTTGATGGTGGAGATCACAAACCTTGACTATGCCAACTGTACTGATAGAGACTCCAGCCTGGTTACACGTGGCGGTTCCTCACTGGCCCATCGAAACACCACTGGGCAATCTTGCGACTTGGCCTCACAGGGGGGACCACGTGTCGACCAGGTGCCATGTTGCTATGGGAAAATCGAGGTTAAATTTCCATAGCACCATAGTGCCCAACCGATGACGTGTCCCTATCTGTGCATGGTTCTTTTTGATTTGTCGTCATGACACGGGCATCGCCAAATGGGTAGATGAGGTACGTAATGGGGCCCAATATTTTGTCTGAAGTTCTTGCCATTTATTTTCTCCAGCCCGCCAAACTTTATCCGACTGTCGCAACATTTTTTTGGCAATGTGACCCGCCCGTCGACGTGAGCATCTCCGTCGGGCGCTATGTCACCATGGAGATTTTTTTGTTGGCATGCGATAGCGTCATAGCGCCTGCAGCACCGAAAAACTTTTCGACCGCCCTCCATTGTGACCCACCCGTAGGACCCATCAAACACGTGTCAATCGGGCACGATGTCGCCGATACTATCTCCCGTGCAACTTTCGATGACGAGATCGCGCCGACTGTTGATCCATCCAAAATCTGACGGTCACAGAACCTTGGCGAGTTGGGGCATTAAAATAACAACTTTTTTGGCTAACCGTTGAACAGGCCGCGGATATGAATTTAAATCTTTTGGCGGTAAAACCAGAGGTAACAAAAATCATGTAGGCGACAATCCTTTTAGGGTTTCACCTAAATTAATGAGAGAACTGTTCAAACTTAAACCTAACCATGATGTCCATGAAAAAATTGATATGGAAGAATTTCAAGATAGGTATGATGCATAGAGCGTATACTTAAGGGGAGGTCCAATAAAACAACATTTTGTCAAAATTGGGTCACTACCATTGGTCACACTAAATACTCGAGAGCCCTTGCTGAAGACATATTTTAATCTTAGGACACAGGCTATATATTTTCCTATCTAAAAAATATTAGGAATGGATGAGCAAGATTATATTCAAGGCTTTCTTGTTCTTATCATAGCTCAGACAATACAGTTTGGAATGAGATCAAATCTTGATTTTTCCACCTACTTGGTTGAGAAAATTCACAATGGTTTGATTGGAATAGGTCAAGCTAAGGTTAATACACCTTGTATCTAGTATTCTTTATTGATGCATATATGTATGTATAAAGGGGTTACCTTCTTCTCCAAAGAGATGAAATTGGAACTAGAGAGAGATTAAGAGAAACTCCTAGTTCATTTGTAGAGCAATAACATGACATGGGAGGTCATAGATGCCAGTTTTGTTATATTTGACAAATATTTTTCTTCAAGGCTTAGATTGTTGTTGAGCGGAGATAGTCCTTGAATACTACTACCCTTGATAGAGTTGAAAAGAACTAAGGATCATTGTAAAGGGTTGTTGGTCAGTCATAATTGGGGGGATATTATCCCATATCGTATCTCTACTATTTTAGAATTTATGGTGTCTTGGGAAAACCCATGTATTACCATATCAGGTGCATATAAAGATAGGAATTGTAGAATTGTTATGGCAGATTCATATAATTGATGAAAGAGATTCACTAGGTAAATATAAAGGTACATTCTTCCCTATTGTTACTATTGTGCATGAGTTTGTGTTTGTTAAGAAGGGATGGAGGAGTTTGGGAAAGTTTCTAGATCAATATCAAATGGCCCAATCCCATGTTTTTTTTAATAGATCTAGAGGGATTCTATGACCTCCTTAGGGAAAGAAGTAAGGCTAAGGCTCACACACAAACCTTGTATTTCACTTAGGATATAATCAAAAAGATGTTTTTATTGCAAGAGTAGGAGGTCAAGAAAGAAAAATGGATAGTTTATAGCAAGGTTTTGGATTTCATAAATGCTTTTGAGCCTAAGTATGACCCTTTGGTAGACAAGAAATATTGGGAAGCTAAAATGGACTTGTTGATGAACAACTTTGCTAGAATAAGGAAAACTTTAAATGAGAAGAAGGACATCTTGGAAAAAGAACATCTAGATAGAGTGATTGAAGTGGAGAGGAGATTAAGTAAAAAATGGTTATGACTTGAGGTTAGTATACATTACAAAGGAAGGGTGCATATATTGTAGCTCAGAATGTGTAGTATGTCCCTCCTTACAAGAGGTCAAGATTAGAAATCCCATCTAACACAAGTGCCCTAAGAAATAGAGGTTAGAACAAGGATTTTCATCTCAAGCAAGAGAGTAATCACCATTCCAAACTCTTCTTAGAGTAGATAGTAAGACATCTCTAAGAGAACAACTAAGAAAAATCAAAGGGGATAATTGTTACAACTGTTGATATTGAAGGAGTACCTGAGGAGCTTCCTATACCATCCTTTGACCTTATTGTTGTTGATGATAGAGGTAGGGAGATAGATCCAACAATTGCACAAACATCTCAAAAATTTATTGATGATGAAAATTTTGTAACATCTAGGGCCTTCATACAATTCTTATGGAGAAGAAACATTGGCAATTTTGAGGCAAAATGTAAAACAATAAAAGCAAAGCAACCAAATATGTTGGACTCTAAGATTGAGGAAGAGGTTATGGCTAATTTCTTAAAAAAATTTGCACAATTTACCCCTGAGGGGGGAAGAAAGTTATTGAAAGAGTTAGAAATTTTTATATTATTTGAGTGGGACATAGCTAATGCTATGATCTTTGACTCTATTAGGAAAGAAAAAGATGTTTAGTATAAGACTAAAGAGGAAATCCTACAAGCACAAAGAGAAGTGAAATAAAACAATAATCACCAAGATTTGGTGATTTGGTCTATTGAGAAGAGAGACAAAACTAGGATACAAGAAATTTCAAATGCTAAGCATATAGGCACTCTCATAGTCTATTGAGTAGATGAAGTTGATAGTGAAGAGATAAGTAAAATGACTCAAGAAATGGTGAATTTTGGGATGGTGGTTCCTGGATTCCTAGAGCTCAATGACAAGTTTGAAGAAATACTAAAGGAATATGAGGAAAGAGGGAAGAGGATACAACTGCTAGAGAACCAAGTATCCTAGATGGATAAGAAGCTAGGAAAGAGGAAAGTGGGAGAATCTAGTAGGCCTAGGATTGTCTATCCTCACCCTCTAGTTGAACCAATCAAGTCTACTCCAATTTTAGAGTTGCTTGATACTTCAAAAATGCCTAAATTTTCTACTATAGAGGATTTTGAAGAAGAAAAGAATATGCTATAGGAATTGCATGTTGAATTGAATAATCAATATGAAGAAAAGCTTAGAAAAATAATCTCATTCTTAGTAGATAAGATTGACTGGCCAACATTCTATGACCAATTGGTGGAGATCATAGATATGTGGAATGAGATAAGAAGAGATGAAGACATCTTGAAGGCCATTGTGCAAAAATAAAGTCAAAGAGATAAAGATATTTCTCTTATTTGTATTTCAATCATCAATCTAACTTGTGAGCAAATAGAGAAAACTTTTGATATAACGAACAATCTGATGAAATTTGATGTGAAAAGGGTTGCTATTCATAAGAGAATAGTGATTTGTCATTCAAATTATATAGGAGAAAAAATTGACCTTTTTCTTAGTGCACTCAAAAGGATTGATAAAAGAAAAGAAAAGGAAGAGTCAAGGAAAGAATTGGATGATTTACTATGCCACATAATGAATGAAGTCATTAATGAACAGGGGCATGTGTTGTGGACAATGATCAATGAGGAATTTTTCAAAGTACAACTCTTCCATAATTCCACTAGATTTTTTTTTTATTTAAATAGACAAAATAGGAGACTTTGTGATGAAAAAGTAGCATGAAATCTTAAATTTTGATTGGCCTGATGATACAATTTTCAACAAATGGAGGGAAGACTTTGTGTCTTCAAAACCAATAGAAATAGAATAAGAGGGTGCGAGCCAAGAAGAGGATTAAATAAATGATACATTAATAGAAGAAGACAAAATAGAGCAACCAATTACACTTGCTAGCACAAAAATTTGAACTGATGATGTGGCAACTAAGGATATAGATATAACTATTGTTTTAATAGTACATGATGATGAAAATAGAGAGCCTAAAGTGGAAACAAATATGTAGTAATCAAAGCTAGATACATCACTAAGGAACCTAATGGTTACATATTCTGAAGGGTCAAAGTGACAAAATATCTAATATAAAGTGGTCCCACAAAAAGAATATCATGATGTAAAGCTTTTTTGTTGCACAAATTTTGTCTTTTATGATAGTAATAAATGTAAATATTTTTTGTCTTAAGGAAAACTATCAGTTCGCTATGCCTAAAGCTTGTCACATCTCACCCTGTATAAGTGAGATCCCAAGGCAAGAGAAAGGGTCCAAGTTATTCCATAATTTAGTTTTTACTAAGTTTTTTTCAGTCCAATTTCTTGATGTAAACTTTATGATGTGTTTCTCTACAAATATTTGAGAATACATTAATCTTGTAGGATCTCGATATCTTATCTTGAGTCATACTAAGTTCTTTTTAAATTGTTATATAATTTTGAAAGGAAATTAATACAAAGATGAACTATTCCCATATCTTTTCTTGTTGAATCTTATCTCCATTTTTATTACATAGTCATTTTGAGATTGTATGAGCAAAGCTTGTCCAATTGAATGCTATTTAGTTGAGTTGTATGTCATTTCACTATTTTTCCTTAATTCAATGAATTAAGTAAATTCTTCAGTGAGATTGTTAGGGTTTCTATGGTAATAGGAAGGATGTATATAAGAATGAGTTTTAGTGAGAATTACTAATAATATTGATTGTAATGTAGTCAATTAGGTCTAGAAATTGAATGGACTCCAAATCCCAATGGATGAGGCATTGATCTAGTACTTCAATCTACAAATGGAGAAATCATGAAAAACCATCAAGATTAAAATCAAAATCACTTTACTTTAATGTTTTAAGAATGTCAATGCTAGTCATCACTTATTTACATTTAACCATTGAGTTTTAGTTAGCTATTATTGGCCAGAATTATTTGTAGATCTAAGAAGAATTGTGACCACATCTACTATAAGGGATGTGTATTTTTGCAAAGTTTCATGGAATGAGTAAATTATGTATGAAATATTAGAATGAAAATATTTCATCCCTCAGGTGCACCTGCCTTGGTTTTGTAGAGCCTAAAGAGTGGAAAGTCTTTTATGATTTTGTTGAAGTTGGGTCCAGATATGAAGAACAAGTAACTTCTTGTGGGAAGTACCTAATCCTTAGGTTATTTTAATCTTTACAATATTGGTATTAAGTATTTTTTTTCTTAATAGTTGAAAAAACACCAATGTAATGATCCATCAAAACATGAATAAAATTGTTATGTTTTGTAAACAATTTTGTGTAGTTATTTTTATTTGTTTTTGTTATGCATGACATCATTTTGGGACTTATTCCCAAATGTTTCCATTATGCCAAAAGGGGATATTTTTATAAATATGATCAGATAGATCTCTTGATAGTTTCCATTTGTGGCAACATGTATTGAACATTTCATTTATGCATTTAGAGATAGAAAATTGTCTAAGTGTTAGATAGTTGGCAACAAAACAAAGAAAGATGTCATGTATATGGATAACTAATTGAGACTTAGCTTATGTTTAGTTGAGAAAAGATGTATTACATTTCCATGATGATGTATGCCAATAAATAGATGTGTACAAATAATACTACATGAGTTATGATTGAAATACCAGTACAGGTATTTGACAGAGCAGAATAGAGCATAGCAAAGAATGGAGTTGTACAACTTAAGGAATTATTTTGGCAACAAAATAATTATTAAGTCATGATGAGATGAATTTTTGGATGTTAATCCATAATTTATTTTATATTATGTCACGCATGTTAAGACATGAAGGCTGACTGAGTAAAGATTTACTAATTTGTGAAGTATAACAAGACATCTTATCTTCCATAGATAAGTGTGTGATCTATGAGATATATTTGATAGATGTGAAGTTGATGAGATGATATAAAAACTATATCTAATATGCAATCAGAGAAAGTGTAAATTACAAGAGTCAAAAAGTAGTGTATCTATATCTATTCTTGTGAAGAACCTTATTGTATAAATGCATGTTGTGGTAGTGGGCTCTTCTTACATACATTGTATTTGATCTAACAACTCCTAATAGGGTTCAAGTAACTACTAATAGGGTTGGGGCTTCTCAAAAGGACTCAAGACACTTATTTACTTCATTGACTCCTAACAAGGTCAATATCCTTAACAAGATCCTTTTGTTTAACACTAGTACACTTTGGGAAATATGTGACTATGTGACTAAAAGTTTAGTCGTGCTACTAAAAATATTAGTCACATGACTAAAACATATCACATTTCACTATTTCCTTGCAATTTATAGATATAAGTGACCAAATAGATGACTACTTTGGTCACTAGGTAAAATCACAAGATCAACAAAATAGAAATGACTAAATAGAATACCAAATAAATGACTAGTTAAGTGACTAGACAATTAGTCACCTAAATAAAAGTGACTAAATAAACTATCAAATAAATCACTAAATAAGTGGCTGGATAATTTATCATTTGTACTTTCTCTCTTCATTTTCTCTTTGGTTTATTTATTATGGATGGGGTTAATTTTCTCTTTCATGACTCATTCATGGACCTTTTACCTTCTCTTGCTCATGCTAATTGTATTTTCACTTTGCATCTACATAGATACATGATGCTTTGTTATATGGCTTGGGAGATTTCATTCACTATTTTGGGCTGTTCGATCAAATATATTGCAAAATGATTTATTTTTCTCTAAGAGGTAAATAAATGGGTGGATTAATAATTATTTTCTTCATCTAGTTCTATTCAATTATATTACAAATTTTGATTCACAAATTCTTATTCCAATATTCAAAAGAAAAGAAATATTAATTGACATCTAATAGTTAAAACCATACTTCAAAATATTGATAATTGATTACTTATTAAAAATATATTTAATAACATGTAATTGCTATTTTTTAATAAAATATGAGAATGTAGGTATATATGCATTTTCATCTAGATGAAATTTAGACAATTTATTTTTGGCATGAAAAAGGGTGGCAAAATAATTTTAATCATTTTCCCTCAAGTTATAAGTGGAGGTTTTCTCCATGAAAGTCTATTTTGAAGAGGAGGGTTTATTCTTATTTAGGATTTTCCTTTGTTGAGAAGAGAAGAAGGGAAAATTGGGTGAGAGAATAAAAAAATGGGGGATAGTGGATCCTATGAATGCAATGGATTTTTTTTTGCATAATTATTGTAACATATTTTCTACTGAAAAGGAAGCATGGGTGATCAGCCCATACAAAGATGACTCCATGCTAGAATATTTAGGTTCTCTAAGGAAACATTAAGAAGCTTACCACCACAACCTTTTAGCATTGTAAGAACAAAATCAACACTATCAATTTATATCCCTTTGGCCTTACCAACAACATACTCAGTTTTTTTAGCAACACCCTTTAATCACCAAATGATAAAAAATATTACTAGTTTAAGTTTAGCTAGGTATCCTCCTTAATCTATTTTTAAATATAGTTACTATTTCCAAAGATGATACCTATTTTACAATGAAAGATGTATCGTCTACCCTTATAATTAAAGTGTGAGTTTAACTTTGAGATCCTTTTATCATTTTCGCTTTTATTTTGCTTCTTTGGACTTGTCCTAGATTTATATGTCTCTTGTGTATGTGGATTCAAAAAATCAAAATAATGGTTTTGTTAGATGACATGATGGAGGGAAATGAAATTATGTGAAGAATAGGAATCACAATCCTTGAGCACTAATATATTCTAGTACTTGCACCTTGTTAGAAAAATCAATACTAAATTCAACTTGGGTATACCAAGATATAGAAAATAATATATATTAGCCACTTTAAGTTGTGATCAACTTTTTGTGTAATTCTAGTTGATTTTTTTTATTTTTTTCACATATAAAGTATCTTTTTCATGACAATTTTGAACATAGACATTAGACAAACCAAAATCTAGTTCAAAGAATCACAAATTTGAGCTATAAAGTATGAACCATTCATTTCCAAGGAATGAATTACACACATCTTAAGAAAATCTAATATTATTAAAAGTGATTCACAAGATACTTTAAATTTAACATTTGTTTATGGTATATATTTAGATTTAAAGTTATTAAATAATAGGTCATGATGCTCATAACTTGAAGCCACAAACAATTGATTTAATCTCAACTACCTAATGAGCCACTAACAATAGAAAGTAGCTAATGAATTAAGTAGAGGCAATTATAATTGTAAATTTAAGGGAGAGCTAGGAGTTTGGTGATATGATATAATTTCAAAGCATAAAATTGAATATCCATATAAGAAAGCTCTATTTGTGTAAGTAACACCTAGAATGATATCGGATATGATATGCAAGAATACAAACAAGTAATTGTTGCTTCTTTAATGTCTATATATGTACTTTATAATTCTTATATTTTAACTGCTAAAGAAGAATATACATTAGAGGCTCCCATTGATTTCAAAAAGTAGAAAGTAAATATTCTATCTAAAAGTTTTTGGTACATTGAATTTTAAGGTGTCATTTATAGGCTCTACATTTGTGGATAGAATATGTTTTTCTATGGTCCTAGAACAACAATTTTTTCTTTTGGGAAAATTAAAATTGATCAAGCCCAGCTGGGGAATATGAAGTATGTCTAATTGATATCACATGCCTAAATGATCAAAAAATCATGTAAAGGAAACCGATCACTATCAAGGTTTGTTTAAATCGGTTGGAGACTAAGAAAGGAAGTATATTCACTCAATGTCAGACAAAAAAATATATAAAAGAGTAGATTATTCATTCTAACTATGTTTTCATATTTTGTTCTTCAATTTGATTTATCATTCATTCTCAACTCTTAAATTATGATTATTGAGTTATTTTTAAATATTTGGATCTTATTACATAGTAGGTCTAAAATGAATGCTTCTTTGATATTGGAACTCATTAGATGCCACTACCCATGTCATTTGTCTATCATGTTCCATGTGTTTTCCTAAAGATAAATTTTTAACATATCTAAATAATATATCTGGTTGTTGTTTCACCTCCTAATTCCATCTGTTAAATATACAAATTGAAAACATAGTTCTAATATCTTCTTAAAGATAAAATAAATATTTTTCTTAAAATACTTTTTTTTTTTTGCAAAAGTGGATGAACCACTTAATATATTAATTTTAAATAAATCTGATTCAAAGAGCTCAACTAGGAAAGAATTAGTCAGAAAACCTAGCATCATTGCTCATACAAAATATTATCTATATTTACAACTTATATATTGACAATTAACTATTCATCCTACAAATCATAGAATATTTTTTGTCCCAAAGTTTGAAAACATGAACAATTATAGCTACCATCATCATAATTGACCATTTTAAGTCACATTTCAAAATTAAAAAAAAGTATTACAAATCCATTATTAGTCCTTTAAAACTTCATGTTCCACCCTAGGAGAAGTCACCTAATCATTTGTTGTTGAATCCTCCCCAAACCTACAAATTGAAATAGTAGCCACCATATGCAACCAAGGAAAAAGACTCATGCCCATGTTTAACAAATTGGAATCTAACCCATCTGTCACCTTCTAAGTCGATGTTGAAGCCACATGGTCACTAACAACATGCTCTACATGTAGACCTTGTCCAAGGCTTTGAGAAATCATATGTTTCCAAGGAGAGACCCCAACAACTAGGTCCTTACCAATTTTACCTATATAATAATATTGAATAAAACTAACATGTCTAGTATAGCATAGCTTGAATGCTTCACCCACTCTTGGAGCTGGTAACCCATATCCCTGGTCACAGTTTGAAAATACATTTTCATTATGTGAGAATTCTGCATGGCAAATGACTTTTTTAGAGCATCATACATGACCAAGAATTCATGTTTCCTAAAAATTTGGAAATTTTGAAACAACCCACCAACCAGTGCATGCCTAGACCATAAATCATACTTGTGGAATGCCATTTTCAACTTGTTGTCATTCCAAAATTGTAGAATAATAATATTTCTTGCCAAACCTTCTAATAGGGGAATCGACTATAATAAATCCATGGCATTCGAGAAGAAGATGGACACCACATTAGAGGGAAACAAAAATGATGAGTAGAAGGGGATAAAATTTCCTCCCCAATTACCTATCAAATACACTGGTGAATCAAAGGGGAGTTAATGTAAAAAATTGAAGCCAATACCCTATTGTCAATTTGCAAAGGTAGAACACCTTCATCTTCATTTAAAATTAATAAAACACAGTAGTTCTTAGGCAATAGAGAACTATGTTATTGGCTACAAGACTCACATTTGATGCAATACTCTATCAAAAATGCCATTATTTGAAAGATAAAAAATAAGAATGATCAAACTATTCTTCATTATACCTGACCATGTACCATAATTACCTAACATACATTACTTTGTGTGGAAAAATTGAAGGACAAAAACCATGTGAAAAATTAGCACTTTCAATCTCCTTGGCGATCTCACACCAGGCAAGGTACACCACATGGCCAATTTGATATATAACCATATACACATGATGTATGTAGGTAATGAACTTGAAAATAGGGATAGAAATGATATATATTCTATCATATCCCCCACTATGCTTTCTTGGCAAATTCAAATATGGGTAAAAATGCCTACTTAATTCTGACAATCCACTAATTCATTAGAAATCAATTTTTGCAAATCTTTGTATTGCTCTATGGATGTGACAAGATGTAATGCAAAATTTTTAATCCCATCACAACCTATATTAGAGAGGCAATCTACAACTTTATTCCCTTCTCTAAATGTATGTGAAATCATCACTTCAATAATTTGGTCAATTAAATTCCAAATTTGTTGTAGGATATAGTGAAGTTGCCATGACAACATTTTCCTCTTAATACATGCATTAACTATAACCAAGGAATAACCTTCAATCCGAACTTGTTGAAATTCCCCTTTCTTGGCAAGATCTAATCCTAAAAATAAAACTTCAGCCCCTACTATATTGTTGGTCCTAGAAGGAAGGGGGCCATTGAAATTGCATGCACATAACCTTTATAATCCCTAATACAAGCACCAATACTAGACTTACCTAGGTTTCCTCTAGAAGCCCCATCAAAATTAAGCTTAACAAATCTTGGTTGTGGAGTTTGCTAATGGACTAAGAATCTATCATTTTTTTTCTTGATTTCATTTTACACCGAATCCTAATGGAATAGATATTAATTTCCATTCATAGATGATATGTCCATCCCATGTAGTAATAGGTGGATTGATTTTACAATTAATAACACTAGAATTAGTAGTGTTTGATATCAATAGTTCAGTGCCTTATAAGACCTTTTCTAATTTTGAGAAATCTTTTCTAAAAATCCTCTTATTTCATTCCCACCAAATTACCCAAATTACTAATGTAGTAGTGCATTTCTAGATTGCCCCAAAGAATGCATAAACAAAGAGGATAGTCCATGCTTGAAAAATATCCAAAATTTTATTGTACAATGGGGTGGAGTAATTTAATTTTTGGAGAACAAATAGCCAGCAATGATACGCAAATCAACAACTTGCAAAGAGATGATCCACTAATTCAAATTCATCTTTATAAAGTACACATTTAAAAGGAGGAGCAACATTCA
The DNA here is from genome assembly GCA_028749045.1 of Cupressus sempervirens. NCBI lineage: Eukaryota > Viridiplantae > Streptophyta > Pinopsida > Cupressales > Cupressaceae > Cupressus > Cupressus sempervirens. Next base: position 738,002,616 of record CM053791.1, on the reverse strand, counting down.
ACCTTTCCAAATGATCACTTGTTAAGTTTTTATTCTTAATAGCTAACCATGCAAAGCACCCATTGTTTGGTAACACCACATTATTTGAACAAAACATATATGACCTTGATGGATTTTCCCTGATGCAAGACTTTGAAGTAGTTTATAATCTTCTTTAATTGAATATTTTCCATTTGTAGTGGGTAGCCATATTAATCAATCCTCATATTTGGAAATGAATGTTGTTCTATCTATCAATATATTATGAAAGAGATGTTTGGTTTAGTTGTCTAAAATGAGTTCAACCAAATCTTTTCCCTCCTTGAATGGAGATAGACTCCATCTATGAAATGAGTAACAAGACTTCCCCAAGATAATTCTAATGATGTTACCATATCTTGATTAATTGGAAGTGTGATTAGTGGGGGTTTACTATTTCAAGAGTCTCTCCAAAAGTTAATCTTATCCCCACAATTTAATTCCCAAGAAATGAACTTGAGGAAAAAATCTCTAGAGGCAATCATAGAATCCCATATAATAGATCCTTTAGTGGGGTTTAAAATGAAAAAAATTCTATGTGGATTGGTATTATCTAGATATTTATATTGAATTATTTGACACCATGTTGATTGTGGTTTACAATACATCTTTCATAACAGCTTACCCCCAAAAGCTTTATTCCTCAATGCCAAGCCATGGACACCAACACCCCAGTTGTAGGAGTATGGGCTATATCTTGAAGAGATAACAAGGGAATTTTATTTTCATTTGTCATATTTCCCACAAAAAAGAAGCCTATAATTAATTTTTGAATTTGTACTAAGATTGCCAAAGGGGCCTAAAGGACTACCAAATAATAGTTTGGGATTGTTGATAGTACTGATTTTAAAAGTAAAATTCTCCCTGAAAGTGAAAGCCATCTAACTTTCCAAGACACCACTTTGCTCTTAATTCTTTGGAGAATACTTTTCTATTAACTTGTCTTATTAGAAGCCATAAGAAAAGGAATGCCTAGATAGGTGGATGACAAAGTATCCTTAGAGAATCCTAAAATCCATACAATCTTGACTGAGATGGCTCTATTAGTATTAAATAAAAAGATCTTAGATTTTTGAGAATTAATTTTCTACCCCAATACCTTTGAGTGTAACAATAGAGCTTTCTTAATCTACTTAGCCTTTGAGACTTGCAAATCTCCAAAAAGTAGAGTGTCATCAAAAAACAAAGAATGCATGACCAAGATAGATGTACCACCAATTTTTGCTCCTTTCCACTTATCCATCAAGTGATGTTTCTTAATAATTCTACTAAAAGCTTCTGCCATGATAATGAATAATGCCAAAGAAAGTGGATCTCCTTCTCTCACACCTTGAGTAGAGGTAAAGAAACTTGATGCAGATCCATTGACAATTATTGAAAACCAAGCTCTCGAAATGCATGCTTTAATCCACTTACACCAATACTTTTAAAAACCCATCTTTTGAAGCACTAGAAAAATAAAGGACCAACATACTCTGTCATAAGCCCTCTACATGTCTAGCTTGATAAAAAAAATTGGATGACTTATTAGTGTTGATAGAATGAAGAGCTTCATGAGCGACCATTGCTTCCTCCATTGTTTCTCTGTCTAGGACAAACCCTCCTTGTTCTGGGGAAATGATATGTGGGAGAAGATGTTGAAGACATAAATAAATAGCTTGGGTGACAATTTTGTATGTTAATTTGCAAAGAGAGATTGGGCAGAAATTGATAAAGATTTGTGGCTCTTTAATTTTTTTCATTAATACTATATTTGTAGGGTTGAAATACTTGAGCATAGATCTAGTTTTCTCAAATTGTCCAATAGCTACAAGGGTAAAAGCACAAACCTGTGTCACCTTTTATAAAGAAAAGTGATATCAAAATGTGACAGTTCAACATTAATGACAAAAAAATGGTATTTGCGTTTAAAATATGAAGATGATGTAAACTGATGAAATGTGTAGAATTGTATGAATTTTATGCCTATAATTTTTATTATTTTTTTGACTAAGAATTTATTCATTTTATTTTATTTTGAAGTCCCTTTTTAACTATAAAAAATATAGGATGTAGTTCCCATCAAACAAGTATGTGCAAATCATCTTTTTTTGTTATGATTTGAAAATATTTTATAGATGACATGCATAGCTAGTGCACAAAAAAAGAAATAATTATTTTTGATGTATATTTTCTTTTTTATAAGTACTCAAGTTTGACCTTGTCAAAATCCAACATTTTTTTCCTCCCGTCAAAAATTCCCTATCGAATCTATACCTTCTTGAAAAAAAATTACATATTCATGAAGAGGATTCTCTCCTCTAGTGGTAAATATATATATATATATATATATATATATATATATATATATATATATATATATATATATATATATATATATATATATATATATATATATATATATATATATTTGATATGATTTACTATTTTTTTTCATTTTTTGAGAGAGCATCTTCTGAAATGTTGAAATATCGACTTATAATATTTTTAGATTATAACATATTATAACTAATCAAAACACTCAAAAATTTATATAATGATGATATTGAATCTGAAATCTATAAAAGGGTATTTTTAGTTTTTTTTTAAAATTGAGTTTTGATAGAGAAATGAGATTTGACCAAAATAGGTTTTTGTATCACAAATGGTGACACAGATCTATGCGTTTACCCAGAAATAAATCCCAACCAATCAATTCCCAGTAACTCTGAAAGAATAGTGTAGTAAAAGCATTCGAGCTAGGAGCTTTGTTAGGAGGAAATGGAAATACAACCTCTCTCAATTCTTACAAGGTGGAAGGAGCCACAATTTTAGTATTCTCATCCAAAGACACTATTGTTGGGAGAGAATGAAGGAGATCATCCACTTGCAAAGGAAGGGAAGATGGGTATTCTATAGAAGCAACAAGATTTGAAAAAAATTTGACACCTTCATCTCTAATTTGTTGAGCATTATATAAAATATTTCCCAATTTTTAGGCTTTGATTTGAAAGATATTTTGAGCTGCTCATTTTTTCTATGTGGATGCATGAAAGAATTTTGTATTTTTATCTCCTTTCTTTCACCATACTTCTCTAGAATTTTGATGTCAATATTCTTCCTCCCCACTATAAAATTCTTCCCACTCTTACTAAAGACATTTTTTCTTGGCATAATTATCATAATTCATCCCTTGATGAATGGTGATATTATAGATTTCCTCTAGTTGAAACTTTACTACCTCTTTCTTCTTGAAAACATTCTTAAAATTTTTCTAATTCCAATTTTTGATATAAGCCTTAACATGTTTTAGTTTACATGCAAATTGGTGTATCCTAGATCCTAAGACAAAAGGAGCATTGACCCACCATTGTTTTACAAGTGGCAAGAAGTGTGGATATCATAACCACATTCTTTCAAATTTAAAAGTAGTCGTATGTTCATCTTGATTGACACATATTGGTTTACTGATATTGATGGAAATTGGAAAATGATTAGAGTCTAGAGTTGATAATATTTCTAACTGAAAATGATAATTACCTAATTTCCAATCATCAGATAGAAAAAATATAAGCAACTGCAATGTAATTTGTGAAAAAACCCACCCTCATATTCATCCATGTAATATTACCATTAAGAGGTTTAAAATCCATGAGACCGTTGTTTTCCACAAATTGGAAAAAATGCTAAATAGTTTTAGGAGGAGGGAAGATGATGCCAACCATCTCTTCATGATTTAGTATTGCATTAAAATCACCTTTAAAATAACTTGATGAGAATTTTTCATTTGAATTACCTAATAAAGGATATACCAAATTTTGATATTATCATGTGAAGAAGTAGGACCATATACATTTATTAGAGTGAAGGAAATATCAAAGTTTGACATATTCAGCACATGATAGTTGGAATGTTGAATGATAATCTATCCTTGAATTAATAATGGAATCCATAGAACAAAAAGACCACCAAAAGCTCTACTACTAGGGGAATGAACTGAAGACCACTTCAACCATTTAGCTAAGGTATAATCAAATAAGTCTTGTCATAATTTGGTCTCTTGTAACATACCAATATCGACTTGTATGTTTATAATTGATTTGTGAAATTGAATCCTTTTGTCAGAGGCATTAACGCCTCTAAAATTTCATGAGTTTATTTTCATTGCTGACAAGGACAAACCTTTATTGTCCTCATCACTCTTTGGTAATTACAAAATGATCCAATGTTGATTGTATCCATGATGCAATCTAAGATCCATCTTTAAAACCTTTGGGTCTACCTCTTGATTTTGAAGTCTTGAAAGAAGATTGGCATTTAGAAGGGGATTGAATAATTGAGAAAGTTTGATGGTGATCAGAAGAACTCAAGGTATTTTGGGAATGTACTTTAGACTGATCCCTACAACCCTCAATCTTCCGCAAGATTGTGTCCTCATATTGATAGGTCAAACTGTTAGTTACTTTTTGAAGTAAATGCTCCACTCCTAAAGGGTTATTAATGGTGAGAGAATCCAATAACAAATCCTCTTTATCAACTTGACCTATATTCTCCTTGAGATCTATAATCTTACATTGCTTAGCATTCTTAGGAGTAATCTAACTATTCAAAAACTTAAATTTATTAAGTAGGTCATCAAGATCATAAGGCACCTAATTCCCTATATTACATCCTTCTTCCTCTGCTATCTCAAAAATAATATTAGAAGCAATTGAGGATACAATCTAATCATGATTTTTAAGTTTTTTCCAATCTACAAACTGACTTTTGACAATCAAATCCTAATATTTATACAAGACCAATGAGGACTCTATCTTTGATGATGGATTCTATAATAATTTCAAAACCTTGTTGTATAGAGGGAGCTTTAATGGTAGAGCAATATGAGAATCTATAGAGCAGATAGAAAAGCCTTGAAGGAAAAACAAAAGAGTTTTCAAACCAAGTAAAAACTCAAAACCTATAGCATTTCTCATGACCAAACTATTATGTTCATGTAAATAATCCTTAGGGGCCATGTCATGTTCTAGAAATATTTTTATTGAACATAAGTTGGGATCTAAACAATGATCAGAACATAGAACTTGTACTCCATGATCTAAATGTTAGCATTGAGAATTGAAATGCCCTAATCTTGATTGAAATTTATAAACCACTTGCTCATTCTAAACCTTAAGGGACTGATTTTATACACCCTACTAAGATTTGATAGATATGTGTGTGGTGAAATATTTATGCATGTCGAGAAGCAGGAAAACTCGAATGTTGAGGTGTGGACAATCATAAGGACTAAGGTCATGCTTAATAAAGATTGCTAATTTATTAGCCATAATTTCAATAATTTGGGGATCCTGATACTCAAGAGGTAATAATGGGAATGAGATCTAGTAAGGATAGAAATGAATATTAGTAGGTTTAACTTTGAAGTTAGGAGTCCAAACCATAGTGAAAAGAACTGCCACATAACAAAACCAACATTTTTTCTTATGAACGAAATCCCTAGACATCTTAGAATCAAATAAAGCTACAAAGTATTGAGATTCCAAATTGATATTAAAAGATATCTTTAAGGCCTAACCATGAAGAAAAATCCCATGCTTTCACATTACAAAAATTTAGCAAATTTGACAAAAACTTACCTGTCATTGTAGATTGCAAAAGAAAATCAATTGAGTTTTATAGCAAATGACTCAAGATCTAGTAAGGATAGAAATGAATATTAGTAGGTTTAACTTTGAAGTTAGGAGTCCAAACCATAGTGAAAAGAACTGCCACATAACAAAACCAACATTTTTTCTTATGAACAAAATCCCTAGACATCTTAGAATCAAATAAAGCTACAGAGTATTGAGATTCCAAATTGATATAAAAGATATCTTTAAGGCCTAACCATGAAGAAAAATCCCATGCTTTCACATTACAAAAATTTAGCAAATTTGACAAAAACTTACCTGTCATTATAGATTGCAAAAGAAAATCAATTGAGTTTTATAGCAAATGACTCAAGAGTGTAATTGTCATTTGATCTAAATGTTGCATAGGAGGCTAAGTGGAATTAACTGTGGGGACTCTCTTTTTATGCTAGACCTAATGAGATTTATCTAGTTTGAAGGAAACCCTAGGTGGAGCTTGAGCCAAACCGTTTGAAGTTGAAACATTAGGCATTGGTTATGATTTTGCACTATCTAGTCCATGCAAGTTAGCTAATGGTAGAATAACTCTGCCTTTCTACAAGCTTGAAATATTTGGCAGAATAACTCTGCCTTTCTGCAAGCTTGAAATATTTACTATTTCCCTTAGGAGAGGCTATGTGGTGTGGGTTGAAGAAGCAAGCAAGGTCCTATGACAAATGTAAAAAATAGGTTGTTTCCTATTACGATGACGTTGGTTGTTACCAAACAAACCCTTCTTCCAACCCTAATTCTAATAATTTTAAATAAAAATTTAAGTAATTTTAATTGTCTAAAATTACAAGAGAGTAAAGACTATTTTGGGTTGGACATTCCATGTAAAATACCAGATCTCACCTGGGAAAATTTCCCTCATGCAGGAATATAATAGGGAAAAATAACAAATTGATTACTATTTTTAGGAAAATGAAAGGGCAAGAATTTGATGATGTTTATAGAGTTGTATCCAAAAAATCATTGTGTATCTAGGAAAGAATAAGAAGTCTTGTCAAATTACATAGCTTGTAATGTAGTCTAAGAGAACATTAGGTTTTCTTTCTTACTAAACATTTCCAACATGCATTGGTATGTGATTCAATTTCATTTGTTTTGTTTGGCATATGCTTTGGAAAAGAAAGTTCTTCTAGTTCATCATAAATCTAAGGAAATTAAAGAATTAACTCTAGTTGATCCACTTCCAAATATATATTTTCTTCTCCCAATGGCCTTTGCACAAGGCTCCCGAATTAAAAAATTAGCAACTTCACAGGACTATAAATGCCCTTATCATTTTCAAGACTTAGCCAATGCTTTTGCAAGTAATTCTATATTTCTATTTGAATGACTATTCTCTTAATTATTGGATTTACATTTAAGGTATCATAAGGGTGATTTGGAATAGGAATTGAGACTCCACCAAAAATAAAAATAAATATTATTGGAGAAGTTTTCATTTTGGGCTTTGATATTTAGAATCCCATTCTTGGTACGAGAACCATCATAAATAGATGTTGCATAATGTCTTAGTATCAGTAACTTATTTTTCAAGATGTTCTTGCATGATGTCTAGTAATTTTTGATATGTTCCTCTATTAGTTTGAATTGTGTCCTAAAAGGTGAATTATCCTTTTCTTTATTTTAATCAATATTCATACTAAAAATTTGTTAAGAAAATACTATCCAAACCTTTCACAATAGTGAATAGGGTGGTGATACTTCCCTCTATAAAATGACCACTAGATATTCCACAAAGTGTATCACTTTCTATGGCCTAATTTATATCACATTCGTGCAATATAGAACATAAAATAGAATCTTAGAATGTTGTCCATGATGGAACAACTAGAGGAACATAATCTCTTGACTTCTTATTACATTTTTCCTTTTTCTTATCCAACATTATTACAGAAACATTTTTGGAGGGAATACCCATATTTTAAATCTTTACACCTGCCTTATTTGTGCTCATACCAAATTTAGTTAGAGATAACTCTAATTTACCTTCAACACAGTAGTAAATGCTCATAAACTATGCATTTTTTCTCTTTTAAAATTCCATATTTCCACTTACATGATTTTTTTGGACTTCTTTAAGGTACTTTTTAGAAATATGTCACCTTCAAAAAACTTGAGACCTTTATGTTTATGTTGCAAGAAAGTGCAATGAGAAATTTCATCATTTCTAATTTTTTTTTCATGATCTATAATTAAGTTACTATTTTGTAGGTCCTCATCTATGCATGAACAATCAATTTTTGTAGCCAACATTTACCCTTCTTTTGGTACTTGAACTTGGTCTTCTTCAACTTCTTTTTCAACTTGTATTTTGGTGATTGTTTTTCTTCAAACATGTATGCCTAAACAACTCCTTCATTACCTAAGCCATTCAAGATGAGCTTACAATTTCTATTGAGTGAACACCCCAACCTATTTCTGGCATATTTCATTAGCAAACTTGGTATCTAACTTTCACATAAAAGAGGTTGATTATCTTCCTCAATCTCCACTTTTCAACCTCATCCAATTCCCACTTTGCTTCCTCAAATATAACATGAGGTTCAATGAAAACTGTGTCTACAATTGGATCCCAAAGATCTAAAAATTACATCACATATTACTCTATTAGAAGGAGATGATCTTGAATTGATGAGTTCCTAAGGGCTATTTCCACTATAGGAACAACTATGTGTTTTACATCACCCAACTTCTTTATCTATGGAATAATAGTTGTGATACAACTAGGTGTACCTCAACATTTGTGACATTAGCATCATAAGTATCTTTCAATTTAATGTGTACTTCCTATTGAAATACTTTAGAATAACTAGGGGGTGAATTTGTTATCCAAGGTCCAAATGTATAAATAAAAATTTTCACTACTTAGTGAACCCATAAAACATTTATCTTCTTGCATGCATCCATAAGATTATTCAATCACTTAAAAACTTGTAGGTTACTATTTAATCAACTTGAAGAAATGTAAACATGAAACATAATAGATTCATCAACATACTTGACACAATGATTTACATGGCAACCCAATTTGGGAAAAACCACTAGTAACATGCTACTCTTTTTCACTTTTCCAAAGTGATGCACTATGAAAGGTCAACCCTATTAAAGGTTACAATACACATTGGTAAAGGATTTCAATCACCCTACTAGAAGTGAGCCTTGTTAGAGGACTTTAGACCATTCACTTGCAATGTCAACTTGTTAAAGGATTTACAAATTACTGTTAGGTCAACATTAATCAAAAGGATTTACCCTAGACTAATACAATTATTAGAGAGTAAAAATAAGGCTTGATCTTATAACAACTTATAACTCCATTTTTATATTATAGATCTCTATTTTAGTCCTCCATTATGCTTCATTTTCATACATTTCAGCTCTGATAGCTTGTTCACCCTTCAAGCATTCATACCCTTAAACCTTCTTTCCTAACATGCCTATGAAAACTCTTCTCTTAGGTCACTTGATGAGGAAAAACCCTTGACTCCTTGTCTTCCTTAGGTTCTCACACATGAAAACCTTTGCTTCTGACCAACCATTCCTTTAAATTGGAAATTAAGATCTTTTTCCACTCATTCTCCATCATCCAATTTAGGGTTAGGGCAGATTAGGTAGGATACAAAGAATCTACCCTACATTTCATATCTCTTCTAGAAACTTCTCCTTGAATCCTTTTTGAATTCACCTAAAAATGGTTTACCTTGAATTCTGTGCCACTAGATCATCAACCTTATCTTCCACCTGGTTCACACAATCCAAGAAAATAAACTTGTCAGCTCAAATCCATTGAATTCATGATCTTTTAAATAATGTATCCACTCATAATTATCTTACTTTTGATGCTTGACACATAGTACAGTACTCAACATCCTCTATAAAATCACTCGACACTAACTAAAGTTTACTAGTGCTCAACATCAACTAAACTTTTCTTGACATCTACTATTTTGCTTGGCATACACTAGAATAGACTTTTACTCGACTCCGACTAATTTTTTGCTCATCTTGCATTGACTTTTCTCAGTACCTACTAGCCACTCAATCAAGCTTAGCAAACAAACTATGTGTAACTTGTTCTTCTAAGCTTTCTTAATGTAAAAAACCTTTGTAACATTAAGTATATTATCAATACATCACGTTATCACTATCTTAACTGATTCTTATACTTATTTACATAATAATAACTTAACATTTCCTCTAGGTGCTATTGTTACATCTTCTCATCAAATTCTTTTCATCAATCAAATATGTGATAGTACTTAAATCATATAAGGAGTTGTCTTACCACCAAATAGAAAGTTTGACATCAATCACAAAACAATGATTGAAACATATTGATCATACTTGTATCAATCTATTCTCAACAATTTCCCTCTTTAATAGTCTTCTTCAATCTATTCTTCATGATCTCCCTCATTTCCATTGATGGAAAACCAAACTAATCAACCAAACAAACTAATTTAAACTAGTAAGACCAATAAAATATCAAAAAGAAAATAATTCCTTGTATTGAGCTCTCTCCCTCTATCCAAAACTTCCATCTTTTGAATAGGTTACAAAACTCTTCCTTATAACTCCCTCTGAATTTCTTCTTGTATCTCCCTCTTACTAGGTAGTTGTTAGAATTAGAATTTCTCTTTCTTTGTTCTCCTGATCAGTGACTATCTCCCTCTTTTTTGTATTTCCCTTGATCAACAATTATCTCCCTCTTTGACAATAATGCCAAAGACTTGTGATCTTAATATGAAGATATGAACTTTTTTAGTTTCTCCCTCTGTCACCTTACTTATGATTGATTTAAAGATTCAACTCTTTGAGTACTTTAGGGAGCTCCTAAAGTAAGGTCTATTGCATCAATGTCTAAAATGCGAAAATCATCTTGTTTGATGTAGAACACTCCTTTTGTTACTTAGATAGCCTTTGATAGGGATATCAGCCCTAGTTTATCTCTTAGATACTCATGAGCATCCTCAGGTAATGCTTTTGTGAAGATATCATAAATTTGCTCTTTTGTGTTAACCTATTCCATCTTCACCTCTTTATCTTGAAGTAATTCTCTCAAGTAATGATACTTGATTGCAATGTTCTTAGTCTTTGTGTTCATCATAGGATTCTTTGATCTATTGATAGCACTTGTATTATCACAATAAAGTGTTATTTGTTCTAAGATCTCTTCCTTCATACCTTTGAATAACTATTTGATCCATACATTGTTTGTACAATTTATAGTAGCAACAACATATTTAGCTTCAATAATACATTGTGGGGTGTAATTTTTTTTGTTACTAGTCCATGTGACCAACCTCTTGCCTAGGAAAAATGCTCCTCCACTAGTGCTCTTTTTGTCATCAATGTTTCCAGCCCAATCAACATCTATATAGGCTCTTAATTCAAATTTTTCATTTTTCTTATAGTATAGACCAAATTCCTCTAGTCCTTTCAAATATCTCACTATTCTCTTTATAACCATCAAGTGATTCTCCATGGGATTAGTAGATAGTCTTGCAACTATCCCTATAGATAATGCTATATCAGGTCTACTATGCACTACATATTATAATTTGCCAATCATAGAACTGTATAATGTTTGATTCACCTCAACTAAATCATTAATATTTGATAGCTTGTGTCCTATCACCATACGTGTACTTACTTGTTTGAATCCTCCATTCTTAAAGCTTTTAGTATTTCGTAAAAATATTTTAATTGAGTGATGTAAATACCATATTTTATCTGATATACTTGCAAACCCATAAAGAATTTGATCTCTCCAAACATAGAGATTTCAAATTCTTGCTTCATTTCATTTGCAAAAGCCTTACATAAAGCATCCTGACCTCCAAATATGATATCAACAACAAAAAAATCAAATAATAAAATATCTTTTCCTTTCTCTGTCATCATGTACAGATTGTTGTTATCATCAGTCCTTTCAAATCCAATCTTCACAAGATAGTAATGGCGTATCTCATACCATGCTCTTGGTGCTTGTTTTAAGCCATTTAGAGCTTTGTGTAATGTACATACCATATTTTTATTGTTAACATCAACAAAACCTTCTGGTTGTTATATGTCATTCAAAAATGTATATTTAACATCCATCTAATAAACTTTGTAACCTTTGTATGCAGAATAAGAAAGTAAAGTTCTTATTCCTTCCAATCTAGCAATAGAGGTAAATGTCTCTCCATAGTCAATTCCTTATTCTTCTGCATATCCTTTGTAAACTAATCTTGCCTTATTCCCTGTGACTTCACCATTTTCATCTATCCTGTTTCTAAATACCCACTTAGTGCCCATCATATTTTTGTCTTTTGGTCTAGGAACTAGAATCCATGTTTTATTTTTTCCAATTTGTTCAATCTCTTCTTCCATGGCTTTACTCTAGTCTACCTCTTCTAATGCATCTTTCATTAATTTTGGTTCTTTCATGCTCAATAAACATGTATTATTTCTCAATTTTTTTCCTATCACTAGTCTAGCATTTTTATCTCCAATAATTTGTGTAGCAGGGTGATGTCTCTTCACATATTTGGACCATCTTGGTTCAGTTCTAGTTTCTTCAATTTGTCTCTCAGCTTTAGAATCACTGTGTACATCTCTATTAGGTAGCTCAACATTTCCACTATCTTAGAATCATAATATATTTCAACTTCATTCTATAACTCAACATCTAAAAATAGCTTGGTTCTTGAATGCAACTCGACATTCATAGTATGTGACTTAGTAGTCACTAAAACTTGTTATTAGTTTGTAGCTTGATTTGTAGCATCTTCTTTAGTAGGCATATCTTCATAAGAGTATACAATTTTTATTCTTCTAGTTCTTTCATAGGTTCAACCTCATGTACTTCTACATATTCATCAAAGGTTTTATTTTCACTTTCCATAATTTTGTTAGTGTTAATGTTTAAACAGTTATAAGCTTTGCTTCTTGTAGAATATCCTGGGAATATAACTTCTCACTTTTTGCATCTAGTTTACCATTCCTAAAGTCTTTAAGAATGTAACATTTGCTTCCAAATACCTTAAAGTATTTTACATTGGGTGAGCATCCATACCATAGTTCATAAGGTGTTGAATGAGTACCTTTCTTGACTTGTACATGGTTCAAGGTATAAATTGCTATACTTACAACTTTTCTCCAATATTTCAAAGCAACATTTTTCTCCATCATGAATGTTCTAGCACAATCCATTATAGATCTATTCCTCCTTTTAGAAATTCCATTTTGTGGAGGTGTTCTAGGGGCAGATGTCTATCTTTTGATTCCTTTATCATTACAGAACATCTCAAACTCATTTGATATACATTCTCCCCTGTCAAATCTCAAACACTTCATTGTTTTACTTGCTTACTTCTCAATTATTTCTAAGTACCACTTAAACATTTAGAAAGCATCAAATTTTTATTTCAAAAATGAAATTGTCATCATTGTAGAATAGTCATCAACAAATAACATAATGTACTTATCTCCTTTGTAGCTTTGTACTTCAGCTGATCCACACAATTCAGTATGAACAATATGTAGTATACCTTTAGAGGTATGAATTTTACTCTTAAAACTTGACTTTTTCATTTTTCATAATAGACATTTCTTGTAGATTATATTATCAAGCTTCTTCAACTTAGACAAACCTCTAACTTTTCTTATGATACTAATACTGACCAAGTTCTCAAAATAGACCTGACATAACCTTTTGTGCCATAGCCGTACATCATCAAATTTTACAACTAGACAAGTAGTGTCTTCTATATCAATGTAGAATAGGTTACTCCTAGTTTGATCACCCTTTCAATCAGTTTTCCATTTGTATCATTTATCTTAGCAATCTTGTTTTCAAACTCAACCTTACATCCTAAATTATTCAGTTGTGACACACTCAAGAGATTATAGTTAACTCCTTCAACATAGTAAGCATTGTCAAATAAAAATCTTATCTATGAGTTTGATAGAACCTTTTTCTTTTATCAAACATGGTGCAACATTACCAAATCTTACACTATTTCCATCATAACAATTTAGGGTAATGAACTTACTTTTGTCTCTAGTCATGTGATGTGAACACCCACTATCATTGATCCATCTGTCATTCTTGTTCACACAACTCAGAAGTGTAGTTGCCTCATCTTCATCAAATTCATCCTTCATTGCAACATACACCACTTCATCATCATGTTCATCAGATTCATCTTTTGTTTCCTTTTCAGTAATATAGCAAGAATTTTTGCCTTTGTTTTTGTAGTCCTTGTTGTCTTCATCTCTCCTACTTTTGTACTTATCACCACCTTTGTAGTTCTTCTGTAGACATCTAGTAGCAATATGACCAACCTCATTGCAATTAAAACAAATGATAGGTAATTTACCTTTGAACTTTCCTTTACCTTTATGGAATCTTCATGCTGACAGTGCTTCAAGTTGTTCTACATCCTCCTCTGATGTAGGAGCATCCTAGGTGTAAGAGCAATCTTGCATCACACAAAAATATTTTATTTTTAGGCTTTTCAATTTTAATAAGGACTAGTAGAGAGGGTGGTTACTATTTATGGGAATTTACTATTTTTAATAATTTTGTCATACGAGCTCAAAATATTCTCATTTTCTATAGGAAGGTTCAGTTTAGAGTTTTAAGCCTACAATAAAAATCTCATTGCTCAAGCATTAGTATTAGAGAAGTTATTGCAGATTTTTGGTGGATAAATTTGTAGAAAAATCTTCAAGCTCACCATTGGAGGCCTTAGAGTGCCTTGATGAGGTTAAAAAACTTGATAGAATGGTTCCAAGTCTATAGATTAGGAGTTGGCATTTTTGAAAAGTGGTTACAATAGCCAATTAGAGCAATGGTTCGTGAGTTATGGCCTTCAAAAGTTGGGCTACCAAAATTTCTAAAATAATTTTTCAAAGATGTATTTGGCCAACTCTATGTGTACTTTTAGGGTCTGTTGGCCCTAGGTATTAAGTTTAAGCATATAGAACCTTATGGGGTGGCATAAAACTACCTATTTAAGAAATCCCTAAAGATTGTCTATGATAGCTCTAGGTGATAGTTCACAACATTGTCTTACAGATTACTGTAATGAAAGTGCCCATTTAGGTTAGCATATTTAATTAAGAATTTTGTAATTCCATATTTGCAGAAATAATAAGAAGTTCATGTTTTATTCATGCATTTTCTATTGTTTCTTTGTTTCCATTATGAGTTTATGGTATTGAGGGGAGCACCCTGCAACAAGTGGTATCAGAGCTAGAGTTCTTGAACATGTGGACAGATTGCCAACTATGAGGTAGTTCACAATAGCACTGTGGTTTGGGCTGAGCATGTAAATAGATCGCCAATTGTGAGGTAGTTTGCATTAGGGTTTTGGAAAAAGTGTGAAAATGTCTCCACAAAGAGAGCATGGCAGAAGAGTTGTAGGTCTTACACCTAAGGGTTTTCAAGCCCTACAAAGACAAATGTAAGAATTGGAAGAAAAAATGCTTAGAGGAATGAATCTTTCCATAAGAGATGAAAGTGAGGATGAGGATGAAGTAGAAGAAAATGCCAAAGAAGAGGTAGTTCTAAACCCAGAGGAGGAGAGGATTTTTAGGGCCATCTCCAAGATTGGAAAAAGACCTAAGTATGAGGTTCCCACATTTGCATGAAATTTTAACCCAGAAGAGCTTATTGATTGGATCAATGAGCTAGAGGAGTAATTTTAGTATGAATATATTGAGGATTCATATAGGGTCAAGTTTTGCAAAGGAAAAACTAAAGGGACATGCAAAGATCTAGTGGTAATAGGTTTAGTTGGAATGGAATAGAAAGAGAAAGGAAAAAATCACCAGATGGGATTAGATAAAAGCTAAAATGAAGTGACAATTCATTCCTATGGATTATGATTTGGTTTGTTAAAGAATATGGAAGGAATGAAGCAAGAAAGAAAATCTATTCAAGAGTATAATGAGGAGTTCTATCGAGTTCCCATTAGAACTAGCCATTCAGAAGCTAATAAGGAGAAAATCACCTATTATCTTAATGGGTTAAGGCCCAACATTCAAGATGAGTTAATTTTGGTTTAGATTAATAATATTGAGGAGGCATACCAATTTTCCCTAAGAGTTGAGGAGAAACTGAGCAAGAAGTTATATAATAAGAAGAGCGAAAGAGGTCATGGTGGAAGATTTGGTGGATAATCTTATGGAGGCTGTAATGATGATCAGAAGAACAAGGATGAGGCTGGAAGTAGCAACCCAAACCAAAGGGGAAATAATTCCAATTTTTTCCATGATCAGAACAATAGAGATCAGAGAGAAAGAGGTAGAGGACAAGCATCTAGAAGAGGAGGCTTCCTTGGAAAATGTTTTCACTATGGAGAAGAAGGGCATAGAGAATTTGAATGTACCCAATGCCAAGGAAGGAAAAATCAAAGAATAGAAGAGCAGGCAAGAGTTGTGCATTTTGGTGAATATGCTATATCCTCACATTTTGAAGATGCTAAAAGAGGAGAAGTCCTAGTTAATAGAAGAGTCCTACTAAGTGGTGAGAATGAACTTGATCAAAGAAGGAGTTTTTTTTGAACAAGGTGTAGATGTGAAGATAAGTGTTGTGATGTGATCATTGATGGTTGAAGTAGTGACAATCTAGTGTCAAAAATAATGGTCACCAAGTTAAAGTTGAAGAGATAAAATGCCCACATCCATACTATATTGATTGGGTGCAAGATGACCACAAGGTTATGGTTAATGAGTAGTACTCAATCAAGTTCAAGATTGGGAGCTACCAAGATGAGGTACTATGTGATATCATACCTATGGACATATATCATATGTATTTTGGTAGGTCGTGGCAGTTTGACAGGCATGTTGTACATGATGGGTGAGAAAATACCTACACTCTAACTAAGGATGGAGTGAAATATAAGTTGAAGCCATTGAAGAATAAAGAATAATAGGTATGTAGTGCTACCAAAATATGTTTTGTTGATGGAAAAGAGTTTCTTAAAGGTATGAAGCATGAGCATATGTGTTTTGCTATAATTCCTAAAGATAGTAAGGAAGAAGTAGAGGAGGTACCTATAGAAGTTGCAGATATGTTGGAAGAGTTTTCTAATATTGTATTAGATAATCTACTTGATGGATTGCCCTGAGTGAGGAAGATCAGTCACCAAATGGATTTGGTTCCATGAGCTAGTTTGTCAAATAATTTAGTGCAAGAAATGACACTAGCAAAATGTGAAGAGTTGAACAAGCAAGTTCATGATTTATTAGAGAAGGGTTTGATTCAAGAGAGTCTGAGTTTGCATGTTGTACCAGCAATGTTAGTACTAAAGAAGAATGGAGAATGGAGGGTGTGCTCCGATTCTCATGCTATCAATAAAATCACCATCAAGTATAGATTTCCTTTGCCAAGGATGGATGATATTATGGACTATTTGAGTGGAGCTCAATATGTCACAAAGATAGACCTAAAGAGTGGGTACCATAAGATTCATATCTGAGAAGGTGATGAGTGGAAGATTGCTTTCAAGACAAGGGAAAGACTATATGAGTGGTTAGTCATACCTTTTGGGCTAACCAATGCACCAAGCACTTTCATGAGGCTCATGAATGAGGTACTGAAGGTGTTTCTAAGTAAGTTTTTCATTGTTTACCTAGATGATATTTTGATCTTTAGTAAGACAATGGAGAAGCATTTGATTCATATTCGCAAGGTGTTTGATAAGTTGACAGAAGAAAAGTTGTTGATAAACCTCAAGAAGTTTGGTTTTGTAAAGGAGTTGATATACCTAGCATTTGTAGTCTTAGGAGAAGGTCTAAAAATGGACTTAGAGAAAGTGAAGGCTATCCTTGAATGGCCTACTCCAAGGAGTGCAACAGAGGTAAGATCTTTTCATGGACTAGCCACATTTTGCAAAAAGTTCACAAGAAATATTAGCAATATTTTTGGACCCTTGACTAAAACAATGAGAGGGGATAGGAAAGAGTTTAAGTGGACTACAGGAGTGGATAAGAGTTTTAATTTGTTGAAGTAGAAAGTTATTGAGCAACCTATTTTAGTGCTTCTTGATTTTAACAAGGTGTTTTAAGTAGACTATGATGTTAGTGGTAGTACAATAGGAGCTATTTTGAGCCAAGAAGGTAGACCTGTTGCTTATTTTAGTGAGAAGTTAAATGATGCAAAAAGAAAATATTATGTTTATGATCAAAAATTTTATGCTATAGTTCAAGCATTGAAGAAATGGAGACACTATCTTCTTCTTAAGGAGTTTGTTTTGTATACTGTCATCAAGCTTTGCAATAATTGAATAGTCAAGGAAAATTGAATCAAAGGCACTTATAATGGGTTGAGGTTTTGCAGAGTTATACATTTTTTTGAAACACAGGAGTGGGAAGTCTAACAAAGTTTTAGATGCTCTTAGTAGAAGACAACTTTTTTTGACAAAAAAGTAGATAGAGGTGGTTGGGTTCAAGGAACTTAGTAATTTGTATCTAGATGATCCTAATTTTGGTGAAGCATGGAAGGCTTGTATAGAGCCTATTACACTTGACAAGACAAATTGGTTGGATTTCATGATCTAGGATAATATGTTGTTCAAAGGAAGCTAGTTGTGCGTTTCAAGAAGTTCAATGAGAGAGAACCTCATCAAGGAGAAGCATAGTGGAGGATTGGCTAGACATTTTAGCAAAGATAAAACTATAGCTATAGTTGTTGAAAATTATTACTTCCCATAGTTATAGCAAGATGTGATGATGTTTGTACAAAGTTTTCGAGTATGTCAGATGGCAAAAGGAGTGAAATATAATACAGGGTTGTATCAGCCATTATCTATACCGAAGAAACCATGGAAGGATGTCAGCATGGATTTTGTTCTTGGATTACCAAGGACATAACATGGGCATGATTCTATTTTTTTGGTGGTTGACAACTTTTCAAAGATGACACATTTTATTCCTTGCAAGAAGACTAGTGATGTTGTTCATGTAGCAGAGTTGTTTTTTAGAGAAGTGATGAGATTGCATGGCCTGCCAAAGAGTATAGTTTCAAATAGATATACCAAATTTGTTAGGTATTTTTACCATACATTGTGGAAGAATTTGAAGACATATTTGAAGTTTAGCTCATCACATCATCCACAGATGGATGGAAAGATAGAAGTTATGAATCACAATTTAGGAATCTTGCTAAGATGCTTGGTTGGAAATCAACCAAAAGGATGGGATATGATTTTACCATAGGAAAAATTTGCATATAACAATTATATCAATAGGAGTACTGATAAATCACCCTTCTAGATTTTATATGGGATTAGTCCTAGAAATATTTTTGAATTGAGGAAGTTGGATAAGGGAGAGATAACTAGTGCTGAAGTAGAAGATTTTTCTAAACATTTGAAGAACATCCATGGGGAGCTGAGGAAGCATATCATAAATATGAATACATAGCATAATGCAAAAGAAGATGTGAAAAGGAGATATAAAGAATTTGATATTAGAGATGAAGTTAGGGTTCATTTGACAAAGGAGTGTTTTCTAGTAGGTACCTATAATAAGCTGAAGATGAAGAAGTTTGAACCTTGCAAGATAGTGAAGAGACATGGTTTTGGAAATGCATATGAAGTGGAGTTGCATGCTAAATTGAACATTTCACCAGTATTTAATATTTTAGATTTGACAGAGTATTATGAAAGAGGTGATAGAGATGAAGTTGTAGAAGTGCAATGGAGCATTCTATTAGCTAGTTTGACTACCATGAAGATTAAAGAGATACTAGATAGTCATATTGGAAAAAGTACTAGAAAGAAAACTTATGAGGAATATTTGGTCAAATGGAAAGGAAGACTATTTGAGGATTCATCATGGCTAGCAAAGGATGAGGTCAACTATCATGGTTTTCCTCTGAACACCTGAGACGTGATGGGGTCACTTCTCAAATTATGCCAGGTGTCTGATGCAAGAGCATCCTGGGTGTAAGGGCAATCTTGCATCACCAAAAAATATTTTATTTTCAGCCTTTTCTATTTTAATAAGGACTAGTGGATAGGCTAGTTACTATTTATGCAAACTTACTACGTTTAGTAAGTTTTTCATATGAGCTTAGAATGTTCTCATTTTCTACAAGAAGTTTCATTTTAGAGTTGTAAGCCTACCATAAAAATCTCATTGCTCAAGCATTAGTATCATAGAAGTTATTGTAGATTTTCAGTGGAAAAAATTGTAGAAAAATCTTTAGGCTCACTGTTGGAGGCCTTAGAGTGCCTAGATGAGGTTTGAAAACTAGATAGAAGGGCGCTAGCACTATTCTAAGCCTATAGATCAAGAGTTGGCATTTTCAAAAACTAGTTATAATAGCCAATAAGAGCAACGGTTCATGAGTCATGGCCTTTAGAAGTTGGGCTACCAAAATTTCTAAAATAATTTGTCAAAGATGTATTTGGCTAACTCTATGTGTATTTTTAGGATCTGTCAACCCTAGGTATTAAATTTAAGCATCTAGAACCTTCCTGAGCAGCATAAAACTACCTATTTAAGAAAGACCCAAAGATTGTCTAGGATAGCTCTGGGTGATAGTTTACAACACTATCTTGTAGATTACTGTAATGAAAGCACCCATTTAAATTAGCATATTGTAATTAAGAATTCTATAATCCTGCATTTGTGGCAATAATAAGAAGTTCATATTTTGTTCTTGCATTTGCTATTGTTTCTTTGTTTTAATTATGAGTTTATAGTATTAAGGGGAGTACCCTGCATCATCCTCACCTATATCATTGTCACTAGACACATACTTCATCATTTTCTTCTTCTTCTTCTTCTCCTTAGGTTCCTTCAATGACACCTTAGCTTTGAAATTAGATTCAATATTTTTAGGTTTGTAATTATCAAAGTTAGATAGCTCAGAAGTAGTGAGTCTACCTACCAAAACTTCAAGTAATAGATTATTCCTTGGTATACATCTCAGTTCTTGAATTGTAGAAAATCTAATAACATATATAAGTAGTAGTGTTCTTAATATTTTTCCTAGTACAATATCATCATATAATTTACCATTAGCTCCACTTATTGTATTAACAACTTCTTTTATCCTTCCAACATATTGAGCAATATTTTCACCTTCCTCCATTCACATATCATCAAATTCACCTATGAGACTTTTAGCTTTGGCTCTTAGTACATTAGTGTCTCCTCCATAGATAGTAGTTAAGGCATCCCACATTTTCTTTACACTATCAAGACCTTTGATATCATCAAATTCGGTATAGATTAGGGAAGAGGTAATCTCTAGCATTGCTTGGTTATGTTCTTTCTTCTTTTTCATATCTTCAATTATTGGTGCTCCAATAGGATCAGCATGCTAAGTATTAATGGTAAATTGTGCATGATCTCCAAGTCCTCCAAGGTGTAGCTTCATCAAAAATTTTCATGTAGAAAAGTTATCTCTATTAAGCTTGGGTACTTATCCTTTTGACATCTTGATCATCTTGATCTTTGTGCTTATATTACCTTCAAACTAGTCCTCTTAAGAAGATGCCTCTAATACAAATTTTTGGAATACTTTAGAATAAATGAGAGGGAGAGGGGAGATGAATTAGTTATACAAGGTCCAGATATATAAATAAAACTTTTTAGAGCTTAGTGAACCCATAAAACATTTATCTTCATGCATGCATCCATAATATTATGCAATCAATTAAAAACTTATATGTTGTTCTTAAATAAACTTGCAAAAATATAAACATAAAACATAACAAATTCATCAACACACTTGACACAATGATTTACATGGAAATCCAATTTGGGAAAAACCACCAGTAACATGCTACTCTTTTTCACTCTTCTTAAGTGACGCCCTATGAAAGGCCAACCCTATTAAATGTTACAATACACGTTGTTAAATGTGACCTTGTTAAAGGATTTCAATCACCTTATTAGAAGTAAGCCTTTTTAGAGCATTTTAGACCATTCACTTGGAATGTCACCCAATTAAATAATTTACAAATCATTGTTATGTCAACCTTAATCCAAAGGATTTACCCTAGAATAATACAATTATTAGAGAGTAATAGTCAGGCTTGATCTAGTAAGAACTTACAACTCTATTTGTAGATTACAAATCTTTGTTTCAATCCTCTGTTTAGCTTGGTCTTGATACTTTTTAGCTCTTATGGCTTGTTCACCCTTCAAGCATTCATACCCTTAATCCTTCTTGCTTAACATGCCAATGTAGATTCTTCTCTTAAGTCACCTTATGAAGCAAAACCCTTGACTCCTTGCCTTCCTTAGGTTCTCACACATAGAAACCTTTGCTTCTAACCAGCCATTCCTATAAATAGGAAATTAAGATATTTTGTCACTCATTCTCCGTCATCCAATTTAAGGTTGGGATAGATTAGGTAGGATATAATGAATCTACCCTATATTTCATATCTCTTCTAGAAACTTCTCCTTGAATCCTCTTTGAATTTGTCTAAAAATGGTTTGGATCATGAATTCTATGCCACTAGCTCATCAACCTTACCTTTCACCTAGTTCACACAATCCAAGAAAAAAGACTTGTTGGCTCAAATCTATTGAACTCAAAATATTTTAAATAATGCAGCCACTCAGCATTATCTTGCTTCTGATGTTTGACACATATTGTGTTACTCGACATCCTCTATAAAATCACTCAGCATGAACTAAAGTTTATTGGTACTCGAAATCAACTAAACTTTACTTTGTATCCACTATTTTCCTCAACATACACTTGAATTCATAGAATTAGATTTTAAAAAATAGCCAATCAAATCTAACATTTTTGAAGAATGCTCAAAAGGAAATAAAACTAAATAAAAATTACTTTCCATGTAGTCTAGATGATTTGTGGAATTGTAGTTTTTCTTATGAATATCATAGACAAGATTCTTAGTGGTTAATAATTATCTTATGTCTATTCCATTTACATGTCTCTTCTTGTGGTGTAATAAGTTCAACCATGGCATGGTTTTTGTCCATGCCCTTTCCTTTTTTGATCTTCCCTCATTAGTAGAATGTTGAATCTAATAAAAAATATTTATTCTATGCATTATGTCCTACTTGTGAATAAAACTTCACAATCCTTGTTCTTTCAAATTGCTTGTTAGTGTAAATAATTAATTATTCTTTACATTTTACTTAAGTTTACTTAGGTTAAATGGATTATTTTATTATTTATCATGTAGACACCTAGGAGTATGCATACTCCTATGAGTTGTCTTATTGACAACATAGGAGTACGCAACTCATTTTAGCACATGGTGTCTACAACATAGAAATTTGCATATTCAACTAAGTTTTCATGTAGACAACATAATGTTTGCACTCTAATTAAGAAAATGGTGTCCACAACATCTTTTTATGTGATACACCTATGTTAGCTTATCCTCTTATCATCGCACAAACTTTTGTGTTCAATGGAGGATAATCCACTCTTGGTGGAGATGTGCTTAGTTGTGAGGATTATAATTTTGCTAACTCCTAGTCATTCTAGAGGCCTTTATATATAGGCACTTCTAGTGTATACTAACATACAATTCATTCTCATATTGTTATTATGATCATACATCATTCGGTCCATATTGTGCTTTGTTCTTGAGCTTCTTAATCTTGGTGTCATTTTGCCCTCAGGAAAATTCTTACATTGCCAGTCTCCTTAGTGAAAAAAATTTGAATAGAAATATCTGAGACTGGATCATGCTTATATTACTTAATTGTATATTCAAGTTGATTGAACACTAATTTCATGCCCACTAAATCAATTGCTAGATATTGGTCATTTTCAAATATGAAGCAAATATTTGAGCTTATTTTTGGTTCAAGAACTAACATATTAAATGGAATTATTATTTTCCTTCCTTAAAAAATATCTAGATGATTATACACCTTGTGTACCCATATTAGAATATTCATCAACCTAACCAAAATTTCACTTGTCAAGGTTACTTGTGTTTTTTAACTTGCAATAAAATCCTCATACAAGTTACTCTGCCTTTTTGATAGTTTGCACTATAATATGTGCTCATATTTATTGGGAAGTTATATTTCCATATTGTCCATCAAGCAGTGTTGTAGAAAAGGCTAGAATACATTGTTTAGATTATAAACAATAACCTATTCACTTGTTCTTCTCTTTTTACCATGTTAGTTATTGTATTGCTAAACCATTCTTTAAATTCCTACTAGCATTGAAAAATATGAGGCATTAGAAAATACATAAGGAAAGAATATTACCAAAGCCAAAATTAAAGTTTATATTTAAATCTTATTTATATATCAATTTTGATAAACTGTAATAACTTAGAAAGTATGGATGTATTCTATTGGGACTCAAAATTGAAGCCTTGATTTTTAGTACCATTGAAAAAATTGAGCCTTTTAAGTGCATTTAATGCAAGTGTACTTGGCTATCTATTTGAGGCCTAAGAGGTGTTTAATGTTTCTAACACCTTGAATTTAGAATATCCACTTGTCCCATGAAGATAAATTTCCATTCCAAGCCATTCTGTGAAGTCCAGTTTTGAGCAATGTCCAATTTTGCATTTTTGCCTAAATGTCAAACAATGGCAAGAGGCATTGTTTGCAATTGAATATCTCACACTTAGTAATTTTTGATGAATAACTACTTTGGGAGTATTTAGTGTCCATATTGGAGAAGCTACATTTCATATTTTAAGTTGTTTCAAACCTATTTGACTAGGTTTTGAATCCCTTAAAGTTGGTCATTTATTGTTGTCATGCTGATGTGAATTGTTTTGAATTCTAGGAAGCCCTAATTAACTTATTATAACATTGAACCAGTTGACCAAAATGAGAAAATAAATTTACATTGCATTCTATTGGTTAGATACTTGCTATGTTTCAATTTTGTGCTTATGAAAAATCTATTTGATCAGTTTTCAAACGCAATTCCAAATGCAATTTATGATGTTTTGCTGGTGTCAAATAAATGTAAATTGGTCGGTACCCTTTTTTTTGATGTCATAACTCCAAATCCATGACAGATGAGATCAAATGGATTGTATAAATATTTTCTCCTCTAAAAATACATTAAGTGTGCCAATTTTCAAACCTTGATGAATCTGTCTGCACATTTTTTTAGGTCCATTCCAGTTGCAAAAAATGTTTTTCTACTAGTGCTTCCAGTTTTCAAATTCTAAGTAGCTCACTTTGACCGCTCACCATTTGCATCCTATTATTCATCATTAGCCCCAATCTTGGATATATATCTTCCTCATAACAGTGAACTAGAGCCCCTCTTTTTCATTCCCACAAGTGTTAGTTTACACAATTTTTGGAGCCAAATCCAAGCGTGATTTATGGTTTTCTAACATGTTTTCTTGTAAGTAGTTCTAATAGGGAAACTTTGACAATCAATATCTTTTGACCAAGAATTCTTCATGAGATGAGATTCGATAGGGTAAGAGTATGTCAAATAGAGAATCAATATGTTGGATTTTAGAGCCCAGTTAGGTGTTTTGTTCAGATTTTAAAGACAGTCAAAGGACCTCTTGGTACAAAGTTAATAATTTGCGGACAGGTGTAAAGTGAGTTGTGAACTATTTTCTAGCAGTTGGATTTGTTTCAGATCAGTTCCAGATGGTGAATGGGCTAGTTTAAAAGTTTAGGTATTTCAAAATGAATTTTTTTTTAGCCGGACCCACTTTGGGGCCCCACTGAATGGCTATCAAATTACTAAACCATAGTATGCATTGAAGAAGCTATGATTCTTAAACATTTTGAATTGGAAATTAACTAGGATAGGATAGACGTTTAGGTCTATGGAGGACACATAAGTACATACATGGCACTCTCTCACAATGCTCGCATAGCTACCATCATTGTCTTTGATTATAAGTTTTCATTATGAGGATTGCTTGAGGGAAGTGTCGAGTGAATAAAGGAAAATATAAAGTCTATCTTAGAAATGAAAATAGACTCAAATCATGTTTCCTAATAGAGGAATCTATATCTTGTTTTGATTTCATATGAAATAATTGTTTATGCCTCCATAGATGCCAAGTTTAGCTTAAGAACATCCAAGAAACACACACTTTCTTTGGTAGGTGTATGCTTATGAGACTAGCAAGAGAAGGCATGAGAGATGAAGGTCTTGCCTCTACATTTGTATCTTTTTCATAAATTGAATATGCTCAAACACCTAATGGAGAAAAAAGGCCCCATTTAACATCTTATATTCCTATGACTTCCATATCTAATGCCACCATAGTTTTCTTGCTATGTTTCTCATATTGTCACTTACATATTATAGATTTTAAAGATATGAACCTGTACGAAGTGGAAAGTGCACGTGGTGAAAGGGGAGATATTTTAAAATTGTGTAACTCATTCTAATGATTAGTATCTTCTATCTTGGTATATGTCATTCTATTTTACTAAGGAAAATTGATACATCTACTTTTAAAATGAAAACAATATTATTGACATTGACAAGATATATATATATATATATAACATCCTGAGACTATCATTAATATTTTTTAGATTTAGGAGGGATTGTGATAGAGTATCATGTCAAGTTAAGGATTTTATTTGATTTCACTAGTCGAAGACACATATGTCAATAAAGAATTTGAAGGGAGATGTAGGCCTAAGAAGGAACTACATGCAAAAAGGGAATAGAGCAAGAAGTTATAGGTCCATGTCCCATGGAAATCCCATGCATGATAGCATTAGAGGAATCTCATATCTTTGTACAAAGGAGGAAGCCCGTGGCTGCTACAAAATAGAGTACTCACGGCATAGATGGGAGAAAACCACCCACTTTAGCATATCATAACATTTCAATCACATTTTCCCCTACATGTGAAGGAAGAAGAAGCATCCATGGTAGTAGATGCTCTTGAACCACATTTTCTTCATAAGAGAAAGAGAAGGGGATCCACAATAAAAATAGAGGAGCCCATGATGGAGAAGGTGAGAGAGTTTCTGGTAGACCCTAGATCATTATGTGGAAGTTAACATAGGGATAGAGCAGGTTGACAATAAAGGAAGAAGCAACATTTTTTAAGCATCTCCAATATAAAGACAGAGAGGGCATGAGGAGCAAACAATTTGGGCAAGCATCCCAATTTTTAACCGCTTGAAATTGACAAGTTTTAGTGCACAAGGATGTGGTCAATATCATTACTATAGTTATGGGAATTGGTGATAGGCTTGATACCTTGCCATCTAGTGATGGAGACATTACACCTACTTATATAACCATGGGTTTTGAGATTGTTCCCGACTATTATCAACATGATATGGTTACATCTGGAAAGCTTAAGATGTAATAGACATACCTATCAACAATTGATTTGTAGCCCATCAAGTCAAGGACCTTATCAAGTGGTTAATCGAGTGCAAGACCAAATGAATGAAGAATTTTATCAATGGATTTTGGTGATGGAAAGTTGGAGATGGAGCTACCACTTGCTAGGAAATGGAGGATATGGTGTTCGTGCAAGCTAAAAAAATGCCTACTATGTAGAATATCAATTCACCAACTCACCATCATATGCTAATTTGGTTTGAAGCTATAGGAAGTCATTTTAAATAAATAAGGAAAATGTGAAAGTCAAGAGGCATGTGTTTTTTGAAGGAACAATCCATATTCTTTATCCCACATTTGTTGGGAATGAAGAATTTTAATTTTTTAAATACACCTTCACATGATATGCCTATTGTCTTTAAGAAAATGTAATTTCAAAGAAAAAGAAAATACAAGTGGAGCCCATCATGGACGACCAGTTGGAGGTGACCATAGAGTTAATTTTGACCAAGCATGCAACTCAAAGATACTAATGTGGAAAGCTCAAGATAGAGGCACAAGATGGTGACACATGGTAGGATCTAATAGTGGTTGCCATGTTTCCAAAGGAAAGATGCTTGAACGTTAAGTATGTGACATAGTGACCAACTGATGTGGTGATGACTAGGTGCTAAGGTGGCACTAATGTGGCAAACTGAGATAGATTGGTGATTGGATGCTAAGGTGGCTGAAGGTGACACATGTCATGTGGTTTCTTTGTTGTAATGACATGGCACAATGTTGAGTCATCAAGCAACATAGCAATTAGTGATGTGGCATGATGATGAGGTGTGATGACATGGTGAAGCAAGCAGCCAATGAGATGATTGCATGTGGTGCCTAGGTGGTAGGGGTTAGATGATGAAGTAACAGTCAACCAATCAGGGCATGACACATGTCAAAATTGATCAAACTAGGTTTGACCTAGATGAAAAAATAGAGGGAAATTCAAAATTACATAAAATTTATTTTTTAAATTTTCCTCTAGAAATCACGTGCTTGGGAAGTTTTAAATAAAGTTTGATTTATTGATATAGTTCAAACTTTGTAAAATAAATAAACTTTTGCAAATATGTTATATGAAGCCTAGCAAGAGTTTGATTTTCAAATCAAGATTTTGGGAGTCCCCAATGAGTGAATATAGGCATATTATACATTGCCAAAACCATGAGAAGATGAGCTTTCTGATTCTAGAGTTTGTTTTTGCTTAGAAAGTCATTGGTTCAAGTTATAGGCATAAATGTGAAATTTAGGCCTTCTCACTAAAACTAGTGAAAATTCAAAATATAGTTATAGGCTTGGTAAAAACACATGGTAAAAGGTCTGTTGGGTTAATTTTTAGGATATTATGCCATTCTAGTATAATTTGGCTCTAATTTTTAGTTGTAAGGAATGTTTTATTTTCTAGCTGTGATGAATTTTAGGATTGAAGTTGGAGTCATAATTGAAGAATCAGATTTTTTTGGAATGGAAAAGCAAATGAAAATATCTCTAGGCTAGGATTGAATTATTTCATCCTACATATGTATCTTTCTCTCTTTCATTTGAGGTTGGAAAATATTGGAAAGGTTTTGGAGTTGGAAATTGAGGCAAAAATGGTTTATGGAATTGATGAAGTCTGAGTGGAAAGATCTAGGATGTGCTAGTTCCAAACAATGAAACCATGCTTTGGATGTGATACCCCTTCCCATCCCATCAGTTTTACATTCCCACCATTTTCTCTCTTGTATGACAACATATTTTTATTGTATAGTCTAGTTTATTAGGTATCTTATGAGTCAATTTCATGTATTTTCATGCATTATTTCAAGGAAATCAATATAAAGAACAATAGTTGTTGAGTTTCATTTTAAATCTTGTCTCCTTTTTCAATGATTTTCAATGTTTTATAATATTTGAACAAAGATTCTAGATCATAGTTGCAGTCCCTTAAGGCTATATGTTGTTTCATTGTTGCTTATAATTCAATGAGTTATGTAAATGCTTCAAGAAAATCAAGAGGGTTGTAGGTTTATTGAGGAGGATATCAAGTAAGAATGAGATTTAGATTTGAAATTGATATCCAATTTACAATGTAAATCGATAGATATGGAGTCTTAGCATAGCATATGTGTTTTAGATATCCAAAATCCATGAGAGAGATTTGCGAATTTGCCCAATCGATGAGGCACTAATCAACTACAGGATCATTAGCTTGTTGTCTATACTTGGTTTTCTCTACTTTCCCCACCCACATAAAATCAAATCAAATTCAAATCATCTTTATATTTTATGTATGAAGAACTAGAATAGAATGCCCTCACTTATCTTGTGAAATTCATAGAGTTGGAATTTGCTACTACAGATCTTTGTTATTGCATAAGTATAGGATAATTAGGGTTTCATCTACTATTGATAGGTTTAGATTATATGTTTAATTGCACTAGTACCATATAATTGAATTTGAGGTCCACTCGCCTAGGTTTTGTAGAGCTTGAAGTAGAAGAAGGGTCTAGCCTTATAGTTGGCCTAGTGTTTTAAATGGTATGTTGAAGATGGGAGTTAGCTACCCCTAGATGTATCTTGTTTCTCATTGAGATAATTTGAAGCCATTGCATTTCAAAACACCAACATATTCCATGAGGTTGCAAGTGTGAATAGATTTTCAAAAGATTATTAGATTGGATAATATGTGTTTTCTTGGTTGGATGGATGATATATGTTTAATAGCTTAAGCTCTAGTCGAGGTACAATTATTTCAAGTGTGTGAATTACTATGCAGTTGAAAAGTTTTATTATTTTTATTCAATCTACAAACATACGGGTGTCAAAAATTTGATGAGAAATAATGATGAAAAGGCTAATTGCAAAATTAGATATTGTATTCAACCTCATCATGGTAATTAGAGTAAATACTAGTATAGAGATTATTGAATGGTTTACTTCTTCACTAGACTTCACCCTCAAGATAAAGAATGCATGTTGGTAGCCAATGTTGGAGGCAAGTCCATGTAAAATTGGCTTACCTTGCACTCTTCACACCCAATTTTTAACTAGTTAACATTGATAATTGTATGTTGATAATTTTATATCTAATGAATGGGTTTCAAAAAACTTTATAGTGATTGAGACCTGGTTTCATATTTCATGAACTTTGTCCTGACTTAATTAAATTTGTAAGATAATATTTGCATGGGCATAGTTCTAAATCTTCAAGGAATAATCATTGCCAAATAACATCTAGTTGTGATCTTACACATTAGAAATGGTGCAAACATACAAAATATGACACAAACTTCTTGGCCAAAAGGGGCCTAGTTAAGGACAAATCTTCACCTGACATAAATCACGAATTTAAGTTCTTTTATGAACATACAATAATTCAAGTCATGTATTAGTAGATTATGAGAGATACATAACATAATAACTCATAAGAGATTCTTTATACTAAGATATAACACACTACCTTTTATAGCTCTAGAGTATATCCAACACACAAGGGATATATCATGATATTAACTTCAAAAATCTAAATAAACTCATTATAAAAAATCTATTGGTATTGCTACAAATATTATTGACATAAAAAAATATTAGAAAAAAATTTGTATAAAGTTCTTCAATGAAAAATAGTAAGAAACTAATTTTTTAAAACTTAGCTTTGTCTAAAGGCTTTAGATGTCCTGTAAATTTCTACTCCTAAATAATTGATGATGCCTAAAACTAAAACATCTGGTTTTCCTAGCTTGACATGAATAGAATGAATAAGATTAAATTTATCAAAAATAACAGATGCAATGGATTCAACAACTGATCCAAGAAAGACATTAGGAGGACCTTCAATAATATCCTTAACGAGGCTATTATAGATCACAAGTAGTTCAAACAAACCCATTAGTATGGATATTTAAATCAATTGAAACAATTTGAACAAGAGTAATAAGGTAAAAAGAAGTAGTGACAAAGAAGGAAAGAAAATATCCAAGTCAATAAACAAATGAAGATTAATTTATAATAAGTTAAATCTATAAATGATAGGAAACCTTATAATATACCTATAGATTTCAGCAAAACTAACAGTATCTTCCAGTTTTCAAAATTTCCAACTGTCTTGAGATCTAACCAAGCATCAATGTCCACCAAAATTTTCTAGCCAAGTTTTCTTTCCTCTTCAAACACTCCATGAAAACCATGAAACCTTAGATTGTACAATGCAAGTTTATCTCTTATGTAAGCTCCATCATTAGGAAACCATCCTCACTTTCTTTAGTAACCTACTGATAGGATAGTTTCATCATTCATGTATCTGTAGTGACTCAAACAAATGAAATAATTAGAGTCATGAGAGTGGGAATGATGATAGTTATACTATCATCTATTTAATTTCTATGCTTTCTCCCTATCTATTACAAACATCTTGGGAGATATTCCATTTGTTGAAGATATTTGAAAGTTCTATTGTGGCATTTGTGTTGACATATTCATGCATGCTCATACAAACAACAATTTCATCAATATGCCTCCTTTTACTTAGAGATAGTCATTGTTGCACCATGCTCACCTTTTTCTTGATTTTGGACAAATTAAAAAATGCTTTATCCAAAGTATATGCCACAAAGATGTCCATCTTAGTGCAAAAAAGAAAAGTTTCATGGAAACAAATATAGATACACATACAAATATGGTATTGGATATGGATATATGACTATTGGGTAAAAGCACAAATTTGTGTCACTGTTTATGATACCAAAACCTATTTTGGTCAAATCTCATTTCTCTATCAAAACTAAAAATACCCTTTTATAGATCTCAAATTCATTATCATCATTATATAAATTTTTGAGTGTTTTGATTAGTTATAATATGTTATAATCTCAAAATATTATAAGTCGATATTTCAACATTTCAAAAGATGCTCCCTTAGAAAGGGAAAAAAAATAGTAAATCACATCAAAAAAAAAATTTAATCATATTTATCTCTAGAGGAGAGAATCCTCTTCACAAATATGTAATTATTTTTCAAGAAGGTATAGATTTGATAGAGAGCTTTTGACAGGAGAAAAGAGTTGTTGGATTCTGATAAGGTCAAACTTGAGTAATTATAACAAACAAAATATACATAAAAAATAATTATTTCTTTTTCTATTCCCTAGCTATACATGTCATCTATAAGATATTTTCAAATCAGAATAAAAAAAGAAGATTTGCATATACTTGTTTGATGGGAACTACACCCTATATTTTTTATAGTTAAAAAAGGGAGTTCAAAATAAAATAAAATGAATAACTTTTTACTCAAAAAAATTATAAAAATTATAGACATAAAACTCATCCAATTCTACTCATTTCATCACTTTATATCATCTTCATATTCTAAACACAAATACCATTTTTTTGTCATTAATGTTGAATTGTCATAGTTTGATATTTTTTAAGACTCCACTATTGATAGAGCTAGATACAACATTAATAAAATTCACATTCACATATATTTAGCTCAATTTTCTAAGTAAGGAGTTTTTCTTTAGTTCAAAAGAAATATCCACACATAAATGGTGCATCAATAATTATATGTTAATTTAACACTTTACAATAGGTAAAAATAGTATAGTTTCACAAGAAGATAACTCAATAAAATGGTTTGCTGAAATAGGACAACATTTCATTTGGTGTAGGTTTTGTTGATACAATTTTTTTTTTAAATCACACAATTTTTTTAAATTAAATTTTGGAAGATTTTTTGGGCACATGTGGGTACAAAGTTTGATGTGTACTAGGCCATTTCAGATACAAGATACATGGACTCGAGAAGGCGTAGTGGAATTTCCAGTTACTCTAGCGATAAGAGGTGTACTAATTCTCATGCATTTCCTCCAAAAGGCATGAAAATTAATTAATGAACTTGGTAGTCTAAGACTTAGTCTAGTCTCAAAATATAAAATGATTATTGGGACTTCTTGCACTCATCCTCTTAATGTTTGTAGGAATATTACTATTCTACAAAGGGTTTGTAAGTCCCCTTCCTAGTGATGGTTAACAAAGAAGAAATAATTTTTTGTTCTCCAATCCATGAAGGCTAGATAAACAATTAATTAGTAAGGGAATAAAATAATAATTTTAAATATTATCCCAAAATTCTCAAGTTATTTGCAATATTTTAAAATATTTATTATGTTTAATATTGGGTCCACACTTGAGTTTAAATTTAAGTAATAAAATTCTTACACCTAGTAAATGTCATGCAAGATATTTAATTAATATAAAAATGAGTATTAATTTATGTTGGTATACTTTTGAATCATTGAGAGGCATGGGGGGTGATTTAGTTATCCGAGGTCTAGATGTATAAATAATTTTTTTCATAGCTTAGTGAACCCATAAAAATTTTATACTTATGCATGCATCCATAAGATTATACAATCACTGAAAACTTGTAGTTTATTGTAGTTAGGAGATTTCCACAATCCATGAATTATTCAGCTATTTTTATGCCTCAGATTGTGTAGAAAGTTTTTAAACATCAACATTTTAGATCATACTCAATGATCCATCATCAGGATGAGAGAGTGTAAGAATGCAGAAAATATAACATATTTTTTGAAATCAACTTTTAGATATGTAAAGTATAACATATATCATATTTATCAACACACTTGACACAATTATTTATGTGGAAACCAAATTTGGGAAAAACCACCAATAACATGCTACTCTTTTCACTCTTCTAAAGTGATGCCCTATGAAAGGCTAACCCTATTAAAGGTTACAATGCACACTATTAAATGTGACCCTATTAAAGGATTTTAATCACCCTATTAGGAGTGAGCCTTGTTAGATGACTTTAGACCATTCACTTGGAATATCACAGGGTTAAAGGATATACAAATGACCATTAGGTCAACCTTAATCCAAAGGATTTACCCTAGATTGATGCAATTGTTAGAGAGTAATAGTAAAGATTTTGATCTAATACAACTTACAACTTCATTTGAAAATTATAGATCTTTGTTCAGTCATCAATTCTACTTGGCCTTCATACTTTGTAGTTTTGATAGCTTTTTCACCTTTGAAGAATTTGTCTCCTTAAGAATTATTGCTTAACATGCCATTGCAGACTCTTCTCTTAGGTCACTTGATGAAGAAAAACCCTTGACTCCTTGTCTCCCCTTAGGTTCTTAGACATGATGACCTTGCTTCATGACTTACCATTCCTATAAATAGGAAATTAAAATATTTTTCTGCTCATTCTCCATTATCCAATTCAGGGTTTGGATGGATTAGGTAGGATATAATGTATCTACCCCATATCTCATATATCTTCTAGAAACTTCTCCTAGAATCCACTTTGAATTTTCCTAAAAATAGTTTACCTCAAATTTTTTGCCACCATCTCATCAACCTTATCTTCCACCTAGTTCACACAATACAAAAAAACAAACCTATAAGCTCAGATTCATCAAATCCATAATCTTTTAAATAATGCAATAGATCAACATTATTGATCTTCTAATGCTCGGTTCATACTACATTGCTCAGTATCTAGTCTAAAATTACTTAGCACAAACTAAAATTTACTAGTGCTCGGCATCAACCATAGTCAACATAAACTATTCTTCTTAGCATACACTAGAATGAACTTTTACTTGGCTCAAACTAATTTTCTACTCATCTTGTACTAACTTTTCTCACCACCTACTATCCACTCAGTCAAGCTAGGCAAACAAACTTTATGTAACTTGTTCTTCTAACCTTTCTTAGTGTAACCAACCTTTGTAACCTTAATTTGATTATCAATACGTCATGTCATCACTCTCTAAACTGATCCTTGTACTTCATTACATAATCATAACTCAACCTTTTTTTTAGGTGCTATTGTTAAATATTTTTATCAAATCCTCTTTATCAATCAAATAAGTGATAGTACTTGAATCTTATAAGTAGTTGTCTTACTAGAAAATAGAAGGTTTGACATCAGTGACCAAACAATGATTAAAACATATAATTTTCTTCAAAAATCTCCCTCTTTCAATAATCTCTCTCAACATTGATCTTTTCAATCTATTTTCAACAATCTCCCTCTTTTGCATTGATGGAAAACCAAACTGATCAACCAAATCAACCAACTAGTAAATATCTTTGTTCAACTAACCTGGCTACGTTAAAATAGTAAGACAATACCAAAAATAAAACTTCTATAGAAATCTCTCCCACTATTAACAACTTCCATCTTCTGAGCTACAAAATTCTTTCTTATAACTCCCTCTTACTATATCTCCATCTGATTAGGTGGATTAGGATTTCTCCCTCTTTCTTATATTCTTCTCTATCTCCCTCATCATACCTATGTTCTCCTCTAATCAATAATGTCAACAATTAGCTCCTTCTAAGATAAGTAACACTCTCCATCTCTTTGATAACAATCTCTTGATATTTCCCTCTTGATCAGTAACCATATTTTTGATTGATTAGTAATTAGTAATCTCCCTCCTTGACAATAATGCCAAAGACATATGCCAAAAACTTGTCATCTTAAACATGTAGATATAGGCTTTTTCAGTTTCTCTCTCTGTCACCTTGCTTGTGACTAATTTGAAGTTTTAGCTCTGTGATTATATTAGACAGCTCCTAAAGTAAGATCCTCTTCATCAATGTGTAACATGTAAATATCATGTTGTTTGATGCAAGGCACTCCTCTTGTTACTTAGATATCATTTGATAGGGGTATCACTTCTAATTTACCTCTTAGATACTCCTGAGCATCCTTAGGTAATATTTTTGTGAAGATATCAACAATTTGTTCTTTTGTGTTAACTGTTATCATTCTTTAGAATACCTGAGAGAGGGGGGGTGGGGGTGTGTGAATCAATTATTCAAGGTCCAATGTAACTTTTTCTACAAATTCTTAATGGGACACAACTGAAATTATTATGCATGCAATTGAACATTTAAACAACTATGAAAAGTAAACATGTATCACACCATAATACTGAGAATTTGATAACCCAGAAACCCTCCAAGAATAAGAAGGTAAAACTGGAGTGGGGATGATACCCACAAAATAACTGCACAATTGATTTCAACCACTTTTAATGGTTTTCCCTGTTAAAAGCCTACCCTGTT
Source organism: Cupressus sempervirens (assembly GCA_028749045.1). Classification (NCBI taxonomy): domain Eukaryota; kingdom Viridiplantae; phylum Streptophyta; class Pinopsida; order Cupressales; family Cupressaceae; genus Cupressus; species Cupressus sempervirens. The sequence continues at coordinate 737,966,532 of CM053791.1, read as the reverse complement.
AAAGGCTACAACACATTGTTAAATGTGACCTTGTTAGAGGATTTCACCATACTATTAGGAATGGGCCTAGTTAAAGGACTTTGGAACATTCGCTTGGAATGTCACCCTGTTAAAGGATTTACAACATGGCTATTAAACCAACCTAATTCCATAGGATTTATTTTAACTATCACAATTTCTAGAGAGTAACAATAATAACTTTTGATCTGATACAACTTACAACATATCTTACAAATTATAGGTCATACTTCAGTTCAATCCTTTTCTTGGCTTTAATCACTACAGCTCTGTAAGCTTGTCATCTCAAGCTTTATCACCTTGAGTCTTCTTACTCATCATACCAATGCAATCATATCTATGGTCACCTATCAAAGTAGAGTATCTGTGCTCTCTTCCACCTTAGCACCTTCTTCAGCACTTCATGCTTTCATGCTCGACCACCTCTTTGCTTCGAGACCTTATGACTCCTTAAATAGAAATATGGAATACCTTTCCTACTCAATTCTCCCTCTCCAACTTTAGGATTTCAAGAGATTAGGTAAGATATGATGTATCTATCCCATATCTTGCTCTTATCTAGAAACTTCATCTAGAATCCAATTATATTCATCAAAAGCATTTTATATAGTGTTCTATGCCACTAGCTCATCATTCTTATCTTCTATATGAGTCACAAAATTCTAGATAACTACCATGTCGGCTCAGATCTGGCGAGTCTTCAATTTTCAAAATAATGCAGCAACTCGGCATTATTGATTTATTGATGCTCAACTTCTTTTGTGTTACTCGACACTTGTATCTTTACTCAACACCTATTTCTTGCTCGGTACTTGAAGACTGCTCGGCATTTGAAAACTTAATCGGCACCTATTTCTTTTCTACTACTCAGCATCTGATCTTCACTCGGTACTTGAAGACTGCTCGGTACTTGATATTTACTTGACACACACTAAGTTGAACTTTCTTAGCTTCAACTGAGAATCTGTTCAACACTAACTAGCTTGCTCGACTTTTTCTAATGAACTTAGTTAGGCTTTACAAATGACTTAGCTAGACCTTACATCTTTGATGTGTTTTAGTGTGCCCATTCTCTGTGTCTAACACCAATGCACTATTTCATCAATGACTTAGTTGATCCTTATACTTCATTACGACATCATAATTTTAACCTTTCTCTAGGTATTCTAGTTACATCTTATTGATTGCAACCTCCTTGTCAATCAACCAATTGATAGTATTTGGATTACTAAAGCAATTGTCACTCGTGCAAGTAGCAAGTTTGACATCAATGAAAAAATAATGATTGAAAACATTCTTTACTAGTTCCATTACTCTTCAATCATCTCCAACAATCTCCCTCTTTGGCATTGACAGAAAACCAAACTGATCACTTGATCAACTTAGTTACCAGCAAAATTATATACGTTTTCTACTACATTATGCTTCCTTCTTGATTTCTGCATCCTTTACTACTGATCTCATATATCTCCATATCTTTACCTTTTAGTTTCTCATAAATCTCCCTCTTACTTTGTATTAATCAGTTTTTTGCATATATCTCCCTCTTTGACATAAATGCCAAAGATGTAGCATCTTTATCATGTGAAATATAAGCTTTTCATCTCATGTTTTCTCCCTCTATCACCATTCTTGTGACTGATTTGGAGTTCCTGCTCCTACTATCATCCTCTGCATCATTCTTTTGATATTTCATTGATTTGTTCCTGTTGATGCAGGGCAACTTTTTGCTTTAAACTACTTGAGTTAGGGGCATTAGCCCCAACTTGCCTCTTAGATATTCATAAGCATCCTTGGGCAATGGTTTGGTGAAGATATCTGTAGTTTTTTCCTTTGTGTGAATATACTCCATCTTCACTTGTTTGTCTTCTACCAATTCTCTGACATAGTGATACTTGATTGCAATATGCTTAGTTTTTGCATGCATTACTAGATTCTTGGATATGTTTATAGCACTTGTATTATCACAATACAATATTACAAGTTTGGTTACGTCTTCTTTCAATCCTTTCAATAGATGTGTGAGCCACACAATGTTTTTGCAATTGACTACTGCTGCCACATATTCTAATTCTGTAGTGGATTGAGATGTGCATGTTTGTTTCTTGCTAGTCCAAGTAACTAGTCTTTTACTTAAAAATAATACTCCTCCACTTGTGCTTTTTCTTTCATCAGTGTTGCCTCCCCAATCTACATCTATGTATGCATTGAGCTCAAACTTTTCATTCTTTTTATAATATAGACCAAAATCATCAGTTCCTTTGAGATACCTCATTATTCTTTTAACTGCTATGAAATGATTTTCTTTAGGATTAGTAGAGAATCTAGCCACTATTCCAACTACTAGTGTTATATCTGGTCTGCTATGTACAACATATTGTAATTTTTCAATCATGGATTTGTACATTTTTTGATTAACTTCAGCTGATACATCATTTTTCAATAGTTTATGTCCTATTGCCATTGGTGTGTTGGCTGGTTTGGAGTCTTCCAACCCAAACATTTTAAGTATCTCTTTGATGTACTTTGATTGTGTCATAAATATACCATGTTTTAGTTGATGTACTTGCAATCCAACAAAAAAATTGATTTCTCCAAACATAAACATTTCAAACTCATGTTTCATTTTGTCAGCAAAACTTTTGCAAAGTACTTCCTTTCCTCCAAACACTATGTCATCCACAAAGATTTTAGATACGACAATATCCTTACCTTCTTCTGACTTGATGTACATATTTCTGTTATCATCAGTTCTTTCAAATCCTATTTGCACTAGATACTTGTGAAGTCTCTCATACCATGCTCTAGGTGCTTGTTTAAGGCCATAGAGTGCTTTATGTAGTTTACAAAGTATATCCCTATTGTTCTCATCAAAAAATCCCTCTGGTTGTTCAATATAGACTTCTCGTTCCAATATACCATTCAGAAAAGTAGACTTTACATCCATCTGATAGACTTTAAAACATTTATATGTAGCATATGCAAGTAAAGTTCTTACTCCTTCCATTCTCGCAATAGAGGCAAATGTTTCCCCATAGTCTAATCCTTCTTCTTCAGCATAACCATTACATACTAGTCTAGCTTTGTTTCTAGTTATCTCACCATTCTCATCTAGCATGTTTTTGAATACCCACTTGGTGCCAATCACATTCTTATCAACTGGTCTGTGAACCAAACTCCAAGTTTTGTTCTTCTTTATTTGATCAATCTCTTCTTTCACAGCTTTATACCAGTCACCATCTTGTAATGTATCATGCACTATCTTATGTTCAAATTTTCTTAATAGACATGATTCATTTCTTAGTCTATTCCTTGTCATTGGTCTTGCATCTTTGTCACCAATTATCTATTTAGCAGGGTGATGCTTCTTCACATATTTGGACAATCTTGATTCTGTCCTTGTTTCCATGTTTGATCTTTCAGATTCAATATCACTATGCACTTCGTTGTCAAGTAGTTCTACATCTCTGTCATGTGTACTAACTTTAGAGTCAGAATGAGCATTCCTTCATTCTGCAACTCAACTTTTGAATGCAGCTCAACATTCATTGGTTGTGACTCGGCTGAGATTGAAACTTGCCGTTGAATCCAAATTTGATTGGTAGCATCCTCGTCAATAGGAATTCCTTCATAAGAATACACAAAGGTTCTATATTCATCCATTATCTTTTTGTTTTTCATCTTAAACATTTGTATGCTCATCAAAGTTTAAATTTGCACTTTTCACAATTTTTTCAGTATTAGTATTTAAACACTTATATGCTTTACTTCTAGTGGAGTAACCAATGAATATGCCATCATCACTTTTTGCATCAAATTTTCCATTTCTAAAATCTTTAAGGATAAAGCATTTGGAACCAAATATTTTGAAATGCTTTACATTGGGTGAGTGACCATACCATAATTCAAAAGGTGTTACATTAGTACCTTTCTTGACTTGTACTCAGTTCAGTGTATGAATAGCCACACTTACAGCTTCTCTCCAATATTTTAGAGCAATAGTCTTTTCCATCATTAATATTCTGGCACAATCAATCATAGATCTATTTCTTCTCTCAGCAATTCCATTATGTGAGGGCATTCTTAGAGCTAATGTTTGTCTCTTGATTCTTTTGTCATTGCAAAATGTCTCAAATTCATTTGATGTGAATTCACCACCTCTTTCTGATCTCAGGTATTTCAAACTCTTTCCTATTTCTTTTTCAACTTTAGCTACATACCACTTAAACATTTGAAAAGCATCAAATTTTTGCTTTAAGAACATAACAATCATCATCCTGGAATAGTCATCAAGAAACAACATTATATATTTATCTCCTTTATAGCTCTGTAGTTCTATTGGACCACATAAGTCAATATGGACTAACTCAAGTACTTCTTTAGATGTATAGTTCTTACTCTTGAAACTTGGCTTGGTCATCGATCCTAGATGACACTGTTTGCACATGATATTGTCAAGCTTCTTTAGTTTAGGTAAACCTCTGACTTTCTTCATTTTACTGATATTGATCAAATTATCAAAGTTGACATGACATAGCCTTCTATGCCATTACCACACGTCATCAAATTTTGCAACAAGACAAGAAGTATTTTCCATATGAAGATAAAACATATTACTTCTTGTTTGATCTCCTTTTCCTATCAATTTACCATCAGTATCATAGATGTTTGCAATTTTATTTCCAAATTCTTCTTTTCACCCTACATTTCCTAATTGTGAGACACTTAGCAAATTCTAGTTTAGTCCTTAAACATAGTATGCATTATCACATGAAATTTTCTCTGTAAGCTTAATGGAACCTTTTCCTTTGATTCTACATGGAACATCATTACCAAATCTAACACTATTTCCATCATACTAAGTAAAGTTAACAAATTTACTTTTGTCTCTTGTCATGTGATGTGAGCATCTGCTTTCTATGATCCATCTGTCATTCTTGTTCATACATGTTACTAGTTTTGTAGGGTCTTCTTCACTAGATTGGTCCTTCATGGCCACATAAACAACAACTTCATCATTATCATCAGAATCCTCTTTAGCAATATAGCACTTTTGCCCTTTGTCTTTGTGATCTCTCTTATCATCTTCTCTTCTATGTTTGTACTTGTTTCCTTCATTGTATTCCTTTTTCTGCTTACACCTTACAGAAATATGTCCCACTTCATTAAAATTGAAACAAATGATAGGTAGCTCACGTTTGAATTTTCCTTTGCCTCTGTGAAATATTCTAGCTAGTAATGCTTCTAATCATTCCATGTCTTCATTATTAGTGCTACTATCACTGGATACATATTTCATCTTTCTTCCCTTCTTTGATTTCACCTATTCAACATCTTTTAGTGATAGCTTGATCTTGAAAGAAGATTCAACATTCTCAGGTTTGTAGTTGTCAAAGTTAGATAACTCAAATGCAATGAGTCTACCCACTATACCTTCAAAACTTAGATTGTTTCCTAGCACACTTCTTAGCTCTTGTATAGCTGATACTGTAATAGCATCGATAGGGAGCAAGGTTCTTAAAAAATTACTATTAACAATATCATCATCTAGTTGACCACTTAAACATCTTATTGCACTTACCACTTCCTTTATTCTAGAGGCATACAGAGCAGCATTCTCACTTTCTTCCATTTTCATATCATCGAACTTTCCTTTGAGGCTTTCTCTTTTTTCTCTTTGGACATTCTGATCTCCTCCATAAATTTTTGATAGGGCTTTCCACATCTTGAATGTAGTGTCACATCCTTTGATATCATCAAATTCAACATAGTTGAGTGCAGAAGCAATTTCCAACATTATCTGATTGTGTTCCTATTTGTTTTTCAAATCTTCTGTAGTAAGAGTACCAGTTGGATCAACATATTCAGTAACAATTAGATTTAGAGCATAATCTCCTATGGATCCAAGATTTAGCTTCATCAAGCTTTTCCATGCAACAAAGTTGTCTTTGTTGAGCTTGGCAACTTCTCTCTTAGGCATTTTGATCTTTTATGCTTCTAGTCCCTTTAAACTAAGTCAACAACAGTACTCTGATACCAATTTCTATAATTCTTTAGAATAACTGAGAGAGCGGGTGGGGGGGGGTGAATCAGTTATTCAAGGTCCAATGCAACTTTTTCTACAAATTCTTAATGGCACATAACTGAAATTATTATGCATGCAATTGAACATTTAAACAACTATGAAAAGTAAACATGCATCACCCCATAATACTGATAATATTATAACCTAGAAACCCTCTAGGAATAAGAAGGTAAAATTGGAGTGGGAAACTGGAGTGGGGATGATACCCACAAAATAACTGTGCAATTGATTTCAACCACTTTTGATGGTTTACCCTGTTAAAAGCCTGCCCTATTAAAGGCTACAACACATTGTTAAATGTGACCTTGTTAGAGGATTTCACCATACTATTAGGAATGGGCCTGGTTAAAGGAATTTGGAACATTTGCATGGAATGTCACCCTATTAAAGGATTTACAACATGGCCATTAAAACAACCTAATTCCATAAGATTTATTTTAACTATTACAATTGCTAGAGAGTAACAATAATGACTTTTGATCTGATATAAATTACAACATATCTTGTAGATTACAGATCACACTTCAGTTCAATCCTTTGCTTGGATTTAATCATTGTAGCTCTATAAGCTTGTCATCTCAAGCTTCATCACCTTGAGTCTTCTTACTCATCATACCAAGGAAATCATATCTATGGTCACCTATCGAAGCAGAGTATATGTGCTCTCTTCCACCTTAGCACCTTCTTCAGCACTTCATGCTTTCATGCTCGACCACCTCTTTGCTTCGTGACCTTATGACTCCTTAAATAGAAATCTAGAATACCTTTCTCACTTGATTCTCCCTCTCCAACTTTAGGGTTTCAATAGATTAGTTAAGATACAATGTATCTATCACATATCTTGCTCTTATCTAGAAACTTCATCTAGAATCCAATTATATTTGTCAAAAAAATTTTACATAGTGTTCTAGGCCACCAGCTCATCATTCTTATATTCTATCTGATTCACAGAATTCTAGATAACTATGTTTTCAGCTCAGATCTGGTGAATCTTCAATTTTTAAAATAATGCAGCAACTTGGCATTATTGATTTACTGATGCTCAGCTTCTTCTATGTTACATAGCACTTGTATCTTGCTCGACACCTATATCTTTACTCAGCACCTAAGACTGCTCGGCATTTGAAAATTTACTTGGCACCTATTTCTCTTCTGCTACTCAGCACATGATCTTCACTCAGTACATGAAGACTGCTTGATACTTGATCTTTACTCAGCATACTAAGTTGAAATTTGCTTGGCTTCAACTGAGAATCTGTTCGGCACTAACTAGCTTGCTTGACTCTTTCTAATGAACTTAGTTAGGCTTTAGAAATGACTTAGCTAGACCTTACATCTTTGATGTGTTTGAGTGTTCCCATTCTCTATGTTTGACATGAATGCACTATTTCATCAATGGCTTTGCTGATCCTTATACTTCATTAAAACATTGTAGTTTTAACCTTTCTCTAGGTACTCTAGTTACTTCTTATTTATTGCCACCTCCTTTTCAATCAACCAATTGATAGTATTTGGATTACTAAAGCAATTTTCATTCCTGCAAGTAGCAAGTTTGACATTAATGACAAAATAATGTTTGAAAACATTTTTTACCAGTTCCATTACTTTTCAATCATTTCCAACATTAACATATTCCATCTTCACCTCTTTATCTTGAACTAACTCTCAAGTAATGATACTTGATTGCAATATGCTTTCTCTTTGTGTGCACCACCAGATTCTTTGATATATTGATAGCACTTGTATTATCACCATAAAGTATCACTAGCTCTGTGATTTTTTCCTTCATTCCTTTGAGTAGCTATTTGATCCACACATTGTTTGTGCAATTTATAGAAACAACAACATATTTAGCTTCAACAATAGATTGTGAAGTACAATTTTTTTTCTTGCTATTCCATGTAACTAGTGTCTTTCTTATGAAAAATGCTCCTCCACTGGTGCTATTTCTATCATCAATGTTTCGATCTCAATCAGCATCATTGTAGGATCTCGATTCAAATTTTACATTCTTCTTGTAGTATAGACCTAATTCTTTGTTACTTTCAAATATCTCATTATTCTCTTCATAACAATTAAATGATTCTTCTTTGGATTAGCAGAGAATCTTGTAACTATCCCTATAGATAATGCAATGTCAAGTTTTCTATGTATTACATATTGTAATTTTTCAATCATAGACTTATAAAATGTTTGATTTACCTTAGTTGAATAATCATTCTGTGACAACTTGTGTTCTATCACCATAGGTGTACTTATTGGTTTGGAATCGTCCAATCCAAAAAAAATCAATATTTCGTTGACATACTTTGACTGAGTGATGTATATACCATATTTCATTTGATATACGTGCAAACCCATAGAAAAATTGATTTCTCCAAACATAGACATCTCAAATTCTTGCTTCATCTGATTTGCAAAATTCTTACATAAAGTATCTTGATCTCCAACTATGAGATCATCAACAAATATTTTAGATAACAAAATACTTTTTCCTTTCTCTATCTTTATGTATAGATTATTGTTATCATCAATCCTTTCAAATCCAATCTTTAGAAGATAATTATGAAGTCTCTCCTACCATGCTCTTGGTGCTTGTTTCAAACCCTAGAGAGCCTTGTGTAGTTTATATACCATTTTCTTATTGTTAATATCAACAAAACTTTTTGGTTGTTCTATGTAGACTTCTTCCTATAATATGCCATTTAGAAATGTAGATTTAACATTCATTTGATAAACTTTGAAACCTTTGTATCCAGAATAAGCAAGTAGAATTCTTACTCCTTCTAATCCAACAATAGGAGGAAATGTCTCTCCATAGTCACTTGTGCATATCCCTTTCAAATTAATCTTTCTTTGTTTCTTATGACATCACCATTTTCATCTAGCTTATTTCTAAATACTTACTTGGTACCAATCACATTTTTTTCTTCTGGTCTAGGAACTAGACTCCATGTTTTGTTCTTTTCTATTTGTTCAATCTCTTCTTCCATGGATTTATACTAGTTGACCAACATCTTCTAATGTATCTCTCATTGATTTGGGTTCCTTCATGCTCAACAAACATGATTCACTTCTCAGTTTGTTTCTTGTCATTGGTCTAGCATCTTTATCTCCAATTTTGGACAATCTTGGCTCATCTCTAATTTCTCCATTTTTTTATTTTAACTTTAGAATCACTATGTATCTATTAGGTATCTCAACAATTTTTTTAATGTTCATTAATCTTAGAATTAGGATATGCATCCACTTCATTCTGAAACTTGGCATTTGAATGTAGCTTAGTTCCTGAATGCAACTCAACATTCATTGAAACATGTTGTCAATTTGTAGCTTGATTTGTAGCATCTTCTTTAGCAAGAATTCCTTCATAAAAGTATACAAATGATTTTTATTCTTCTAGCTCTTTCATAGGTTCAGCCTCATACACTTCTTTATATTCATCAAAGTTCACACTTGCACTTTCCACAATTTTTTTAGTGTTAGTATTCAAACAATTATAAGCTTTACTTCTTGTGGAGTGTCCTAGGAATATATCTTCTTCACTTTTTGCATCAAACTTTCCATTTGTAACATCTTTAAGAATGTAACAATTACTTCCAAATTTCTTAAAGTATTTTATATTGGTTGAGTATCCATACCATAGTTCAAAAGGTTTTGAATGAGTACCCTTGTTTATTTGCACATGGTTCAAGGTATAGACAAATATACTTATAGCTTCTCTCTAGTATTTTATAGAAGCATTCTTCTCCATCATGAGTGTTCTAGCACAATCCATTATAGATCTATTCCTCCTTTCAACTATTCCATTTTGTGTAGGTGTTCTAGGGGTAGATGTCTATCTTTTGATTCTTGTATCATTATAGAACATCTCAAATTCATTTGATGTGAATTCTCCTCCTCTGTCTGATCACAACAGTTAAATTTTTTACCTATTTCCTTTACAAATCTTGCTAAGTACCACTTAAACAATTGGAAAGCAGAAAATATTTGTTTCAAAAACATAACTATCATCATTCTAGAATAGTCATCAACAAATAACATAACTTATCTCTGTTGTAGCTTTGCACATCAATTATTCCACACAAGTTAGTATGAACAATCTCTAGTATTCCTTTAGAGGTATAAGTTTTAATCTTAAAACTTGACTTTGTCATCTTGCTTAATTGACATTTTTTTCACATTACATTATTAGGTTTCTTCAACATAGGAAAACCTCTAACATTCTTCATTTCACTGATACTAACCAAGTTATCAAAGTTAACATGACATAACCTCTTGTGCCATAGCCATACATCATCAATTTTTAGAACAAGACAAGAAGCATCCTCTATATCAAGATAGAATTGATCACTTCTAATTTGATCACCCTTTCCAATTAGTTTCCTATTTATGTCATATACCTTAGCAATCTTTCTTTCAAGCTCAACCTTTCATCCCAAATTATTTAGTTGTGATACACTCAACAAATTATAGTTAAATCCTTCAGCATAGTAAGCATTGTCAAACAAAATCTTGTTTGTGAGTTTGATAGAACCTTTTCCTTTTATCAAACATGGTGCATCATTACCAAATCTTACACTATTTCCATCATAACAATTCAAGGTAATAAACTTACATTTGTCTCCAACCATGTGATGTGAACATCCACTGTCAGTTATCCATCTATCATTCTTGTTCATAGAAGTCACAAGTACAATTGCCTCATCTTCATTAGATTCATCCTTGATTACAACATACACCACCTCATCATCATGTTCATTAAAATTATCCTTTTTTTCCTCTTCAACAATATAGCAAGACTTCTTCCCTTTATCTTCATCCCTTCTACTCTTGTACTCATCTTCATTAGATTCATCCTTGATTACAACATACACCACCTCATCATCAAGCTCATTAAAATCATCCTTTGTTTCCTCTTCAACAATATAGCAAGACTTCTTCCCTTTTTCTTCATCTCTTCTACTCTTCTACTCTTCATCTTTCTTTCAAACTCAACCTTTCATCCCAAATTATTTAGTTGTGATACACTCAACAAATTATAGTTAAGTCCTTCAGCATAGTAAGCATTGTCACACAAAATCTTGTTTGTGAGTTTGATAGAACCTTTTCCTTTTATCAAACATGGTGTATCATTACCAAATCTTATAATATTTCCATCATAGCAATTCAGGGTAGTAAACTTACATTTTTCTCCAACCATGTGATGTGAACATCCACTATTAGTTATCCATCTATCATTCTTGTTCACACAAGTCACAAGTACAGTTGCCTCATCTTCATTAGATTCATCCTTGATTACAACATACACCACATCATCATCATGTTCATTAAAATTATACTTTGTTTTCTCTTCAACAATATAGAAAGACTTCTTCCTTTTGTCTTCATCTCTTCTACTCTTGTACTTGTCACAAACCTGTAGTTCTTCTCTAGACATCTAGTAGCAATATGACCAACCTCATTTCAATTGAAACAAATTATGGTTAACTTACCTTTGAACTTTCCTAGTGCTTCAATCTATTCGACATTATCCTCATCTTTATCACTACTACTAGACACATACTTCTTCTTTTTCTTTTCATTAGTTTCCTTTAATGACACTTTATCTTTGAGAGAAGATTCAATCTTTTCAAGTTTGTAATTATCAAAGTTAAATAGCTCAAAAGTAGTGAGTCTACCTACAAGACCTTCAAGTCATAGCTTATTCCCTTGAACACATCTGAAATCTTGAATTGCAAAAACTCTAATAGCATATATAGGTAATAGTATTTTGAAATATTTTCTTGAAATAGTATCATCATCTAGTATACCATTTTCTCCTCTTATTGCATTAACTACTTTTTAATCCTTTCAACATATTGAGGAATATTCTCACCTTCTTCCATTTTCATTTCATCAAACTTACCTCTGAGGATTTCAGCTTTGGCTCTAACAACATTGGTGTCTCCTCCATAGATGGTAGCTAGGGTATCCCACATTTTCTTTGCACTATCAAGACCTTTGATATCATCAAATTCAACATAGCTTTGGGCAGAGGCAATCTCTAGTGTTTCTAGTTGTGTTCTTTCTTCTTCCTCATATCTTCAGTAGTTGGGGCACTAGCAGGATCAACATGCTCCATAGAAATGGTAGATTATTCATGATCCCCAAGTCCTCAAAGGTGTAGCTTCATCAAACTTTTCCAAGAAAAAAATTTATCTGTATTGAGCTTGGGTACTTCTCCTTTAAACATCTTGATCTTTGTTCTTCTAGTACTTTCAAACTCGTTCTCTTAAGTAGATGGCTTTGATACCAATTGTTGGAATAATTTAGAATAAATGAGCAGGGTGAATTAGAGCTCCAAGGTCTAGATGTATAAATGAAACTTTTCACATCTTAGTGAACCCATAAAAAATTCATACTCATGCATGCATCCATAACATTATACAATTAGTTAAACTTGCAGGTTGCTGTAAAATCAGCTTCCAAAAATGTAAAAAATGAAACATGACATATTCATCAACACACATGACATAATGATTTATGTAGAAATTCAATTTGGGAAAAACCACTAGTAACATGCTACTTTTTTCACTATACTATTTTCACTCTTCTTAAGTGATTCTTTGTGAAAGGCCAACCCTATTAAAGATTATAACACACACTATTAAATGTGACCCTATTAAAGGATTTCAATCACCTTTTTAGGAGTGGGCCTTGTTAGAGGACTTTAGACCATTCATTTGGAATTTCACCTAGTTAAAGGGTTTACAAATGACTATTAGGTCAACCTTAATCCAAAGGATTTACCCTAGGCTGATACAATTGTTAGAGAGTAATAGTAATGCTTTTGATCTGATACAACTTACAACTTCATTTGCAAATTATAGATCTCTATTCAGTCCTCAATTTTTCTTGGCCTTCATACTTTGCAGTTCTCATAGCTTGTTCACTCTTCAATTATTTATCTCCTTAGGCCTTCTTGCTTAACATGTCACTATAGACACTTCTCTTAGGTCACTTGATGACAACCTTGCTTCATTACCAACCATTCCAATAAATAAGAAATTAAAAAATTTTGCATCTCATTCTTCATCATCCAATTTAGGGTTCAAATGGATTAGGTAGGATAGAATGTATCTACCCCATATGTCATATCTATTCTAGAAACTTCTCTTATAATCTACTTTGAATTCACCTAAAAATGGTTTACCTCAAGTTTTGTGCCACCAACCCATCAACCTTATCTTCCACTTGGTTCACAAAATTCAAGAAAGCAAACTCCTTAGCTCAAATTCATCAAATCCACAATCTTTTAAATAATGTAGCAGCTCAACATTATCAACCTTTTGATGCTCAACACATACTACATTGGTTGGCATCCACTATGAAATTACTTGAAACAAACAAAAATTTACTCCTTCTCAACATCAACTAAACTTTACTCAACATACACTAGAATGAATATTTATTCAAATCCAACTAATTTTATACTCAACTTATATTGACTTTTCTTGGCATCTACTATCCACTTGGTCAAGCTACATAGACAAACTTTGGGTAACTTGTTCTTCTAATCTTTCTTACTGTAATCAACCTTTGTAACTTAAGTAGATTATTAATAAATCATGTCATCATTGTCTCAACTAGTCCTTTTACTTCATTACATAATCATAACTCAACCTTTCCTCTAGGTGATATTGTTACATATTTTGATCAAATCCTCTTCATTAATCAAATAAGTGATAGCACTTGAATCTTATAAGAAGTTTTCTTCCCAACAAATAGCAGGTTTGACATCAATGACAAAACTATAGTTAAAACACATAATCTTCTTCAACAATCTCCCTCTTTCAATAATCTCTCTCAACAATGATCTTATCAATCTATTTTCAACAATCTATGCCTAAATCTAAAGGCCAAGAAAAATAAGGGGTTTGAATGATTTTCATGGCTAAATATTTATTTATAAATTCATCAATGGAGAGGAAAAGGATTCATTCCCTTATCTTATGATTTTTTTTTCTTTTCTATTGAACTTTTGAGCTTCTTTATAGGATGTGACCCTTGGTATCTATAACTTGGACATAACACAAAGTTTCCCTTGGAGAAATAACACTAATTATAATTAGAGACACATGATCTCCATATTCAATTATCAAATTTAAGAGGAAGAGGAAACTCTAGAAAATTTTTCAATCTAATTTAAAGTGATAAAGGTTTAAAGCTAGGACTCCAGTTCATAAATACATCCTCCAATAAATAAGTGCAATTGCTAAATTTTTCATAGAAAATTAAACACATGAAAAAACTACCAATTTATCATTTTGGTTGCACTATCTTAGATTGTCATGATGGTATTCATTTATAATTATAATTATCAATTATCTCTTCAAAATATAAGACACCAATAAGGGTCATATATGCACAATTCCTATTTAAACACATATTTCTTGAATGTATAAGTAGTACATCTTTATTGGATTTCTATTATGGAAATCCATCTATTATTATTATATGTACTCATTTCTTATAATCAAAATCAATATTCACAATCAATTAAACCAAACATGAAATCAAATTACTATCAACACTAGAAAGGATTATTTTTGTGTTAACAACACCATTCCAAATTTTGATGGAATCATAATCTTTGCAGTGTTGTCCACTAGTTGTATGCCACCTGTTGGATTTGAGCAAATATGCCAATCAAATCCATGAAGCCAAAGAAAAGCTACATGTACAAAACCTATCATGAAGAAGAAAAAGACAAGAAGAGGAAAGGGTTTGATTTGAAAACTATGCAAATTGTATTTAGATGAAGAAAAGATTATTCAATAGATTAATTAATTACAAAGAGATCAATCCTTATAAAAGGAAATCAAAACCCAAAAAGGGTAACCTAAAGCCTAAAAAAGCTAGGTCACACATTATAATTAATATAAAATAAATTATATGCACGTAAGAGATAACTTAAGAAAACTAGAGTAATAAGAAACTTACTTAATTAAATCAAAGTGATTTAACTAATAAGTGTAAACAAATAATTACTCTAACACCACCCCTTAAGTGAAGCTTAGAAGGTACTCTAACCTAGCACAACTATGAAAGCATAAAAATGGGTCCTAGCAACAAGGCCTGATGAGGTACCCAATCACAAAAAAGTCTGTATGAAATAGAGAAATAGAGAAAACCACATGGAAAAAACTCTACTCCAAAAAGAGATAACAAAGATTGTTGCAAAAGATATAAACAAAGAGTTATCATGAAGAGAACCACTAAAGCATGAAGAAGTTGTTGGAAATTTGATTGAAAAAGATCATTGTAAGAAGAAGATTAATTTTTAATAAAGAATTTTTTCTATCATTTTTTTGGCATTGATGTCAAACCTACTATTTGTAGGAATGACAATTTCTTACAAGATCCAAGTAGTATCACTTAGTTGATTGATGAAGAGTGTAGTGCCTCTCCCATATGACTTCTATAAGTCATTTTGATGGATGCAACCTTGTTGATCTATTGTTGTGATGGATCATGATTGTGACCATGAGTGGTCTACACTATTGAGGTGTTTGAATTTATGGTTTTGTATCAGTTACTTCAATTATGCTTTTGACTGATCTATGAGATTATGATTTATGGTTCACTAAGGTTTGTACCAATGCTTACCAGGATCGATGTGGTATCATGAGGTTGTTCTATGATTACCTTGAGATGTATGCAGAGATTGCACTGTGTACTATTACCATGCTACACTGGACTAGGTTCATGTAGCAGTGGATAGTCATGTTTATGACTGTGTTTGCTTATCTGTTTTAAGTGCCTTTTTTTTGTTCTTTAAACAATCATTATTAAATGCTTAAGTAATTAGAAATGGATTGTTCATGTTGGATTATTTGGTTATGTGCTATGGAAATTTACCTTATTATATTTTGATCTGAGAGTTATGTGTTACTTATGTGATGTTTTACATTTGAGAGGACCTGAGGGTCAGATGTTATACCTTGATTTCAGTATCATAGATTTTAGACTACTATGCTATTCAGTTAATCATTTTGCATGATGATACCATTTTGAGATCACAATGTGTTTTATGATGAGATCTGGTTATCTGGTATTTGGACATACCTCTGATTATGTTAGGTGATGGATTTAATGTTGTGGTTATTTCCTTCATTCCTGCGTTGTTCTACTTTATGCTAACATGAGTAATGTAAATAGATTATTTAAATATAATTAAATAAATGGTTAAATTAGGTGATTTAATATATTTATTGCTTCAGCTATGTTATTATACGCAATTGCATTTGATCATGTTGTTTAGTGTGCAGGATTTATATCCCTAGTAGTGGCACATAGAGTTAGTGATTTAGCCATTCATATTTTACCAATGTCATCCTTGTATGGTTGACATATCCTTATTTTAATTATTTTATTAAAATTTTTGGTGATTATTAAATCCAAACTCATTTGCATTATGTGATTAGACCAGTAAGTGTGTTTGTGCATTTAAAAATTTACATTGTCACAAAAGTTGTTAAGGAGATTTATCTGTTTTTGATTTTTCAAGCTTTTTAATTGATTTATTTTAATTTCTGGTAGCTTTGCCATAGATGAATTCCTATTTCTAGGAATAGCTTGTTTTCATTTAGGTCAATTTGGGGTTTAACTAAGTTGGCTAGTTAATTGTCCTAATCAATTATTTACTTGAAAAGTAAATAAATATCCTAAAAGGAATTTAATTCCTCACTTCTCACTTGTCAATTAGAAAGTTTGAGAGTAAAATCCAAAATCTCCTTCATGAAGATTTACTGTTTTGTTTGTTGTGGGAGCTATAAGCGTGGGATCGTCATGAGGTTGAGCTCGTTGGATCCAGCTTAGGGAAACCTTGGATTGCCACAATTTTTAGCTACTTCTGCGAGCTATTTATTTTATGGCTCAAATTCCTATTTTTCCCTTTTGGCTGTGAGGTAGGGCTTTCCTATTTTATTGTTTCTGCTCTGTTATTGCTTCTATTTTTTGTAGGTGTTTCTTTTGAGGCTGAGAACTAGTGTTCCCCTCCATTTCTATATGTTACTTATACCCGATTGGGTAGGTATGAACATTTCCCTATTTTTTGGGATGAGGCTTTGGAGTTTAACGCCCTTATGCTGGCTGTTTTTACATACAGAACTTGATTATTTTTGATTTTTTGGAGTTTTTGTGCCCAAAGGCAACATGGGTTTGAATTTTGAAGTTTTCCAAAATTTTGGGGTTTTTACCTCGTTTAGTATGTCAACCTATTTTCTCAAGTTTTCTTGGTACAATGTGGGTCATTGATCTGATTAGGATCTAGGACTATTACAGAGGAATGCTTAACATTATTCTATAAAGTAAAATTTCAAAGCATTAATTAGCAAATTAACACAACTTAAATGCTTAAATGAACAAAGCATAAAAAGGTAATGACTAAAAGAAAGAGAGTAGAGACATAAGACAAAACACGATTGATAATGGAGTTCATCCGAGAAGGACTACGTCTCCGGGTCCAGCTCCAATTGGGGGACCGATCTGATTTGCTCCAAAATCAATTACAAGTGTTCAAGATCTTCCCTTCAAGCACAATTGCAGCATTACTCTCAAATGTGCAAAAATAATCATCAAGTCTCCAAGATCATAATCTCCTTTTCATCACCTAGATGCCTTTCCAAGGCCTACTACCCCCATTTTATACATCAAATTTAGCCAAAAATGGGCTAAAAAAATTAACAAACATAATCCCCCTATTTTGATTACATATTTTCGAATTTGCCCCTTTTACCATTATTTTGTTATGATCTCCCACCAAAATTAAGGGTTTGTTTTCAACAAATACCCTTAATTAAATAAGCTTGGGCAGATTTGTTGTGGATAGATAACAACTCTTCCCTTAATATTACACATGCCATAAATAGCCCATTGGTTGGCCTTAATTTTAGGAGGCCAATGGTTAGGAGTTCAACTCCCATTATCTCATTCCTTTAATTCAAATTAAATAACCATTTTAATTTGAATTTGAATGTTTTCCCTCTCTTTATGATTTCATGATGTCATGCTGATGTCATCAAAATCTATACTTTTTCTTGAATTTGAAACCATCATAACTTTTATATCCAATATTTGTTCTTGATGAAACGAATGTCATTGGAAAGCTTTTGACGAGCTCTTCCATTTGAAATCCATTGTCAAATACTTTTGAGATGATTATTTTTTTCACCCTTTTATGGCTACTGGTCCCAGTTTAACCAAACTTTGACCAGTCATAATTTTTGCATTTGAACTCCAAGTTTGCTCGTTCAAGTTATGTTGGACTCAAAATTGTGAACACTTTGTAATGATGTTGACCCTTGAAGCATTGGGACATTTTTACTTTTTAGTAATTTTTTATCCCCTGGATTAGTCGTGAACCTTAATGATCCATTTGGATATCAGTCAGACCACTATTGCACTTTTATGTTGCATTGGCATGTGTGTCACATTTATACTCCCAACTTTGTGTTTGGTTGAGTAATTTTATACTTGGTGTTATGGTTTTTTATGGACCTTTACTTTTATTTTGTGAACACTAAGATTCATGTATAATCTATACTCTCGGATAGAGGCCAGTTGTGTGAGTTCATGATGTTTGGTCTTGTTGCATCATTGGGATTCGTTTAGAATCCATACTCCCAGATTGAGGCCAATAGAGTGACTTTAGGATGTATGGTTCTATTTGGCTTTGGGATTCGCTTAGAATCCATCCTCCCATGTTGCTTTCAATTGGGTCGTATCTTTTGCATTGTGTTCTCATCCTGTCCTTGTGTTTTGATCTTCGTGATGGTGATGCACCAGACACGAGTATGTGCATGTACATTTGTCAGGTGACTTGTGAGGCTCGATCTTTCATGGTTATTCCAAAAGTTATGATAATTGGGGTTAGGATGGGAGTATGCATGCCCACGAGCACTTGTTGTAGGATGAGCATGGGTAGGGTACGATAGCATATGGAGTAGGCTCCTATCTCGCAGCCTAGTGTCATGACACCATAGGGTTGGTAGAGAAATTTTTAAGTAAGTGATAACTAAATAAAATGTGGGACTATTATTAAAATTAAAGATAATAAAATAGTACTTCAGTGTATGAGCCTTCTATTGAGGGAGTTGAGTCTACATAGTGTATGAGCCTTCTGTTGAGGGAGTTGAGTCTGCACAGATCCGAACATGGGCTTTTTGATGCCAAGAGACTCTTTGTGATGTCAAACCCTACTTGGTAGCCTATTGAGTGTCTGAATAGGACTTATACTCCTTGCATTGTCTTAGGTTCTTTCTTATAGCCATCATACTGTCTGGCGTGAGTGTTAGCCATGGATATTGTTTTGTGTGTTTGTGGTTGGATATTTACCTCCATCAGCATGGTAGGTGTGGACCTATGGGTTCCACGTGGTTGGGAGGCCTAGCTACCTTTACCACTACTAGGGACCAGTGTACATAGATGGTCTCTTACCCTAGTGTGACCATTGCTAGATGTTTTCACTTGATGCTTTGGGTTTCAGAGTATTCTTTCTTGTATTGTATGCTTTCATTGGAATGCTTGGATATCATGTTTAGTTGATGTTAGTTTATTTGATGCATTCTCATATTATGATGTTTAGCATATGACTAGATGATGTGAATTTTAGTATTGGATTATCTATTGCTTATTGGTTAGCATGTTAGATTTCCTTATTATGCTGATTAGCATGTGATGGGTGATGTTATCTACTTGTAGGTTTATCTTTTGTTGTACTACTAGCATGTTAGATTTTCTTATGCTTTTGGTTATTAGCATGTTTAGTAGTGACATCCCTATTATGATAGTATCGATGATTTGATTGATGGCTTAGGATGTTACAGGGGGGGATGGCTAGGGCCCATGATGGCCTTATGATTCCATTGATGGTTGGGAGGAATTGCATACTTAGTTTGTTTGTTCAGTTATTGTGATGTTAGTTTTGTACTTTGTGATATTTTTTATATTTACTGTGATGTTTCTTTTAGTGTGTTCTATTATTTCTATGAGTTAGATGGATAGATGTTCCTCTTTCTTGATTCCTTGGCATATTACTAATTATGCACTCGAGTGTTCGCTCCTCAATCTATGTGGATTCGGTACTCTCTAGCGTGGAGGTTCTAAACTCAAATTTTCTCTATTTTCCCCCTTTTGTGTTTTCCTTAAGTATTTTTTTGTTTCTATGGGTGACATTTTATCATCATGGTGTGACACAAAAATGTATCGCATACCCATTAAAACTTTGTTGTGTATCCCCTGATTCTATTGCATGCCTCTTGGAGAAATATCGTACGATACTAAAAAGTATCACACCTCCTTGTGAGAAATGTCATAGGAAACCCTAAAAGTGTCACCTGCCTTTGGGAGAAGTATTACCTAGTCCCTAAATGTGTCACCCTCCTTCTTTAGAAATGTCACACTACTTTTCTATGCTGTATTAAAGTATCGCTTGATTTTTGTAAAAACCTGTGCAGGTAGGTAGCGGGAACTTTTTCGTCTAATTCAAATTTTTTGAGAGTTTATTTGGATACCCTCTTCAGTGTTCTTCAACCTTATGGTGTTACTTTTTGAATTTTTTTGTGTGTTTCAATAGTATGTCTCTTGGGGTTAAAAATATATCATTTACATATAAGTTGACATATACTTAATTCCTTATACTTAAGATATATTTTAATATATGAAATGAATCTTTTGAGATACATTTTAGACCTCTCAAAGATGAGATAAAGTTTCTAGGAAATTTCAGGGCTTCAAAAATCTAGACTTAGCCAATTTTTAAGGCTTCGAGACTTCAAACTTAGCCAAATTTCAAGATTTTACATTCTACCCTAGCTTGGTGTTTTGTTTATGTGTGGTTGTTTCTTCGAGCCCTCATCTTGTGCATGATTATTGTTGGCTTTTGTTTTCTTGTGTCAATTTGGTTGTGGCATTTAGAGATCCATTGGTTGTCGGGATTGTGGTGAAGTCTTCCATTGTGATCTTTGTGATCCCTATATGATGTTGTCATGTGCAATCATACTTGCAAAAAATAAAATATCTTGGCTTTTTTTGAATCCTTGTTCCAAGGATCTCTGAGTGGGGCATTACATCTAGTATTAGAGCCCATGTTCAAACATTAGGATCTCTATGTATATGTTTCCCATATAGTTGTTGTTGCATTGGTTGAGTGCGAGTGTCTTAGTGAGAACTCTTGATCTTTGCTACTTTGGTATCTTGTGATGGACTTACTTCTCCAATAGATGCAACTAGATCAGCATGTGGAGAAGGGAGTGAATCTTCCTAGTTTTGTTAGTAGTATTGATGTGCCTTTATTTGGTTGGTTGCATGTGTGACCTTTTTAGATTGAACCACTGATTGGTGTCCATGTGTTGGATTTGAGTGCCTCTTTTGTTCTCCTTGTGGAGTAAGGTGTATTGATTCTCTATTTTTCTCCTAATTGTAAGTAAATATATGAGTCTTATATGTAATTCTTTATCTTGTCATTATGGTAATGAAATGGTTCCTTTTATTGAGAAATGAGTGTTTATTGTGAATCATTGCAAAGAAGTAGGTTTGCATTATATCCTTGGGTTAATGACTTAAGTCCCCAATTTGTTTGCTTCATAATCTTGTGAAAAACTATATTAATTTGATGGATATCTAAGTGTTGCATTGCATGGAAATTATTGTTATCTACATATGCATGAGGTTACTAATGGTATACTGTTTGATGTGTGTGAGTGTGTTCTCTAACATTGCTAGGATGATGTATTCCTTAGCATTGTGCGGTGACTTATCCCTCTTGTGTGACTATACTCAGTCATCACCTATAATGTGATTTTCTTAATTTTTTAATTTATTGGGCTGGAGGTACTTTCCTCATGTTGTTGGGCTAGCATTGGTTTTTAGTATTTTCCTCTCTTAGAGTAGTCATCAAATTTTATCTATCACTCTCTTTTTCACAGTTGTCACATTTGACTTATTGTTGAAATGAGCTCTTTTTGGTACATACTATTGGAATTGACAATTCCCCTATTTGGGCTTTTTGTTTTGTTTCATGATGACTACTCTGAATGTGTTTTACTGCTGCCTAGTTGTGTGTTGTGACTCTATCATGTTCATCTTGAACCACTAGTAGTACGTACAAGGGATAATATCATAGAGAACATGCTAGCGTGTGTGTAGTAAATGTAAAGTTAAAGTAATTAAATGGTTTAAATGGTGATTAAACTTAATGTTATTCTTGAAAGAAATTGAAAGGCATGTACTTGTTTTATGGTGATTCTTGAACCCTTGGTTTGAAAACCTTTCAATTTCATTATGCATTTAGTACTCATGTTATGTTTAATTAAGGATATTATGAAAGAGAAGTAATGATAGTTTCAATGTGTGAATTACCTTTCATTCCCTATCTGATATTGTTTGGGCATGTGTATTCTTGAGTGATTTTGGACATTTTTGTCCATCACTTGTCTTGGTTACTGAGACTATTGTTTTTTCCTTAGTGGTTTTTTCTTGAGTGGTGACTCAACTCTTAGATCTTAGGACTCTCTAAGACCTATCATGTTTTTTTCCTTATCGATATCTTTTCAACACCTTTTAAAGGGAGTCGATCAGAGTCTGGACATGTTAGTTATGGCCTCCAGAGTGAAGGCAACTTTTGTGCTGATTTGACATTTTGCCTGGGGAACAACAAGCAACTCTTTGGCACTTCTGGAGTTGCTGATTGATGTTCTAAGTATCTCATTTTGTGTGTCACCCTATTTTCTCAAATTTTCTTGGCACAATGTGGGATGTGGACCTTAATGATCTGTTTGAATATTATTTAGACCACTATTTCACTTTTATGTTACATTGGGATGCATGTCACATTTATACTCCCAACTTTGTGTTCCGTTGAGTAATTTTATACCTGGTGTTATGGTTTCTTTTCGATCTTTGCTTCTTTTTTTGTGGACACTAAGATTCGTGTAGAATCCATACTCTCGGATTGAAGTCGATTGAGTGAGTTCATGATGTTTGGTCTTGTTGCATCATTGGGATTTGTGTAGAATCCATACTCTCAGATTGAAGCTGATAGAGGGACTTCAAGATGTATGGTTTTATTTAGCTTTGGGATTCATGTAGAATCCATCCTCCCATGTTTCTTTCAGTTGGGTGTTATCTTTTGCATTGTGTTCTCATCATGTCCTTGTGTTTTGATCTTTGTGATGGTGGTGTGCCACACATGAGTATGTGCATGTACATTTGTTGGGTGACTTGCGAGGCCCAATCTTCTATGGTTCTTTCGAAAGTTATGATCATTGGAGTTGGGATGGGAGTATGCATTCCCATGGGCACTTGTTGTAGGATGAGCATGGGTAGGCTAGGGTAGCATATGGAGGAGGCTTCTATCTCGTAGCCTAGTGTCATGACACCATAGGGTTGGTAGAGGAAGTTTTAAGTAAGTTATAACTAAATAAAATGTGAGTGTTATTAAAATTAAAGATAATAAAACAATACTTTAGTGTATGAGCCTTCCTTTGAGGGAGTTGAGTTTACATAGTGTATGAGCCTTCTGTTGAGGGAGATGAGTCTGCATAGATCTAAGCTTGTGCTTTTCAATGCCAAGTGACTCTCCATGATGTCAGCCCCTACTTAGTAGCCTATTGAGTGTCTGACCAGGACCTATACTCCTTCCATTGTCTTAGGTTCTTGGTTATAACCATCATACTATCTGGCGTGAGTGTTAGCCATGGATGTTCTTTTGTGTGTTTGTGGTTGGATATTTAGCTTCATCAGCATGATAGGTTTGGACCTACAGGTTCCACATGGTTGGGAGGTGTAGCTATGTTCACCACTGCTAGGGATCGGTGTACAGAGATGGTCTCTATTGTTGTTGAATGTTTTCTGTAGTGCCTGCCCCTAGTTCACATTTTGTTATCATTACTGAACTCTTTTAGAGCTAGTTTCATGTTGATGGTTAGTAACATTATTATGAAGTTATCAGATATTCTACTATGGATTCAATTGATATGTGATGAGATTACTTAGACTCTACATTTCATGTATGTATGATGATACTTTTCAGTGTTTGCATTTATTAATGATGATTAGTAAGATGATTTATTATCATATGTGTTTTCTTATAGATACTTACCCCATACTTGCATGTGTATGGTGCGTGTGTTTTCTTTGTGTGTTTGCTTTTGTATGGTGTGTCTAATGTGGTTAAGGAAGGGAGTCATAGTCACCTGCTAGTCGGGATCTACACGATACACCACTTCTTGCCATTGCCTGTTTAGTTTAGTATATATTGTGTTTGTACATGCATAATTTTTATGCAGGTTGCAGGTACCAGGTATCGACTTCCTTGAATTTGCTAGGATGAGCATACCCTATCATATTATCTTAATGATAAGAGAGGGGAGATAAATTCTCAATTCCAAATCCCAACCTTTTGAGCCATTTGTGCTAATTGAAAAATTAGGACAAGTATCTGAGTTGAGTACCCTCTGAATGTGTCAGATGACGTAATTCGTAATTTCAACCCTTGGTTTGATTTTGTATGTATTTTGGCTATGATGAGTTTTCATATTTTTACCTTGTGAGTCTTTGGTGTATTTTCTATTAATTAATCCTAATTAAAAGATTTAATTAATGGTTTAATTAAATGAAAAAAATTAATATGGTATTTTAATATTTATTTTATTTAATTAATTGAGAAATTAATTAAATAAAATAATTAAAGTTGGAAGATAAAAGTTATAATATTAAATTTGGAATGTGACAATATTTATAATATATTTGGAGCTCATTTTTAAATAAATGACTAAATAATAATATTATTAAAGCTAATAAATATTTTAGAAATAAAGTTTTAGAAAATAAAATTTAAAAGTGGAAAATATATTTTAAATTATTAAAAGATTCTAAATCTCATATGATTAAAATATAAATATATTAAGATTGAAAAGTGGAGATATTAAAATTAGTGCATGAGACTTAATAAATAAATAAATAAAATTGGAAAGAGTAAAGTAAATTGGAGTTATAAGCTTGCATGGGAATTAACATGTGTCAACAACACGGGGGTTAGTGCATCAATTAAAGACAAGGTGTCTACAATTCTATGACTCATCAAAAATAATTGAAAAAGACCCACGCTTAGTTGGTGACACCTTTCAGTGGTTTCAAGAAGCATTCCAAAGGTTTCTTGAGAGCTCTTTATATTCAGGCATTCATAGAAGCTTTAAAAAAAAAAAAAGCTTAATGGAAGCTACAAGCTTAATGGAAGCCACAAGCTATAGGCAAAAATAGAAGCTTCAAAGCTTACATGCATGGGTGAAGATTAATATGCTCATATATTTTCTACTTGCTTCTATGCTCCTTCTAGCACTTCTAATCACTTGGACGATTCGATCGGCTTGGATTCTTGGAAGAATTGTGAATGATGGAGAAGGAAGAGATTTTCTATGGACTTCTGAGGCATGGCAAGTTAGCATTAGTGTCCAGGTGCACTCGTGATATTCTCATATTCCCTTTGCACTATTTCTCTTCCTATCTTCATCATATTTGTTTTATGTGGTTGGATACTCTCTGTGATTGAATCTACTATTTGAAATTGGAATCTAGATATTTTATTTGGATGAGAAGAAAACAATAGGAAAAAAACTCTATTTCCAAATGAGAAAGAAATTAGATTTTAATCGGGTTTGGGTTCGAATTTATATTAAATTAGAAAGACAAGATTTGGAATTAAAATAGAAATTTTATAGTGAAAATTCGAATGATTAGATGTAATCTTTCTATCAATTATATTTTTAGATGCATATGAACAAACCCTTTTATGGTTAAATTTAGAGAACAATTATTTTAACAGAAAATTCTTAATTCATCACAAATTGTCCTGTCGTTGCACCTTAGATAGACCCGAACTCAGTCATTCATAACTTTTTACTGTGATCGAATTTATTAGATCGCTCCAGTCTAAATTGGCACAACTTGGCCCTCTCTAACATATTTAAATTTCAACCTGATCCAATGGTTCATTTAAGAGATATGGCCGTCGTACTGGGACTGTTTTATTCAAGAACAGATATTTCTCCATTTCCCATAACCAAGAGTTCTTTATGCTTTAACTTCATAAAAATAATAAATCAAAGCATGAAATGAATTAAAGATATTATTGTAATCTTCTCTTACTAGAATCTTATTAATATGCATTAGTTTTATATGATTTATTATCTAATCTAATTAAATCAAATTTAATTAAGATTAGTTAATAGTAGAAGAAGTGTAATTAATTATTAGTCAATCTAAGTAAATGGATTTTTAAATGAGACAAAATTAAAAGAAAAGATATTTTAATATAGTTTATATAGTGGACTTTTTATAATGTATATTAAATACTATTTAATATATATTAAATAATTTAGAAATGGTAATTTTATATTACGTTTTTAAATGAGGATACTTTAATGATATTGGATTTAATTGACAAGGGTCAAAATCATTGTTATAACATTTAATAATCTAGTTATAATCTGAATTGTTAATACATTATAATTATTGATATATCTTAATGGTATTAAGAGTTAACTAATGAAGCTTATGTAAAGTTCTCTAGATCGATTAATAATAGTTTTGATGAGTTTATTATTTATTAATGTTTGTTGGGTCTAACAAACTATTAATACATAATAGTATAAATAGTTTAAATAGTTATCAATTAATACGATCAGAGTTAATCTAGAAGAGATTAGTTAATGATTGAAGTACTGTAAAAGATATTAATCAAATTTAATTGGTTAATAATTTGGAGGAGTATCAATTAACTAAATCAACATACATAGGGGAAACTTATTTGAGATAATAATACTTGGTATTGGGGATTTATTATAACTTGTTATGATTAAAATATAAATGGGAACTTTGTTGAAGAGTGATGAATTTGGTTAGTATAGAATTATTAATAAGATTTCCAATATAGCTTGTTCTTAATTATTAACAAGATTATTATTATTGAATTCTTAATATCATCATTTGAGTATTGAATTATAGTTGACTTTCAACTTATAGAATTTTAGTTGGTTATTAGTCAACTGATATTAATTGGAATGTTGCTATGGTTATGCAATTATTAATTAAATCAATTAATGAGAGTTAATTAGATTTAATTAATAATTAAATTATGTAATAGAGATTTAATTGATATAATTCTTTTAATGAGATTGTACATTATCTATATCGAAGTTGATAAGTCTTATGACTTGAATTATGACTTTAGATATTATACGGTTGTCAATGATGATAATGATTAAATTAAAAGAATCAAACTTTAGTAATACTTAATTAAGTTTCTAATTGAAAACTAATGATATGTAATAGGTCATGGATGGTGTACCTATGTTAATGGATTGAGATAAATAAAGTTATCTTCTTCTTATTCGAAGATTGATAATTGGTTCTTTTATAAATGAATAATGGTCCTTTGATTATGTTGAAATGTAGAAGTAACATTAAGGAAGAGTTGATCAATTAGTATTATGGATCTTAGCAAATAAAGCAAATGATTTAATAAGTAAATATTTATCCTTAGGTTATTCTTAGAATGTAATTCTTAATAATGGAAGGATAATGCTATCGAGGAACAAATGGGTTGACTTGTAGGTCAAATAATGAAGCTTAAAACACTTGAAGTATACTTGCAAACAGAAAATTGGAAACCTCTACACTTGATTCAACTATGTAAGATAGCAAAATCAAAACATGTGTCTGCATCGTGTATTCTATATGCTTCTTATTTTGGGTTTTTGGGTTGACTAGTGTTGACCAGTCCTAGGTTATTACCAGAGGCTCGGGGATTATGAGATGTGATGGCATGTTGATTTTATTTGGTCTCGATCTTTATAAGCTCAACAATGGTTATGTGATCGTATGCTCTATGAAATGTTTGTATTTGTTCTTCAACCTTCATGTGTGAAGCTGAGATGTATATATATCTGAAACACTTGAGCTAATCATTTTTGAGTCATCGATCAGTTATCCTTGGATTATTTTCTAGTCGCCATGATGGGACTGAAATGTGGATTTATTTCTTGATGATGTCATGTTGTGACATGGTTTGAGTCAACCATTTTGGAGTCTTCGATCAGTATGATTTTGAGATATTCTTGGTTGCTTATTGAGAACCAATGTATATTGTGATTTATTTTGAGATATATTTTGGTTATTGAGAACCAATGGATACTTATGATTATCAATGATGCCTTTAGTTGTCTATAGAGAACTGTTGTGGTCATGATTTTATATGGATGCTTTTTGGATGATCATGGAGATTTGATGATTCTTATCTTGGAGATTTGATGATTCTTATAGTGGTTATTTGATGCTTTTATCATGGATATTTGATGATTCTTTTTATGGATTATCTTTTGGATTTTCTTTATAGTCGCTTGTACAGGACTGTGGTGATTTATGATTCCATGAGCTTAGGGTAGGTAATCTACTTGTAGTGTCGGGAAGTGGCTTGCAATGGGGGCCGGGGCCCTAAGTGGCTGCCAGGGTAACTCATTGTAAGTTTTGTTAATAAGTGATAACATTTACACACTAAATGGGGATTAAATGAACCTAAAAAAATAATTGTTTTGATGTTCTCGCCCATGCCTTGAGTGCTTGTACAGGCTAGGATGGGAGTAGTTAGAATGCATGGTTGCGACCGTGCATTTTGTAGTATGCCTCATCAGTATGAGATGATACTAGTGGCCACATGAGATTAGTATGGACCCATAGAGTTTAGCTAACTGCCAGGGTAACTTGTACATGATAATTGTGATGACACTTTTCCACTTGCAGAGTAGGTTTCCTACATGTCATTGTGTGCCTCTGGGAATTAGATGTCTATTTTGTGTGTGATGAAACTTTTGAGTTAGTATACTTTTAGGATTCCTGTACTATAGCTATTTGTGCTTCATGAATTGATATCCTATTTAGGACTTGAGATTATCTCCTTAGCACGGTGGGAGTGGACCACTTAGGCTCCACGCAGTCGGGTGGTAGTGTTTTATCACTCTTATCATTTGAGATCCGTTCGAGACACCGTGGCTGGAGTATCCTTGGTTGGTATTTATTCTTCATTATGTTCTTGGAGCATTATGATGGATGTATTTACTGGTATGTTTCTTATATTGATGATTTTCTTTACTTTGCCTATGTTAGTTGATGATTTATTATGCTTTACTTTGCATGTTAGTAGGATGTTTTAGGAGTGACATTCCTACTATGTTAATACTGATGATCTCTTCGGTGCTTTGGAATGTTACACACGGAGGGATGGCTAGGATCCACGATGGTCTAATGATGCTATTTACGGTTGGGAGGAACCGTGCACATAGTTATTTATGTTTGTGATATATGATTATCTTTTGTGATGGATGTTTATATCTTTTGTGATGATGTATCATGTATGATATGTGGTTTCATTTATGTTATTGCATCATGGATTAATATTAGATGATGATGTACTTTATTTACTTGGATGTTTATTCTTTTAAGCTTTTCATACCCTGTGATATGTACAGTGGATGATTGAGCTAAACTAAAATATAATTACAAAAGGACACTTGTATATTGTTTAAGTACATTGGATGTATCATTGTTATTTCATAAGGATGGGATGTTAGATGAATAGTTAATTTAGATGTGATACAACGTTAAGGGATCTTTAAAGAATGTAGCCTGTTAGGTATATATGTTATGTTTATTTTCATTTGAATTGTTGCTATTTCTTCTGCAAGTGTTATGAATGGTTTTATCTTTCATGTTTAAAAAAAAATTGTTTGGCAAACTTAGTAAAATTCTTTGGATCCCTTGGCGGGGCATTACATTTTCACTTGATGCTTTGGGTTCTAGGTATGCTTTCTTGTGATTTATGGTTTCATTGGAATGCTTGGATACCATGTTTAGCTGATGTTAGTTTATTTGATGCATTCTCATATTATGATGTTTAGCATATGACTAGATAATTTGAATTGTTGTATTGGATTATCTATTGCTTATTGGTTAGCATGTTAGATTTCCTTATTATGCTAATTAGCATGTGATAGGTGACATTATCTACTTGCAGGTTTATCTTCTATTGTACTACTAGCATGTTAGATTTCCTTATGCTTTTGGTTATTAGCATGTTTAGTAGTTACATCCCTATTATGATAGCACCAAAAATTTGATCGGTGGCTTGGGATGTTACACACAGGGGATGACTAGGGCCTATGATAGCCTTATGATGCCATTGACAGTTGGGAGGAATCACATACTTAGTTTTGTTGTTCAGTTATTATGATGTTATTTCTATGCATTACGATGTTGTTTATGTTCACTGGGATGTTGCTATCAGTATGTTCTATTATTTCTACAAGTTAGATGGATAGATGTTCCTCTTTCTTGATTCCTTGGCATATTTTTGATTATGCACTTGAGTGTTCACTCCTCGATCTACGTGGATCTGGTACTTCCTAGTGCGGAGGTTGTAAACTTAGTTTTTCTCTATTTTTTCCCTTTTGTGTTTCCTTTAAGTTTTTTTTTGTGGTGACATTTTATCAACATGGTGCGACACAAAAATGTCTCGCATGCCATTTGAAACTCTATCATGTGTCCCCTAATTCTATCTCACGCCTCTTGGAGAAATATCACACAATACTAGAAAGTATCACACCTCCTTGTGAGAAATGTCATACGACACCTTGAAAGTGTCACACGCCTTTGGGAGAAGTATCGCCCAATCTCTGAAAGTGTCGTCGTCCTTTAGAAATTTTGCCCAATACTTTTCTATGTTGTATTAATGTATCACCTAATTTTTGTAAAAACCTGTGTGGCCAGGTAGCAAAAACTTTTTGGTCTACTTCAAACTTTTTGAAAGTTGATTTTGGATACCCTTTTTGGTGTTCTTAAACCCTATTGATTAAGTATAAGTTGACATATATTTGAATAGCCAAATTTCAAGATTCTGCATTCTACCCCAACTTGGTGTTTTGTTTATGTGTGGTTGTTTCTTTGTGCCCTCATCTTGTGCGTGGTCATTGTTGGCTTTTATTTTCTTGTGTTAGTTTGGTAGTGGCATTCGAAAATATGTTGGTTGTCAAGATTGTGGTGGAGTCTTCCATTGCGATCTTTGTGATCCTTGTATGATGTTGCCACGTGCAATCATACTTATAATAAGAAAATATCTTGGCTTGTTTTTAATCCTTGTTCCAAGGATGTTCAGGCGAGACATTACAAAGAGGATTTAATCAACAAGATGTAACAAAAGAACCTAAGGGTAAAAGCACAGATCTATGTCACCGTTTGTGATACAAAAACCTGTTTTGGTCAAATCTCATTTCTCTATCAAAACTCAATTTTAAAAAAAACCTAAAAATACCCTTTTATAGATCTCAGATTCAATATCCTCATTATATAAATTTTTGATTGTTTCGATTAGTTATAATATGTTATAATCTCAAAATATTATAAGTTGATATTTCAACATTTCAGAAGATGCTCTCTCAAAAAACGAAAAAAAATAGTAAATCATATCAAAAAAATAAAAAAATTATATTTATCACTAGAGGAGAGAATCCTCTTTACGAATATGTAATTTTTTTTCAAGATGGTATGGATTTGATAGGGAAGTTTTGACGGGAGGAAAAAACTATTGGATTCTGACAAGGTCGAACTTGAGTACTTATAACAAAGAAAATATACATCAAAAATAATAATTTCTTTTTTTGTTCACTAGCTATACATGTCATCTATAAAATATTTTCAAATCAGAACTAAAAAAGATGATTTGCACATACTTGTTTGATGGGAACTACATCCTATATTTTTTATAGTTAAAAAAGGGACTTCAAAATAAAATAAAATGAATAAATTCTTAGTCAAAAAAATTATAAAAATTATAGGCATAAAATTCATACAATTCTATACATTTCATCAGTTTACATCATCTTCATATTTTAAACACAAATACCATTTTTTTTGTCATTAATGTTGAACTGTCAAAGTGTGTTGTAGTCTTTAAGACTACAATGGTATAAGACCAACCTCTGTATCTTCAAGTATGTTCTCAATACATCAGTTAACCATTGTCTTAATTGTCTTAATTGATCGTTAAACCAAGTCACATTTAATAGTGTGTTGTAGTCTTTAACAGGGTAAGCCTTTCATAGGGCATCACTTTAGAAGAGTCAGAATTGAGTAGCATGTTACAGGTGGTTTTTTCCAAATTGGGTTTCTACATAAATCACTATGTTATGTGTTGATCTTTTCATATGTTATGTTTGCATGCTGATTTATAGTAACTTGCTGAATAAGAAAGTTAAAGCTTGGATGACTAAATAGTTAGATGGGCACATTTTACTTGATGAAAAGTTTGAATTGGACATTTGGACCTTGAATAACTGATTCACCCCTACTCTCAGTTATTGTAAATAATTTCTAACAATTGGTATCAAAGCTAGTTATTGATTTAGTTTCAAAGTACTAGAAGTAGGAAGATCAAGATGTCTAAGAGAGAAGTTTTCGAGCTCAAAAAAGAAAACTTTGTTGCATGGCAAAGTCTGATGAAATTGTACCTTGGATCAATAGGTGATTATGCAAAAATCTTAATTGGAGTGGAGCATGTAGATCCAGCTGGACCCCTCTCTACAAATGATTTGAACAAAAGAAAGGAGCACAATTAGGCAATGCTGGAGATTGCCTTTGCACTTACCTATGTTAAATTTTATAACATCAAAGGATGTGACACTACATTCAAAATGTAGAAATCCCTATCAAATATCTACAAAGGAGATCAGAATATTCACAGAGAAAAAAGAGAAAGCTTCAGAGGAAAGTTTGATGAGATGAAAATGGAAGAATGTGAGACTACTGCTCAATATGACTCCCGAATAAAATAAGTGGTAAGTGCAATAAGAAGACCAGGTGGTCAATTGGAGGAAGAAACTATTAATAGAAAATACTTGAGAACCTTGCTCCCTCTCTATGCTATTAGAGTTTCAGCCATTCATTAGCTAAGGTGTGTACAAGGAAACACACTAACCTTTGAAGGCATATTGGAAAACTTACTACATTTGAATTGTCCAACTTTAATAACTATAGACTTGAGAAGCTTGAATCTAATTTCAAGGCCAAGCTAACATTGAAAGACACTAAGGAGGTGAAATCAAAGAAGAAGAGTAGAAAATGAAAACATGCATCCAGTGATAGTAGCACAGATGAGGAAGATGTGAAATAGTTGGAAGCACTACTAGCCAAAAGATTTCATAGAGGCAAAGGAAAATTCAAAGGTAAGCTACCTATCATTTGCTTCAACTACAATGAAGTAGGTCATATTGCCACAAGGTGTACATAGAAGAATAATTACAAAGAAGGAAACATGTACAAGAACATGAGAGAAGATGATAGCAGAGATAACAAGGACAAAGGCAAAAGATGCTACATTGTTGAAGAGGATTCTGATGATAATGATGATGAAATAGTCTATATAGCCATGAATGATGAATCAGATGAAGATGAATATAAGGCAACAACACTAGTGACTTGTGTGAACAAGAATGACAAGTGGATCATGGATAGTGGATGCTCACATCACATGATAGAAGATAAAAGTAAGTTTATCAACTTTACTCAATATGATGGAAATAGTGTTAGATTTGGGAATGACGCTCCATGTCAAATCAAAGGAAAAGGATCCATTAAACTTATAGAAAAAATTTCATGTGATAATTCATACTATGTTGAAAGATTGAACTACAATTTCTTGAGTGTATCATAGTTAGGGAATGTAAGTTGCAAAGTAGAATTTGGAAACAAAACTACCAAAATCTATGACACTGATGGAAATTTGATAGGAAAAGGTGAACAAACTAGGAGTAATGTGTTTTACCTAGATATGGAAGATGCAACCTATCTTCTTGTTAAATTTGATGATGTGTGGTTATGGCATAAAAGATTGTGTCATGTTAACTTTGACAATCTAATTAGCATTAGCGAAAAAAAGAAAGTCATAGGTTTTCTTAAATTGAAGAAGCCTGAAAATACAATGTACAAACACTGTTAACTAGGAAGGATGACCAAGTCAAGCTTTAAAATAAAAATCTACACATCTAAAGAAGTACTAGAGCTAGTCGATAGTGATTTATGTGCACCAATAGGAGTGCAAAGCTATCTAGGAGTTAGATACATAATGCTATTTGTAGGTGACTATTCCAAGATGATGGCTGCCATGTTATTAAAGAAAATATCTAATGCATTTCAAATGTTTAAGTGGTATTTGGCTAGATTTGAGAAGGAAACATGTAAGAATATAAAATATCTAAGATTAGACAGAGGAGGAGAGTTTACATCAAAAGAGTTTGAGATATTCTACAATGACGAAGGTATCAAAAGGAAAAAATCACCACCAAGAACTCCACCACAAAATGGCATTGCAAAAAGAAGAAATATGTAAGTGATAGATTGTGCAAGAACATTGATGATGGAGAAAAATGTTGGTCTTAAGTACTAGAGAGAAGTTATAAGTACTATTTTTTATGCCCTGAATAGAGTCCAAGTCAAGAAAGGAACAAATACAACACCTTTTGAACTATGGTATGGTCACTCATTTAATGTAAAACACTTTAAAATATTTGGCTACAAATGCTATATTCTTAAAGACACTAGAAATGGAAAGTTTTATGCAAAAGGTGATGAAGGTATACTCCTTGGTTACTCTACTAGAAGCAAAGCATATAAGTGTTTGAATACTAACACTAACAAGATTGTGAAGAATGCAAATGTAAATTTTGATGAGCATGAAGAAGTTCAAGTTGATGAATCCAAGCAACTAGAAGACTATAGATATTTTGTATACTTCTATGAAGGAATTATTGTTGAAGATAATGCTACCAATCAAGTTGGGAATCAACAACAAATTTTAGTATCAGCCGAGTCACAACCAATGAATGCTAAGCTACATTCAGAAGTTGAGTTGCAGAATGAAGAAAATTCACATACTGATTTTGAAAATAGTATACACGAAATAATTGATGAAGTGCTAGATGGAGAAGAGCAAAATGACTCTAAAGCTGAAGAACCTAACATGGTAGGAAGGACATAACCAAGATTAGCAAAGACATCACCCTACAGATCAAATCATTAGTGATAAGGATGTCAGACCAATGACAAGGAATAGACTAAGGAATGAATCATGTCTATAAAGTAATGTTGAGCCCAAAATAGTGAAAGATTCACTACAAGATAATGACTGGTATAAAGCTATGGAAGAAGAGATAAACTAGATTGAGAAAAATAAAACCTGGACCCTAGTTCTTAGACCTACTAATATGAATGTAATTGGTACCAAATAGGTATTTAGAAACAAAGTTGATAAAAATGGTGAGATAACAAGAAACAAGGCTAGACTAGTTTGCAAAGGCTATGCACAAGAAGAAGGACTAGATTATGGAGAAACATTTGTCCGTGTTGCAAGAATGGAAGGAGTAAGAACACTGTTTGCATATGTTGTTTATAAAGGTTTCAAGGTCTACCAAATGGATGTAAATTCTTCTTTCCTAAATGGTATACTAGAAGAGGAAGTATACATAGAACAACTAGAGTTATTTTTTGATGAAAAAAATAAGGATATGGTTTGCAAATTGCATAAGACACTCTATGGTCTAAAGCAAGCACCTAGAGTATGGTATGACAATCTACACAAGTATCTCATGAAGATAGGATTTGAGAGTACAAATGACAAAAACAACCTATATATCAAGGAAAAAAAAGGTAAAGACATTTTGATATTTGAAATCTTTGTTGATGATATAATATTTGGAGGAAAAGATGTCCTATGCAAAGATTTTGTTGATCAAATAAAACATGAGTTTGAAATGTCAATGCTTGGATAAATCAAATTCTTTGTTGGGTTGCTAGTACATCAATTGAAGCATGGCATATTTGTGACCCAATCAAAATACATCAAGGAGATACTCAAGACATTTGGGTTAGAAGACTCAAAACCAATCAGGACACCAATGGTTACAGGACATAAATTATCAAAGAATTATGAGTGAGCTGAAGTGAATAAGATAATGTATAGGTCAATGGTTGGAAACTTGTAGTATGTTGTACATAGTAGACCAGCCATTGCATTAGCTATTGGAATAGTGGCAAGATTTTCTAAAAATCCAAGAGAAAATCATCTGATGGCAATAAAGAGAATATTGAGATACCTAAAAGGAACTAATGACTTTGGTTTGTACTACAAGAGGAGTGAAAAGTTTGAGTGAAGAGCCTACATGGATGAAGATTGGGGAGGTAATATTGATGACAGAAAAAGCACCAGTGGAGGAGCACCTTTTTTGGGAAATAGATTGACTACTTGGACTAGCAAAAAGCAAAGTTGTCCCTCACAATCAACAAAAATAGTTGAATATGTTGCAGCTACTATCATCTAAACTAATATTGTATGGATCAAACATTTTTGGCAAGGTATGAAGGAAGAGGTAAATGAGCCTATGATACTTTATTGTGATAATATAAGTGCTATTAACATATCAAAGAATCCTATAATGCATGCCAAAACCAAGCATATGCAATCATGTATCACTATGTAAGAGAATTGGTGGAAGACAAGCAAGTAAGGATGGAATATATCAATTGAAAAGAACAGATTGCTGACATCTTCACAAAAGAACTACCTAAAGATGCTTTTGAGTATCTTAGAGGGAAGTTAGGGGTGGTGACCCTAGCCGAGGTTACTTAAGATAAAACAACAATTGCCCCACATCAAATGAATTGATTATTGAAACATTACATATTGATGCAGAGGATGCTTACTTTAGGATTTTGCCTGAAGAAATTAAAGTGATGAAGTTTCAAATTAGTCACAAGCAAGGTGATAGAGGGAGAAATTAAAAGAACCTAAAAATTCTACACTTGCATGCTAAAGATGTTGAGATAATATGTCTTTGGCATTATTTTCAAAGAGCGAGAAATATCAAAAACTAATCAATAATTGAGAGACAAGATCCAAGAATGAAGAAACTAATCAGATTTATGGACATAAAATGGTAGAAGATGAGCAATGCATATACCAGGACAAAATGAAAAAGGATATAGTAGCTAAGAGGGAGAAGTAGAATTAAAGCTATTAGGATAGTAGATCAAGAAAGAAATTATATAATCTACATGGTTAAATAGTTTGGTCTGATGGTTGATCAATTTGGTTTCCCATCAATGCCAAAGAGGAAGATTGATGGAAATATGATTGAAAAAGATCATTCTAAAAAGAAGATTGATTGTTAATATAAAGAATGTTTTCAATCATTATTTTTTCATTGATGTCAAACCTGCTATTTATAGGAATGACAATTGCTTACAAGATCCAAGTACTATCACTTAGTTGATTGATGAAGAGGATTTAATCAACAAGATGTAACCAAAGCACCTAAGGGAAAGGTTGAGATATGGTTTTCTAATAAAATGCAAGGATCAGTTAAGAAAATGGTTAAATGATGTATTGATAATATACTTGAAGATACAAAGGTTGATCATGCTTAGAAACACTAGAAGTATAAGTTGGAATAAGGTTGATTGCAAAGCTTAAACTAAGTTCATTAGTAACTGTCAAGCAAGCTAGTTTAAGCTGAGAAAATTTTTAGTTAGAGCCAAGCAAATAGAAAAACTTAGTGGATGCTAAGTGAATCCACAATAGGTGTTGAACATCAATAAAACATAGTTGATACCGAGTAACATAGTATGTATCGAGCACTAGAATTTCAATAGTTTCAAGCTACTACATTATTGGAAATGTCAAAGATTCTTTAAATCTAAGCTAACAAGATTGTTGAGAAAATTCAAGATAATTTTCATGATGTTTCTCGAAGGAACAAAATGTGTGTTAGATTGAATGAATCCTACCTAATCCATTTGAACATAAATCAATGAAGGGAGGAATCAAGTAGGAAAACAAATTCTAGATTTCTATTTAAGGAGTCACAAGCCAAGAAGCAAGAGCTACTGGTGTGTGAAATTACAAAGTGATTGAAAAGGTGTCAAGGAGAAGACATCTAGGAGAAGGAAGGAAAAGAGCACAGAAACACTGCTTCAATTAGTAGTCAAAAAGAGAGGATTACACCAGTACATTGAGCATGGAGACTCATGAAGACAAAGCTTGAAAGGTGGGAAAGCTATCAGAATTATAGAGATTGAAAGCCAGACAATGTTATGAGCTGAAGAGTGATAAAAAATCTACAAGATAAGTTATATGTTGTAATCAAGTCAAAACCCCTTATTGTTACTCTCTAGCAATTGTATTAGTTAGGGTAAAAGAAAATCCTATGGACATAGGTTGGTTTAACAACCATATGTAAATCCTTTAACAGGGTAGCATTCCAAGTGGATGTTCTGAAGTCCTCTAACTTGGCCCACTTCTAATAAGGTGGTTAAATCCTTTAACCAGGTCACATTCAATAGTGTTTTTAAGCCTTCAATAGGGCAGGCCTTTCACAAGGCATCACTTCAAAAGAGTGAGAATTGAGTAGCATGTTACTCATGGTTTTTCCCAAATTGGGTTTCCATGTAAATCACTATGTTATGTGTTGATCTTTTCATGTGCTATGTTTGCATGTTGATTTACAATAACTTGTTGAATAGGAAAGTTAAAGCTTGGATGAATGAATAGTTAGATGGGCACACTTTACTTGATAAAAAGTTTGAATTGGACATTTGGACCTTGAATAATTGATTCACCCCCCACCCCGCTCTTAGTTACTTTAAAGCATTTCTAATAGAAGTTGCAAACTCTATCAAAAAGAAACTACTAATCTATAGAACCTCCATAGAAATAGAAGGCACGAAATAGAGTATCTATGTGGTAGATGATCCATCTCATCAAAATGAATAGGTAGCTAGCCACTGTAATCGCCTAGTATATAGGATAAAATACTAAATACATAGATCACACTATCGAACCATCAAACTAAGGAAGCATTAGAAACAACAAAATAACCCCCCCTTAATGCAAATGAAGTGAGATGACATCCAATTAAAAAAGTGGGCCAAAATCCTCTATAGAAAGAACCAAGAACACTGAAATAGAATAAGAGGTACAAGCACTTATAAAGGCACGTGTCATTGACACATCATGGGGTAGAAAAGGAAGAGGGTAGAATAGTAGCAAAAAACTATCCCCCCATGGCACTATATAAAATAGTGCAAGTACAACTATCTCAAAACAACATTCATGAACCTAAAATGCAAGAGTAGCACTTTATCTCAGTGTGTTTGCATAAAGATGCTAACAAATGATATCAACAATGATTAAAAAAGACATAAGATTGATACAAAAGATAGTAGACGTCAAAAATGAATCATTTAAAGAAACAAAATTGATCCCCAAACTTGAAACAACCAGGATATCCACTAGAATGCAAAAAAGTAGAAGACTGAATAGAATGTTCCTAGAGAAAAATCTAGAGCGACAAATAGCATCATTAGAAAGATTGTAGAAGTAGCTTTCCAATGATATAAAGAAGTCTCGAATCAGAGATCAAATGTTCAAGATATGCCTCCCAGAGTGCAAAATAGAATATCCAACTTTGACTGCCAAAATAGGCTATCAAACTACATCAAAATCCAAAAAACACCTACACCAATGTCTCTGTCTTGGAATCAGCTTTCCAATGCATTTTTTGAATTGAAAAAATACATCTGTATGCTCAAGTAATGGGGAAAAAAAAAAGATAGGGCCTCTAGAATGCACAAATAAATTATTTCTAATAATAAAAAAGCAAAAAGGTTGCACCATCCCTGCATCTCCAAGAGAGGAGTGGATGGGCAGAGGGTAGGCAGATGATGGGTGGAGCTACTGCGGGCCACTACAGAGCTACTGGGTAGATCGCCAGTGGTGACTGCATGGCACCACTATCGATTAAATAATCGCAGTAGCTAAAAAATGTCAAAAATTAATTTTTTTTTGCATTTTAAAAAAAAATTTGCCTTGGATTGCATACCAGAGGCTGTACAGGCAAAAAACATTTGCCTTTTGGGTCAACGTTATCCAATCAAACAAATTTTATATGGAAATGAGAGTTTTGATGCCTTCTGAATCCATCTGTGACATCTACTTGGCCTCAAACTACTTTGAAAATCAATGGCCCCCCTATTTTCTTAGGAAATACTCAAA
Organism: Cupressus sempervirens; assembly: GCA_028749045.1. NCBI lineage: Eukaryota > Viridiplantae > Streptophyta > Pinopsida > Cupressales > Cupressaceae > Cupressus > Cupressus sempervirens. The sequence goes on along the minus strand of CM053791.1, from coordinate 737,926,234 downwards.
AAATACTAGATCTAATCAGCCAAACCCTTGTTCTCTATTTCTCTCCAAATATCATATAAGCTACTATGGATTTGGCTCTGATACCATATTGGATTTGATTGGCATATTTGCTCAAATCCAACAAAATGGTGTACAATGATTTATATATTTAATGGTGTGACTATAATTATCACACCATGAATCAAATTATTGACCAGAGATGCAATTCAAGTTGTCATATGCAATGTCTAGGACAATGGCATCAATTTTTCCCTCATACATTGAAATGTCAAAGTTGAGTTGCATTGTAAAAAGGATTGTGATGGAGTCTGATGATGTAATGTACCAATTTTTGGTTGCACTAGAAAAAATCTATGTTAAGTCATCAAAAAAAAAATATATCCAAAATGTTCCTCATTGTGCACTTCTATGACTGCATTGGGCATTTTTTGTACTGCTAAAAGAACCATAGCTACACATCTATATGTTATTGGTGTCTATCAGATTGCTCAACCATTAGATAAGGACTTTAATCCTTCTTCTACTATTGTCGATGCATTTCAACATGTAGAAAAATGTTAATGATTTTTTTGTGCTCTAATAGCAATGATCCTGAGTAGAAAATAGAACAAACAACATTTTTACAAATTAAAATAAAATTATAAAAACCTACAGAATTCATAATTTAACCCATGCATAACATGGTCTAGAATCCTAGAATAGCACACACATGAAAATTCTTAGAAAACTCCAAGATTTTCCAATGTAATTGGATTTGATGAAATATTTGAATGATACTATGTATGTAGAACCTAGCTAGTGTGACATTATCTATAATATATAGACAACTATTTATCCAAGGGGCTAGTGGCCAGCCCTTCAACAATATGCTAACATGGGTCATATGCACAATGTGTTTTATATATATAGAAATATGATGAGTGTTCAAATCATATGGCACTAATTTTTATATGATCCTAAGTGTCAATAATTTATGATGTCAATTGGATGAATTTAAGTCTATGAATGTGTGTATGACCAAATTGTGCAAGCAAGTAATGCTATGCAAAGTGTTAGAAATATAAGAGGAATAATTGAGAGGGGAGGGGTGAATAAGTTAACACTAAAATAAGTCCTAGATCCCTTAGATTTCAGTACATAACATAAAATTTAGTAAAAATAAGTTGATGTTTGATAAATGCACAGATACTCAATTTACACTAGCAAATCTTGTAACTCGATAAGCAATAAAAATATCAACTATAACACGAAAAATTATTAACATGAAAATATTAATATTTTATATGTTATTAACCTTACTTAACTTAGTTGCATACACATAAAAGAAATAACATGAACACAAGTAACACCGAGGTTTAATGTAGAAACCAAAATTGGGAAAACCCACTAATTGCAACTACTTATTGATTTTCACTCTTCTAAAGTCAGTTTTGTTAGGAGCCAACCCTATTAAAGGTTACAAAGTAGATTCTTAGGTGTGACACTATTAGGAGTGTCCTTGTTAGAGATCTTTAGAAACTTCAATATAGAGATGCCACCTTGTTAGAGGATTTACAAATAGTTGTTAAGCCAACTCTGTCAAGAGATTTAGTTCATTGCTAGAATGGTTAGAGAGTAACAATGAGATGACCTAATTTTTGATGCAACTAAATTGTTAATTATGGAGCTCAATTCTAGCTTGTATACTTGATCCTTCTAATTGAATTTATCTTTGTAGATCCACAAGGATATTCTTCTTATCCTTCTAATTCACTTCCTCTAAGTATCTTCAAATCTTCTATTTACTTGCACATATTCAATAGTCAGCTTAACCTTATATTTATATCATAAACATTGTCAAGTTATCTTGAAAACAAATTAGAATACTTAATATTCATCTCCTCAGTTGGCTAGATTCAACAAACAAAACTATTGAACTCAATATGCCAAAAAAATAAAATTCTTTATTAGCCAACCTTGCTCAGTAGACACTAACATAGAAATGATTTTCTTTTGTTAACCAAGTGAACTTTGTTAACATTGCATTTTCAAAAAGTTCCTTTGGTAACCAAGTGAGATTGTTTAACACTAGTTCTACACAATCTTTCCTTCACTAACTAAGTGATCTTAGTTAACACTCAACTTTTGTGAACTTCTCTTTGTTGCCTGAGTGAACTTGGTAGAAACCGTCTTCTAAACTTGGCAACTCTAGAATAATTGATAGATATAGGAAGCTAACTTCAATGCCTGAGTGAGCTTAGCATACACTGACTAGTAAAGATATGACATTTTTTGAAACATTAGAGGCATACACAATTAACAATTTTTTTTCAACAATCTCCCTCTTTGGCATTGATAGAAACACAACATGTCATGTAATAAAGTAAAATTTTAGAGGAAGAGAAAGGTAAGGAACATATCCTTAGTTTCATTTTGATTCTGATCCATGAGAACTCCCTCTTACTTCAATTTCTCCCTTTATCAACAAACTCTTCCTTCAACATCTTATTCTGATAGAAAATTTTCTATGATATGATACACACTCTCCCTCTTCAGAATTTTTTTATAATATGATAGCAAACTCTCCTTCTTTGACATCTCATGCCAAAGATAATATTTAGAGAAATATCAGTGTACCTCATGTACTAATTCATATGTAATGTGCCCATTTTAATACTCCATCAACTGAGTGATCTTCAACATGCTCTGGTTGATGCATCACTATACTTCATTTAGTGAGCTTTAGATAGTGGAATGACCCCTAACTTACCTCTTAGATAAAAAAATGCATCTTTACATAATGGCTTAGTGAATATGTCTGCAATTTTTCCTTTAGCATTCGCATATTCCAATCTTAAACCTCTTTATCTTGTATTAATTCTCTCAGAAAATTATATTTTATAGCAATGTGCTTGGTTTTTGTATACATTACATGATTCTTTGATATATTAATTGCACTGGTGTTATCACAAAAGATAACCACTAGATCCTTGATTTATATCTTCATACCTAGCAATAATTGTTTGAACCAGACAATATTTCAAAAATTAACTGCTACTACCACATACTCTGCTTCTACTATAGACTGAGAAATATAATTTTTCTTCTTTCTTGTCCAAGACACTAGTATTTTACCAAGAAAGAATGATCCACCATTGGTGCTCTTCCTATCATTGACAATTCCTACCTAATCAACATTAGTGAATGCTTTCAAATCTAAATTCCCTCCATTTTGGTACCATAATCCATAGTCTTTAGTACTATTTAGATATCTCAAGATTCTCTCGATTTCCATGAGATGGGGTTCTTTATAATTTGCTGAGAATCTTTCCACCATACCAACTTCTAATGCAATATCAGGCCTTGCATGCACTACATATTGCATTTTTTCAATCATTGATCTATATGTGGTCTAATTTACTTCTTTGGAATCATCATTTTTAGAAATCTTATGTCTTGTAGACAAAGGTGTTCCAACTAGTCTTGAATCTTTCATTCCAAATTTATTTAGTATCTGCTTGATATATTTGGATTAAGTAATATAGATACCATTTTTCTTTTGCAGAATCTATAGTCCAACAACGAATTTTATCTCTCCAAACATGGGTCACATCTCAAATTCTTTACTCATCTCTTCTAAAAAATATTTTCCTTAGTCATCATTTCTAGTAGATAAAGTTTCATCCACAAAGATTTTAGTTAACACAATCTTCTTGTTTGGTCCTTCTTTAATATATAGGCTACCGTTATCATTTGTTCTTTGAAAACCAATATTTATCAAGTAGTCATGAAGTCTTTCATACCAAGCTATGGTAGCTTATTTGAGACCATACAATGCTTTGTACAATTTATAGACCATATCCCCTTTTCTAGGAACCACAAAACTTTAAGGTTGTTCTATGTAGACTTCCTCTCCAAGAATTCCATTCAAGAATGTAAAATTTACATCCATTTGAAAAAATTTAAATCCTTTATGTGTAGCATAAGAAATTAAAGTTCTAAAATCTTCTAATCTTGCAATAGGATAAAAAATTTCACCATAATGAATACCTTCTTCTTGAGAATAGCCTTTCCATACTAACCTTTCTTTTTTACTGAAACTTCTCCGTCTTCATTCAATTTATTTTTGAAAACCCACTTTGTGCCAATTACATTTATATCCTTGGTTCTAGGAACAAGAGTCCAAATATTATTCCTCTCTATTTTTTCTATTTCTTAATTCATAGCTTCAATCCAACTTTCATTATGTAAAGCATCTTTCACTAATCTAAGTTCAAATTTGGTAAGAAAACATGTAACTTTCAATTTGTTTCTTGTCATTGTTCCATTTCACTTGTCTCTAATGATCTAATCAGGTGCATGGTGCCTTCTAACATATCTTTTTAACATAGGTACTTTGGATTTAGAACTTGTTGCACTTGCCTCTTCGTGATCTTTTATATCGAGCTTGAGTCCCACTATCTATGACTTGGTTCCATCAGACTCAATTTTCTCTAGCAATAGCTCTGTAGCTTCTGACTATGACTTGAGCCTTCTAGACTATGACTCGAGTTGTACTAGTTGTAACTAAATAGCTTTCAGAGATTTTGGTGACTTGGGAGGTGAATTCTACTGACTTTTAATTGGATTTGGTAGCGCATTAGGTTCATAGTAGAAAAAATTTTTGTAATCCTCAAGTTCTTTGTTGCTCTCTTCTTCACTCTTTTTCTGCAAACTCATCAATTCTTACATGTGCAATTTCTATGATCTTATGAGTTGATAAGTTCAAAATTTTATATTATTTTCTTCTACAAGAGTATCCTAGGAATATGACTTCATCAACTTTGACACCAAATTTCCCTCTCCTAGACTCATTTAGAATATAACATTTGCTACCAAATAATTTCAAGTAACTTACATTAGGTTTGTAGCCATACCATAGTTCATAAGGAGTTTGTTTTGTGCCTTTCTTTAGTTGTACTCTATTCAAAGTATGCAATAGAGTATTGATTACTTCCTTCTAGCATTTGATTACAACACTCTTTTCTATCATTAAAGTTCTAGCATAATCCATGATGGATATGTTCCTTCTTTCAGCTATGGCACTCTACCATGGTATACCAGGGGCTTATAATTTTCTCTTAATTCCTATTTCAATGTAGAATTCATTGAACTCATTGGAAATGAATTCACCACCTCTGTCTAACCTCAAACACTTCAACTTCTTTCTCTACTCTTGCTAGATGTCACTTAAAGTCATGAAATGCTCAAGACTTATAACTCGGATACATTATAGTCATCATTCTTGATTAATCACCAAAAAAAAGAATAAAATAATTATCTCCACTATAGCTTTCAATTCCAATAGGTCCACATAAGTCTATATAGCTCTAAGACTTCTTTAGAATGATAGTTCTTTGTTTTGAAACTTTTCTTGCCCATCTTGCCAATTTGAAAATATTTGCATAGGCCCATATTAGGTTTCCTAAGACTAGGAATACCTCTCACTCTTTTGTTCTTTCTTATCTTGATTAGATTATTGAAGTTCACATGACATAGCCTTTTATGCCATAACCAACTTTCTTGTATTTGATCAATGAAACATGAACTCTCACTGAGATCTAGGTATCATAGGTTACCTTTTGTTTTCTTATCAAACCCAACCAAATTTCCTTTTCCATCCAGCAACTTGGCCTTCCCATTCATGAATTCTACCTTGAGTCTCATGTTGTTCAACTATGTCACACTCAGTAGATTATACTTTAGTCCTTCAACCCAATAAGCATTGTCACATCTAAGTTAATTGGTTAGTGAGATACAATGTTTTCCCTTTATGTAACATGGTTTATTGTTTCCAAATCTCACACTTCCACCTTCATAATGTTCCATATGTTCAAACCTTGTCTTGTCACTAGTCATATAATGTGGGAAACCACTATTAATAATCCATGTATCATTTTTTCTAACATGAAATATAAGTGCCATTTTATCTCCTTCGTCATCAGGTTCATTTTTTACAACAATATAAACCATTTCATCATCTTCACTATTATCTAAATCTTGAGCCATAAAGAAAGATTTCTTACCTTTTTTCTTGTATTCCTCAAAGTTCTTGAAATCCTTCTTTCCTATATACTTGGTGTGCTTCTTTTCATCTTTGTCTTCTCTATTTGGACATCTTGCAGCATTGTGTCCAACTTTTCCACAAGAGAAATAAATTAAAGGGATTTCACTTTTACACTTTCTTTTTCCTTTGGAATACCTTCTTGCAAGCAATGCTTCAATGGCTTTAGGATCACTATCAAAATTGTCTTCCTCTTCACTATTAGATTATTTATTTTTAGAATTTTTATCTTTCTTCTTAAGTGATACCTTGGCTTCAAATATAGACTCAAAATTTCTAGAACTACAAGTATAATTAACATAGTTATCTAGTTTAAATGAAGTCAATCTTCCAACTAGAGCATCTAAAGTTATCTTGTTATTTGGATCACATCTCATCTCTTGAATATTGGACAATCTAATTTTATAGATAGGAAGAAGGGTTCTGAGTACCATGCTTACCACTATTACATCTTTAATTGCTCTTCTAGAGGCTTTGATAGCACTGACAATGGCTTTGATTCTCTAAACATATTTTGCAATCTTTTCATCCAATCAAACTGACCTCTCAAGATTTCTTCCTTGGCTCTATTTACATTATCATCACCTCCATAGATATCCTTTAGTTTGGTCCACATGTCATGAGCAATAGCATATCATTTGACCTCATCAAACTTGACATAGTTAAGAGTTGATGCAATGTCAATCATCATGATATTCTAATTTTTCTTTTCAACAATCTCTTCTACAATCAATGTTCCAGTAGGAGCCTTGTAAGAATTTTTCAAGTATTTCAAACCTGAATCACTGATGGTTTCTAAGTGCAATTTTATAAGTTCTTTCCATGCTAGAATTTATCTATGTTTAGCTTGGGAATCTCTCTCCTATAAGACATCTTGATCTTTAGCATAGGTCCTTGAAACCTTTCTCTACAAGCACCAAGAAGCTCTGATATAAATTGTTGAAAATATAAGAGGAGAAACTGAGAGGGGAGGGTTGAATCAGTTACCACTAAAATAAATCCAAAATCCCTCAGATTTTAGTACATAACATAAACTTCACTAAAAATATTGATGCTTGTTAAGCACACATGCACTCAGTTTACACTAACAAATGTTGTAACTCAATAAGAACTTAAAATAGCAACTATAACTCATAAAAATTTTAATATGAAAATCTTAAGATATTATATGTGATTAACCTTACTTAACTTAGATTCATCCACATAAAATAAATAGCATGAACACAAGTGACACAAATATTTAACGTGGAAACCCAATTTGGGAAAAACCACTAATTGTAATTAGCTACTAATTTTCACTCTTTTGAAGTGAGCCCTATTAGGAGCCAACCCTATTAAAGGTTACAAAACACACTATTAGGTGTGACCATGTTAGATGATTTAATCTCCATATTAGGAGTTTCCTTGTTATAGGTATTTAGATACTTCAATCTAGAAATGCCACCTTGTTAGAGGATTTACAAATATATATTCCTAGACAACTTTGTCAAGAGATTTATATCACTGCTACAATAGTTAGAGAGTAACAATTAGATGACCTAATTTTTGATGTAATTGAATTGTTGATTATAGATCTTAATTTTGGTTTGTATACTTGATCCTTTCTTATCAAATTTATCTTTACAGCTCCAGAAGGATATTCTACTTATCCATCTAATTCACTTCATGTAAGCATATTCAAATCTTCTATTCACTTGCACATATTCAATCCTCAACTTGACATTATATTTATATCATACACATTGTCAAGATGGCTTGAATACAACTTAGAATACTTAATATTTATCTCCTTAGTCAGGTAGAACCAACAAACAAAACTATTGAACTCAATTTACTAAAACAAAAAAATTCTTTATTAGTCGACCCTAAATGATTAAGACTAACTCAAAAATGATTTTCCTATATTAACCAAGTGAGCTTACTGAACACTACATTTTCAAAAATTTATTTTGGTAACTGAGTGAGTTCGGTTAACATTGGTTCCATCCAAGCTTTCCTTCATTAACCCAGTGAACTCAGTTAACACTCAACTTCTTTAAACTTGTCTTTATCACCCAAGTGAACTTGGTAGACATTGTCTTCTAAGCTTGGAAAGCTCTAGAATGCTTGATAGACACAAGAAGCTTTCTTCAATGCCTAAGTGAGCTCAAAATATACTAACCAGTAAAGAAATAAAATTTTGTGTAACATAAAAAAAATACACAATTAACCAATTATTTTCAACAAGATACAAAAGAATTAGGTGTCAAGTACACATGGAGTTGTGTTGCATAAAATTGTGATGTGAATAATGAGTACATGTTGAGCACATAAACTGAGTGAATGGATGAGACTACAACTATGCACATGTCTACACTTGGATAAAAAATAATCATTACTATTGGATACAATTGTTAATTGTGTATTGTCTTTGATGTTACACAAATGTCATATCAGCCATCAAACAGAGTCTACCAAGCTCAGATGGTCAGCAAAGAAATTTATAGTGTCTATCAAACGTTCCTGTACATTACACAGTAAAGTTAGGTCTTACCGAGCTCACTTGGGCATCAAAGGATCTTGTAGCAGAAAGTTAATGTTAATTGAGCTCCCTAGATTAACAAAGGGAAAGTTCAATGTCTACCGAGTTTACTCAGTCATCAAAGAGAAAGTTAGCTTTTATCGAGCTCACTCGATAGGTAAAGGAAAGTTAGCTTTTATCGAGCTCACTTGGTAAGCAAAGGAAAGTTAGCTTTTACTGAGCTCACTTGGTAAATGAAGGAAGGTCAGTGTTTACCGAGTTAACTTGGTCTTCGAAGAAAGTTGCAAGGTTTGCAATGTTTACCGAGCTTCACTTGGTTAACACTAGGAATACCATTTTGGAGAAATGGTCACTGAGTTGGGTCAGGCAGCAAAGAATTTTATTGTTCTAAAGAATTAAGTTTAATTGTCTTGTGAAGCCAACTCATTTAATATTTTTCAATTGTTGTAACTTGTAATTGAGCCAACTTGACAATCTGAAAGGTATAAATGAAAGGTCAAGTTGTGAATTCATTAGATGGAAGTGTGTGGATGCATAAGAGTGCAAATTTATGAATAAGAGGATATATGAGTGAATGTTGAGGAAGGATTAGATATCCTTATGAAGCTGCAAAAATTGTGTTTGATCAGTAAAGATCTAGTGAAGCAGAATAGAGATTTGTATTCAGCAAAGATAAGTTGCATATATTTTAGATCACTTCATTGTTGTTTTCTAATCATTGTAACAGTGATTCAAAACCTCTTAACAGAGTTGGTTTGACAACCATTTTGTAAATCCTTTAACAACGTGACAATTCAGTTGAATTTTTTTAAAGACCTCTGACAAGGCCACTTCTAACAGGGTGATCAAATCCTCTAACAGGGTCACACCTAACAGTGTGTTTTGTAACTTTTAACAGGGTTGGCTCCTAACAGGGCTCACTTCAAAGGAGTAAAAATTGGTTACTAGTTACTTGGTGGTTTTTTCCAAATTGGGTTTCCACGTTAAATCTAGTGTCTCTTGTGTTCATGATTTTTTTTTATGCATGCATGTTAACCACTTTAAATGCTTAAAAAAGTTAACAGAACATGTATCTAGTTTCAGCATTTATTTGTATGGTTACCAAGTGTCAGCAACAATTTTATTTTAAGACATCCAAAGATTTGTGAATTTATTTTTGTGGTAATTGATTCGCCCCTCCCCTCTCAGTTACTCCATCTCTATTTTCAACAATTGGTATCAGATTTTTTGGTGCTTGTAGGAAAGATTTCAAAGATCTAAGCCAAAGATTAGGATCTCTTACAAGAGGGAAATTCCAAGGCTTAATAGAAATAACTTCTCATCATGGCAAGGGTTGATGAGACTTCATCTAGCTTCTATTGGAGATACAAGACTAAAATACCTTGATGAAAAATATGCAGAACTAATTGGTACACTATCTGTCAATGATATTGCTACAAAGAAGACTCACAACATTATGATGATAGATATAGCATCTAGTCTGAGTTATGAAGAATTTGATGATATCAAGGACTGCAAATCTGCCTTTGAAATGTGGGAAAAATTGAAAGAGATCTATGGAGGAGATGATAATGTTAGAAGAGCCAAAGCAAAAAGTCTGAGAGCACAATTTGATCAAATGAGGATGAGAGAGGATAAAAACATTGCAAAATATGTTTAAAGAGTTAAAGCATGTGTTAGTGCAATGAAAGCTTCTAGAGGAGATATTAGTAAAGAGAGTTATAAGTAAAGTTATCTGAACTCTACTTCCCATTTATGCAATCAGAGTTTCTAAAATTCAAGAAAGAAGATGTGAAGCAAATCACAAGATAAATCTAGAGGCTATAGTTGGAAGATTGACTGCATTTGAACTAGACAACTTTGATAACTATGTTCCATCTTCCAAGAACATTGAATTAGCATTTGAAGCCAAACTTTAACTCAAGGAGAAAGGAAAAAAGAAATCTCAGTCAAAAAGTGAAGATGAATCAAACCAAAGTTTAGACAGTGATCTTGAATTAATTGAAGCCCTTCTAGCAAGGAAATATTCTAGAGGCAGAGGAAAATACAAAGGTAAAGTACCTCTAATCTATTTTTCATGTAAAGAAGTTGGTCATATTGCTGCCAGGTGTCCAAACAAGTAGAATAAAAATGAAGAAAAAGATCACAAATGGAATGGCAAAAAAGATTTCAAATCATTCAAGGATAAAGGTAAGAAAACATGTTTTATGGCTAAAGATTCTAATGATTCTAATGATGAAGAAGAAGATGAAATTGTCTACATTGCTGTAAAAGATGAATCTAATAACGATGAGGAAATGGCACTCATTTCTCATATGAGAAAAAATGATACATGGATCATAGATAGTGGTTGTTCTCATCACATGACTGGTGACAAAATTAAGTTTGAATACTTTGAAGACTACGATGGTGGCAGTGTAAGATTTGGTAACAATGAACCTTGTTATATAAAAGGGAGAGGAAGAATCTCTCTAACCAAAGAACTTATATGTGATAATGCCTATTGGGTAAAAAGACTAAATCATAATTTTTTAAGTGTGGCACAGCTACTCAATAATAGATTCAAAGTAGAATTCATGCATGGTAAAGCAAGACTGCTAGATAGAAAAGGAAAGATGATTGGATCAGGTACTCAAACTAAAGGTAACTTGTTCTATCTTGAACTAGGTGAATATTCATGTCTCATTGCTCAAGTTGAAGAAAGTTGGTTATGACATAAAAGGTTTTGTCATGTAAACTTTGATAATCTGGTAAAGATAAGAAAATTCAAGAAAGTTAGAGGCATTCCTAACATAAAAAAAACCTGAGGTCGGTCTATGCAAAAATTGCCAGATTGGAAAGATGGGAAAGACTAGTTCTAAAAGCAAAAACTATCAGTCTGAAGATATATTAGAAATTGTGCATACTGATCTATGTGGACCCATTGGAATTGAGAGCTATACTGGAGAAAAGTTCTTCATTCTATTTGTTGATGATTACTCAAGAATGATGATAGTCATGTATCTAAGAAACAAATCAGAAGCATTTGAAAAGTTCAAATGGTATTTGGGCAGAGTAGAAAAGGAAACAGGGAAAAGATTAAAATTCTTGAGGTCAGACAGAGGTGGAGAATTCATTTCACATGAGTTTAATAACTTTTGCATTGAAAGAGGAATCAAAAGATAGGTATCAGCCCCTGGAACACCCTAGCAAAATGGAATAGCTAAAAGAAGAAACAGATCCATCATGGATTGTGCAAGAACTTTAATGATTGAAAAGAACATTGCTATCAAATAATGGAAAGAAGCTATCAACACTGCAGTCTATACCTTGAACAGAGTACAGCTGAAGAAAGACTCATTCAAAACCCCCTATGAATTATGGTATGGTTATAAACCTAATGTAAGTTACCTTAAAGTATTTGGAAGTAAATGTTACATTTTGAAAGAATCTAGAAAAGGAAAATTAGATGTGAAAGGTGATGAAGGTATATTCTTTGGATACTCATGCAAAAGTAAGGCATATAGGCATTTGAACTTATCTACTCACAAAGTCATAGAAAGTGCACATGTGAAAGTTGATGAGTTTGCATAAAGGATTGAAGAAGAAAGAAAAAGGGAACCATAAGATTATAAAAGGTTTGTCTTCAGTGAACCTGATTCAGAACCAGTTACATCAGAGAATCAGGAATCTTCTACTCCTGAGTCATCTATAACCAAGTTATGGGAAGTTCAAATTGAGCCACAACTTACCGAGCAAGTGTCTACTGAGTTTGAAAAACCCAAACAAATATCTACTGAGCAGACAGAACCTGAAGTTGAAATGCAAGAAGATAATAATGAAATCCATTCAAAAGGCAAGGAACCTGTATTAGCTAATTATGTTAGGAGACATCATTCAGTAGATCAAATCATTGACGATAAATTTGAAGGAACCATGATAAGAAATAAGTTGAATGGTACTTGTTTACTTGTTGACTTTGAACCTACAAATGTCAAAGATGCATTGGAAAATGATAGTTGGATTGAGGCTATGAATGAAGAGATAGTGCAAATAGAGAAAAAAAAGACATGGACTCTTGTACCTAGACCTAAAGACAAAAATGTGATTGGAACTAAGTGGGTATTCAGAAACAAGTTGGATGAAGATGGTAAGGTATCAAGAAACAAAGCTAGACTGGTATGCAAAGGATATGCTCAAGAAGAAGGAATAGACTATGGAGAAACTTTGCCTCCTGTTTCAAGACTGGAAGCAGTCAGAATCTTACTAGTATATGCTGCTCACAAAGGATTCACAGTTTATCAGATGGATGTCAAGTCAGCATTCCTCAATGGTATACTGGATGAAGAGGTTTACATTGAAAAACCTGAAGGTTTTGTTGATCCAAATAAGAAGAACATGGTCTGCAAATTACACAAGGCATTGTACGGTCTTGTAGATGCTCAAAAATGGTTCACATCTATGGTTTCATCGCTTCTTCATACTAATTTGTCCCATTTTCTCATTCTACTAACTTTGATCTTTTGGCCAGATTGACCGTATTTCATCATTTGTATCCCCTTTCACATCAATTTCAAATCAATTCGAAATCATATCAAATCAAGTCAAAATCACCCCAAATCAACTCAGAATCACCCCAAATCAACCCGAAATCACTCGAAATCAATCCTAATCAACCTGAAACATATCAAACATCTCAAATCAATCATCATTTATTCACTTCTAGGAATTTTTGTGGTTTTTAGTGTCTTGGAAACCTATCAACCTATCAATCTTATCAATCTGACCTTAGTATTGTCGTGACTCTCGGTGCTAGGTCAAACTATCATTCATGTCATTCAATCTTTGACATTGTTGAGGCTTTCAATGTCAGATCATGGCATCATCAACCATTTTAATAATATTGATAGTGTCCGTCGATGTTACTATGATCAAACCTTATCAATCAATTTCAATCTTGTAGAATTTACAATGTTGGTTAAATGTTACATATCAAAAAATTCATGTCATGTGTCCTTGGCATGTTATCAAATTTAATCAATCAATTTTACCATGGCTTTGGTCTACCTTTTTATCATCTTATTCCATATCCATCATTGTCACATTTTTGTCAAAGAATACAGTCGCATTCATTTAATCAATTTGGCCAATTATCTACTAATTTTCTCTATAGGATTAAATAACCCATAATTTAATCCTATTCTTTCTAATTATTCTTCCTAATTATCATCCTCAATTAATTAATTTTATTAATTAATTGGTTTATCATCTACAAACCATGGAAATTCTTAATTTCCTCAGTTCCATTCTCCATCATTAATTCCATTTTCTACTAATTCTTATTTTGTGGAATAAAAGGATTTTAAATTCGAATATTCTATAAAATATTGCATCATCATGACACTTGGATGTGACACCTCGTAGATTCTCCTTTGACACTTGGCTGAGATTTGTCATAATCAAATATTATTACCTCTTACGCATGTCTCTATTTGGCTTCTTTGTCATAGATTCTTGGCTTTAAGTGGGTTGAGGTGTCTTATGACGCGTCATAGATTCTCTTCCACATTTAGCCAAGTTTGACTTGCATGTGTCATAGAATCTCACAATTGGCATATTTTTTCATATGCATCATGGATTCTCAAAGGAATCTCTTGCCACATTGCACATCTATGGGTGACAAATCCAATGCCCTCACTTTGAGAGTTGATTATAAAATAGACACTCTTTCTCTCATTTTTGGTCCTTGTCTTCTTGAAGTCTTGGAAGCCTTTAGGTCCTAATTTCTTTTAGATTTCTCACTCCATCTCTCACATTCAAATCACAAATTCGAGCATTCTCATGGAATTATTTACATCATAGACTTTTGCTTCAATTTTTTGTGCACTATAGGCAAATTGGAGCTACAATCATTTGGAGAAGAAAGAAGGACATGGGAGCTACAAATGGAAAAGGGAGTTTTTGATTATGTTTGCTTTCTTTTGTTTAGTTTGGCTTTCATGGTAGACTAGTGGGTGCTAATATATGTTGATTGAGTTTGTGATTTTCTCATAGTATGTTATGCATTTTAACCCATTTTCTAGTCCTACAGGTCTGAAACAAGCCCCTAGAGCATGGTATGAAAGATTGCATAACTATCTTATTCAGATAGGTTTTCAAAGAACTAGTGATAATAGTAGCTTCTATATTAAGGAAGGACTAGATAATAAGATTGTCTTGGTAGAAATATTTGTAGATGATACTATTTTCACAGGGAATGATGATCTATGCAAAGAATTTTCAGAACAAATGAACAAGGAATTTGAAATGTCTATGTTTGGTGAGATTAAACTTTTTGTTGGTCTTCAAATTCAATAGAATATAAATGGTATCTACATTACTCAATCAAAATACATCAAAGAGATATTGAAAAAGTTTGGAATGGAAGATTGTAAACCAGTCAGGACTCCTATGTGTACCAAATTAAAACTTACGAAGGAAGATGAATCAAAAGAAGTAGATCAAATAGTGTATAGATCTATGATTGGAAAGCTGCAGTATGTCGTTCATACTAGGCAAAATATTGCCCTTGCAATTGGTATTGTAGCAAGATTTTCAGCAAAATCAAGAGAAAATCACATGATGGAAATCAAAAGAATAATGAGCTATTTGAAAAGAACTGAAGAGTATGGTTTATGGTATAAGTTTGGAGGAAATTTGGATTTGAAAGTATTTACTAATGTTGATTGGGCAGGAAACCTTGATGAAAAAAAAAGTACAAGTGGAGGTGCATTCTTTTTTGGAAAGAGGTTGATTTCTTGGACAAGAAAAATGTAGAATTGTACATCTCAATCTATAGCAGAGGTAGAGTATGTTGTTGTAGTAGTAAACTGTTCTAATATTGTTTGGTTCAAACAATTGTTGGAAGGCATGAAGATAGAAATCAAAGAACTAGTTGTTAT
Organism: Cupressus sempervirens; assembly: GCA_028749045.1. Classification (NCBI taxonomy): domain Eukaryota; kingdom Viridiplantae; phylum Streptophyta; class Pinopsida; order Cupressales; family Cupressaceae; genus Cupressus; species Cupressus sempervirens. Next base: position 737,910,711 of record CM053791.1, on the reverse strand, counting down.
GTTCTGTGATAATACAATTGAAATCAACATATCTAAGAATTCAATGATGCATTCCAAAATCAAGCACATTGCAATAAAATATAATTTTGTCAGAGAATTGGTGCAAGATAAGGAGATTAGATTGGAATATGTTCATACAAAGGAACAAATTGCTGACATATTCACTAAACCATTACCTAAGGATGCATTCCTGTATCTAAGACGTAAGTTAGGAGTCACTCCCCTATCTGAAGTTCAATAAAATAAAGTTTTAGTGATGCATCAACTCATACTAGATTGAGGATCTATCAGTTGATGCAGCATAACCAAAAAATACTACATATGAATTAGTACTAAAGGTACATTGAAATTCATTTGAATTGAGTTATCTTTGGCATGTGTTGTCAAAGAGGGAGAGTTTTACTATCATATCTCTCTGAAATTTTTTGAAAATATAAAGAATTTGTTATGTAATTCCTTCATAGAGGGAGATTACTATAAGAAGGAGAGTCTTCTATCTTAAAGGGAGAATTATTGACATGTTATGTTGCCATATAAGAGAAAGACTTGTCTTCAAATTTCATTTCTGCTATGACATGTTGTGTTGCCATCAATGCCAAAGAGGGAGATTGTTGGATACAATTGTTAATTGTGTATTGTCTTTGATGTTACACAAATGTCATATCAACCATCAGATAGAGTCTACCAAGTTCAGACGGTCGAAAAAGAAATTTACAGTGTCTTTCAAACATTCCTATACATTACACAGTAAAGTTAGCTCTTACCGAGCTCACTCGGGCATCAAAGGATCTTGTAGCAGAAAGTTAATGTTAACCGAGCTCCCAAGATTAACAAAGCAAAAGTTCAATGTCTACCAAGTTCACTCGGTCATCAAAGAGAAAGTTAGCTTTTATCGAGCTAACTCGATAAGCGAAGGAAAGTTAGCGTTTACCAAGCTCACTCGATAAGCGAAGGAAAGTTAGCTTTTATCGAGCTCACTTGGTAAATGGAGGATGGTCAGTGTTTATCAAGTTAACTCAATCTCCAAAGAAAGTTGCAAGGTTTGCACTGTTTACCGAGCTTCACTTGGTTAACACTGGGAATACCAATCTGGAGCAATGGTCATCGAGCTGTGTTGGGCAGCAAAGAATTTTATTGTTCTAAAGAATTAAGTTTAATTGTCTTATGAAGCTGACTGATTTAATGTTTTACAGTTGTTGTAACTTGTAATTGAGCTGACTTGACAATCTGAAAGGTATATATGAAAGGTCAAGTTGTGAATTCATTAGATGCAAGTGTGTGGATGCATAAGAGTGCCAATGTATGAATAAGAGGATATATGAGCGAATGTTGAGAAAGGATTAGATATCCTTATGAAGCTGCAAAAATTGTGTTCGATCAATAAGGATCTAGTGAAGCAAAATAGAGATCTGTATTCAGCAAAGATAAGTTGCATATATTTTAGATCACTTCATTGTTTCTTTCTAATCATTGTAACAGTGATTCAAAACCTCTTAACAAAGTTGGTTTGATAGCCATTTTGTAAATCCTCTAACAAGGTGACAATTCAGTTGAATTGTTTTAAAGACCTATGACATGGCCACTTCTAATAGGGTGATCAAATCCTCTAACAGGGTCACACCTAACAGTGTGTTTTGTAACCTTTAACAGGGTTGGCTCCTAACAGGGCTCACTTCAGAAGAGTGAAAATTGGTAATTAGTTACTTGGTGGTTTTTTCCAAATTGGGTTTCCACATTAAATCTAGTGTCTCTTGTGTTCATGATTATTTCTTTATGCATGCATGTTAACCACTTTAAATGCTTAACAAAGTTAATAGAACATCTATCTAGTTTCAGCATTTATTTGTATGGTTACCGAGTGTCAACAACAATTTTATTTTAAGACATCCAAAGATCTATGAATTTATTTTTGTGGTAACTGATTCACCCCTCCCCTCTTAGTTACTCCATCTCTATTTTCAACAATTACTTCTAGTAGACACTATTTGTGTCATCTTCTAAATTGGTTCTTTCTCCCTTCAAAACTAACAACATGTAAGATACCAAAAAACTTTGTGTATGGACTTCATGAACTTCATTCTTAACAATTGGTCTTGATTCCTAAACATCTCAAGCTTTTGTAAAATGGAGATATGAACAAAAGCTCCAAACATTTACTTTAGTTGTAGTTGATTTCATTATTGTGTGAAATCTATAAATCTCTTGTAAACTCATGGTCTAGAACATAACCATAAGTCTTCCACACATTTTATTTTGTAAAAAAGTTATACAAACATTGTAATGTTTTTAATTTTAAACTCCACTCAATTGTTGAAATAATCAAATCGTTTTATTCTTAGAAGAATATAGGTCACATTGGATTGGTACCTTGGAACATATGGTATAAGCTTATGCCACAAATGATGTCATTAGTATTTCTTTTTAATTGTTTATAGTTTTTAGTCTTGGAATATTTAATACTTTTATCTTGGATAGTGCTTCAACTTTTTTGCATTGTCAAAACTAAAATATTGACTTGTATTATTACTTCAAGACTAATAATATAACAAAGGGGAGAATGTAAGATTATTCCATTAATAGAAATTACATAATCATATTTTACTTATTAGATATTGACAAATCAATTTTACTGATGTTGATATAATTGTTTCTATACTTTATAATAAATTCAACCACTTTCAAGATAGTACTTCCAGAATACTCAGGGTCTTATCTTTGTGGTAGACAACAATGATAGGTTGTGTATTTGAGGAAAGGGATGAAGTTTAGAACATTTTGAATGAAGTAAATAGATTTGGGATCCCTCTATCATCTTCATAGAAAGTATGGGGTAAAGAAAATATTATAAAATAATGTTGAAAGTGTATTAAGGCTTAGACAATTCAATAATAGAAAAAATAGTGTGATATTGACCATTGTTTCTTTCCTAATTAATTTTTTTGGCCACATTGAGATGTCTAGCTAGGGTTTCAAACATATATTCTCCAAACCATAGCTATTTTAACTGAAACCATATACAACATGAAATGGACTCTCCTATCTTTCATTTGAAACTAGTTTGAGGATTTTCCAATGGTTATATTGATAGATATTGAAGTTTGAAGTCAAATAATTTTGTTTTATGCCAGATTACGACCTCTTAGTAATTTTATGTGGATTTGTCCCTCATTTCTCCACCTTTTGACATTAGACTTGTTGTAAATGATAGATAACAATTTTTCCCAACTTCTTATGAGGCTTTTTTTTTGTATTTGAATCCATACAACAATGTGGTAAATGAAAAACTAGTCATTATTGCAATAAAACACAATTTTTTTGATTGAAATATGCCTTCTTACAAATAAACTTTCTACACTTTGTTTTCATTGGTTTTCAATCACCAATTTAATGATTTTCTTCCAATTAAAACCAACTTGGAGGTTATGAATATTGGACAAACAACTTTTAAAATAGAAGGTAAACATCACCTTTTGTTCTCAATAATCTTGTTGCTGAAAATAGTTAAAACAAATTTTGAAAATTACTATCTTAAACATATTAAGAACTTACATATTTATTCTAGTGATTAGTTCAACCCTCTTACACATCTACACAAACTTTTTCCATTTGACCATTGTAGACTTTAGGATTTATAACTCATCCTAAGTCACTAGGCCTTACATATGAGGACTTATTACAATTTTAGGACCTCTTGATCCTCACTGGCACTTGGCCATGTTATGGAGGTATTGCACCATCATTTTCTTTATCAAAGTTTTCTTTCAAGGTGGTTGCCTGCATGAGTAATGTGCCAAAATGGGTGAAATGCCCAAAAATAAAGATGGGTGTGGTTTAAGGAAAACTGGTTGAAGGGCTTAATTGGTAAGATAAAGGAAGAGTAGTGAACAAGAAGCTCTATGAATATAACCAAATATGCAAATCAAGCATTATGGGACATGAAAATTGAAGCCTTGTAAGTCTTTATGACATCTTGACATTGCATTGATATAATTTTAATAGAGGAAATACCATGCTTGGTTTCAAAAATTTAAGGACATAGGTTAGAATGCTAGCAATTTGTAGGACATGTAATTTTTATAACCTAGATAAATGTATGAAAATTTTGATTGTTGCCAAGATTTCTAACAGATTTATTATAACAAGTCTAGATGAATAAATGCTTGTGCTTGAGTTCTTACTACAAAATTTGAAAAAGAGCTCAAAGTCTTATCTATCATCTTTTTCTCATACTATTTCTTCCTAAGACATTTATTTTCACAACTTTAATATCTTTCTTCAAAAGGGTTTCATCTCCCCCTACTTCTAAAACTCTATAGACCATTACACTACTTAAAATTAGTACAATGTTTCCTTTCTATTTTTTATTAGAAGCTCTTTTGGTCAAATTTACTATTTTTGGAATCCTTAAACTCCAATACTTCATTTTTACATATAGGGGGTAAGATAATTTAGATTGATAAACTATTGGATAGCCTCAATAGTATTTGTGGGTTTCAGTCATCATTAATTAATAGGTAGATATTACTCATGATTGCTCAAAGAAGTTTATTTTATATTATGTTTATAGTAGGCATAATTTAAATGGTGAAACTATTATTGGCCTCTCCTTATGAGTTCCTTTTCTACTATTTGAAGTTACACTAAATCCTTTTTTAGGTGAATAATCTAGACTTAATGTGTTTATTTTATATTCTATTGTATAGCTTTTTGGTAATGTCATTGCGATCCACCATGAGCAAGTGCATAAAATCAATTTTATTGTCAAAATGTGTAATAGGTCATACAAATTGACTAAATAAAAACCTTTATTAAAGTCTTTAAATTTAGTAGCCATGTACTTAGGGAAGGTTTTTGAAGTAGAATTGTTAATGTTGTGGAGCTTAGATTTTAGTAACATCATGGGTCATATAAAATCTGACATCATATGAGTGATATAAAATCTAATATCATGAGTGATATTGATAGGTCACCCTTTTAGTTCTTCCTCTACAGTGTACATGGGCTTTTGCATCAAGGATAATAATTAGTCTTATCAATAGAGATGGAGGATAGAAGCTAGAAGTATTTATAGGAAAGGGCCAAACAATACTCCTATGTCTTCATTCAAAGCTCAAAGAAGTTCAACCCATTTTGATGATTTCTCTTCTAGTGCTTCTAATAATTGTGAAAGAGTTACATATAGATTTAACAAAACCTACATGGACTACATGTTTTGATTGTTAGATTAAATAATTAATTATTAATTATTTATTCTATTTACTTAACCTTAGTTAGGTAAATGCAGCTATTTAATATTTTGTATTTAATGCATGTAGTGGTTAGTTATTGACAACACGGGAGTTTGTTCCCTTCTAGCATGTTCCATCTTTTGTGGATGTGTGCTGAGTTGTCAAGCTTATCTTCTACCACCTTCCAGCTTGTTCTACAAGCTTCCATGAGTTCTTTATAAGCGGACTCTCTCATTGTATTTTCATCACATAACATTTGTGCATATTGTAAATACATTTTCATTGTGTTTGCATACTTGTGGTCTCTCATGTCCATTTAGGGTTTTTCCCTTGCTCCATGCTCTTCCTTTTCTTGGCTTCTCTTTGACAAGTTTTCGCATGTAGGTGATCTTGGGCGTCTTTGAAGTTGGCTTTCTTCAACTCCAACATTGATGTTGGTGTTCTTCATAAAGTAAACTACTAATTCTATGCCCCATAGTCATTACTCTTTTGGTGCTATATAGTATATTATAGTTGTGATCAAAATAATTTAATTAAGTAATGTCTAATTTCAATTGTTTTCCTATTTCCCCAAGCTCTTGAAGTTTTTGCAAAATTTAGGAAGCAAGGTCACAAGAATTATATTTGGTTGGGGTTGAACTTGATAGGGACAAACTATTTAGCTTAAATCAAGATAGGAATATTGTAGAAGCAGTTGGGGACAATGATGAACATGGAAGAGATGCTATGACTAATGAAGAAATTATGCTTCAAGGTGTTGAAGAGTTTTAGATTTCACCATCCAACAACCTAGAAACTAGTGGGTCTGAGTCTGATAGTAATTCCTCTAAGAGTACAATCTACTGAAACCAAGAAGACCCTATGGGTATCTTTAATGACTGGGAATCTCATCTAAGTGTAGCTGACATGATTAGCTGTAGTGGAGGGGAGTTGGAAGATTCCTTCAGATATAAAGTAAATGATGATATACTTTTTATTTATCCATCCTTCATTTTTAACAACTAGGAAGATCTTACAATGGTTCCACATATTGGAACTGATGGAAAATCTGAAGTTTCATACATAGGGAATAATTATATTTTTATAGGAAGCATTCAAATTCTCCTCTCAAAGAGCACAAATCATAAGCAAAAGGACTCACTAGAATATATAAAGGCTAACTTTGAAATCCTAAGCACTACACAAATAAATGTTTTAGAAATATGAAATAACTATTTGAATGCTACTAAAAAAGATCAAATTGGAGAGTTGCAATAGGGAAATAGGCAGAAACCAATTCATTTAACAATAGATAAAGGCAAGGTTAGAAGCTATAATGAATTATTTACTTTATTTTCATCTATGAAGATAGAACAAAGAAGTCACACTTTTAGGGGTATGGAATTTTATTTTTCAACCATGCATTTTGATTAGCAACATTTGATGTTAACAAATTTTGACATGCATTTCATTACAAGGTAAGAATGTGTATTTAGTATTGATGCTAAAATGAGTTGAGACAAGGCTGGAAGGCCAAGACATTGATGGGAAAAGGTTAATTATTATTGAATTAGTGGTTATTTGATAATATTGGTCAAGTCCACTTATTTGTTTGTAACAATATTTAGTAAAATCATTTTTACATTGTTTGTATGGACATTTTATTGTCTCAAAAAAAGTGGACCATCTTCTTCATCAAGATACAAGTATTGAAAATTTGTGCAACACGTATGAGGATTGGACACCCTAGATATGAAGCCTCAATTTTTTTTCATGGGAAAGTGTATTTCATTTCAGGTTGTTCATATACCTATTATGATATTCCAAAAAGTGTATTTATCACAGACCTCTTAGAAGTCTAGTTGTTGTATTTCTTCATTTGGGCTATCTACATATATTTGCATTAGTCTTTAATTATTATTTCAAAGAATGGAATCATGGAAAAGAAATTCATCCAACACCATATTGGATGTGCAAGGAATGGTTGCTCTAGCTGAATAGCAAAACAAACAATCTCCATTAAATAATGTTTTCTCTTCAGCTATAATATTCACATTACTATTGATCTTTTTTTTCTTGGATCGATAAATGGCCAAAGTGTAGATTAATTATTATTTATTGTAATTAATTATTTATATGTGTTAATTGAATTTGAACCCAAGACCTCCCACATGAGAGGCTCACAAGTTACTGTTGTGTTGTAGGCTCTTACCTACTATTGAGCTATTTTTTATTAATGGTATATTTAGATAATTTTTAGCCTTATCTTGTAGATGTCCATGATATAATTGAAACATAATTTATTCCTACCTTTTTATATTTGTTTTGCAATTACCTTTTTTATCATAATCTCTCATGTGCCCAACTCTATCTAATCATCCTTTCTGGCTCACCTCTAGCTCCTTGGCCTTTGTTAGTGTATCCTATAGCCATCTCTCCTTCCTCTTTCAGAAAGTGACCTCTTGTAGAGGAAGATACTCATGCCACCTTGTCCCCTATGGGAGTCTAGCTATATGAGATATACCTCTATATTAGTTGATCAATCACAAAGAGAAAATCATTGAAATGCATTATTCTCTCTAGATTGACAATATTAGAGTTCAAGTTTCATGCAACCAAATTTTTTATTCAGTCTACAATATAATTGAAATTTGATCCCACACTTATCTTATTATCATCTTCCAAACAAAAATAAGTAAGATTGTAAAGGCATATATCAGGGCTACTGATTCTTCTTTGTCACAATAGTTTCAAATAGTCTATAATAATTTGAGAGTCATTTTCACATTGATGTAGGTACCCACTTGGATATTAATCTTCAAGGAGATGAATCATATTAGGACTTTTATTTTATCAAGATTGTGGATCCTATAATACTTCTCATACATCTTCGAATGAAGAGGTGAGGGTGAACTATGTCCATGCAATTCTATGTAATGGTCTTAGAAAATATCATGTCATTAATTCAATTTATTGCCAAATTTATATTAGAAATTATTGATTATTGATAAGTAGATTTTTTTTTTTTTATAAGTGTTGGTAGTGTTGCATGTTACTAGTTACCCTATCATGTTGAGCATTTTTTTTATCATATTCTTCTCATTTTTCTATGTCAACTTGGCAAGATTTCTTGGATCAAGATATCTTTATAGTTGTCTCTGTAACCATTAGACAATAATACATATAAGTTTTAAATATGGTTACTAACATTTAAGTGATTTTTTAAAGTTGATGTCCTAATTAAGCATTTGATTCTTTAGTGATGGTTTTATTTATGGATTTCTCATCACTTGGTTCTGGTTTTTGTCAATATTCTCTTTGTATTATGTTCAAGTGACATTTAGTTTCTTGGTAGTTGTTTTCCTTATTTCTCAAACATTTCGGATATATGAAAATTAGAAACTAAGAAATGTTAGAGAATTAAAATTATGGTCCAGTAGCTTTATTGAGATGCAATTCAAACTTTTCAATTTGTTTAATATCGTTGTTCTTTTAACAATAATTAGTTATTGTTCTTCACTACATAACAATGTGCATATGCATCCACTATCTAGAAAGAATTCATGACCCTAGAAGGAAGAAACTAGTAATCTCATCCTTGCATAAAATGCTCTCAAGTTTTGAACAATTTCAATTTCCTTGTGCTCTATTATTATCAGATATCTAACTATTTGGATAGTTGTTGTCTACCTTACAGGTATTATTACAATAAGGTTACAAAACATTCAAAGTGGAAAATTCCAAATGATCTAAGGGTTTGTATAGCCATTTCATTGTGTTTGTAGAAAATTGAAGTATAGAATTTCCCTTATATTTTTGTTTGTAGAATAATATAGGTAGTTTTAACTATGAAAAATGCTGATTTTGTGCTTAAGTGATTTCTCCTATGAGAAGGAATTTTCTATACTTGTTTGTTACTACCTAATTATAGAATGTATCATTGTGAGCTACTAAATAATTTAGTAGTTAGGTTTTAAGTTTTAGCTTGGGTATCTTTGGAATATGATTATTCATGTTATAGGAATTGGCCTATGTTATTTTCCCAAATAATCCAAATAAGAAAAGGATTTCAACAATATTTTTAACAATGTGCAAAGCACATGTTTTGCCAAGTTGGTCTTTACTTGCAAACCTTAGTGAAACACAAAAGCATCCACTCAATGTTGGCACTTGGTATTACCTTGATAAAAGTCATATTACACACTTAGAATACTCTCAAGACTTAGAATCTTTACCCAAGAAACCAAACTTTCTCAAACCTCACTACCATCCAACCTTTATTGGTGTATCCTGCACTATTGTAGATTCACCATCTTTTGAAGTAAGGCCAATACATGTTGAGCCCATCATTAGTATGTAAATTTCTCTATTGCACTACTAGATCATTTCTCGGTTGACTTGGTGATTTCTATTCTTATGTAATATTTTATTGGGATTTATTTTCATATTTTTTAGTAAACACTTATCCACTCAAATTTTTAGATAATGTTTCACAAAAACTCTGATTTTGGGATTAAACAACATAGTTTTAGACTTTTATCCTTGTCCAACTCTAGACTATTTATTGTTACGGACTTTATAGAGCCTTTTACTTTTGTTTGTGAATGATCTCAACTAATTTAGAAGAAGCTAGTTCACTGAGAACATTGTAATTTTGCATTATTTAGTGTTGTATAAATAGTCTCACTATATTTTAGTGTTAAATTTAAGGTTTTATAAATTTTTATTTGTGTGCACTAAGAATATTATTTAATTGCATTATTTACTATTTTGTAAATATTTTCATTTTATTATTAGTGTTAACATCTAAGTTTGTAGAAATTTTTAATTGTGGCTAACCACAAAAATGTGGCACAAGAAAACATTCTTGTATTAATAAGTACATGGATGGTACAGATCATGAAGAGTTTAGTGTATGCTTTATCTAGGTCATCTGTTTATGACTAGTCGCTTTTCATCTATTAGTGGAGTTTCATGCCAATGGCTAGTAAAGAGTGTCACTAAGTTTGACAAATTGGAATTATTTTTTGAAATAAAAGGTTCCTTTCAACTATTAGCTTGATTGGATATTGCCTTATTGCTCCCATTTCAAGAAATATAGGTTCATAACCTTTTTAGATGCTATATTGAGAATGAAATGAAAAAAAATATATATATATATATATATATATATATATATATATATATATATATATATATATATATATATATATATATATATATATATATATATATATATATAATGTATTCATTAAAAGGTACTAGCTCAATGGAAGAGCACCTGCTATACAAGTAGGAGGATGGTGGTTTGATTCCATCATGCCCTATTATGACCAAGTACACTACCAAATGTGTAACTAAATATGCTATTGAGTATGCGACTAAATATGTGACCAAATATACTATTAAATATGTTACTAAATACACTGTCAAATATTTGCCAAATATGTGACTAAATATGCTATTGAATATGCTACTAAATATGTGTCCAAATATACTATTAAATAAACTACCAAATATGTTAGTAAATATACTAAATATGTTGCTAAATATGCTACTAGATATACCATGCTAAATATGCTACTAGATATACCACTAAATATGTGACTAAATCAATAATCAAAATCAATGTTCAAATAAGTGACTAAAATCATTTAGTAGTAAATTTAGTAGTCTTATAAATGACTAGATATTAATTACTATTAGTCACACAAAAAAAAAAAGTCAAATATATATGAAATTTAGTAGTTTTTTTAATCACATATTGTTATTTTTGTACTAGTGAAAGTAAACCATCCTATGGCTATCATCCCTACTAGGGTTTTCCCTTGCCCAAGATTTCCCTACTTAACAAATAATGGTGTTATGAGTTCTCTATGTGCATGGTTATATTTACTATTCAAAATTGTTGGTTTACATTCATATGGAAGTTATAAAGTAATTAACAATATTTAGTTGTGGTAAAAACCTTTTAGAATATTGATTCACACCCCCCCCCCCCCCCTCCCCCATTATTATCTATTTCTAATAGAAGGACTAAAGAAGAATTTTCTTAGTTTGGTCAAGTTTAATAACGTTGGATTCAAAGAAGGATTCATGAATAGAAAAGCCAATTTGTTGGATGGAGATGTAAATCTAGTTGGGATTAGTAATCAAACAAGAGGTAATCTATTCTACCTAGATCTAACTGCAAATTCATGTTTCATAGAAGTTGATTATCACATAAAATGTTGTATCATGTGGACTTTGACAACTTGGTCAGTATAGTAAAGAACAAAAGGGAGAGAGGTATAACAAAGTTGAAGAAACTTGATATGGGAATGTGCAAGAATTGTCAAATTGGAAAGATGGGAAAAACAAGTTTTAAAAGCAAAAAACTATCACTCTAAAGAAGTACTGGAGTTGGTTTATACAGACCTTTGTGGACCTATTGGCATACAAAGCTATACTAGAGATAACTTTTTCTTTTTTTTGTTGATGATTATTCTGGGATGATGAGAGTTATGTATTTCAAGGATAAATCATAAGCTTTTCAAAAGTTCAAATGGTATCTAGATAGAGTTGAGAAGTAAATAGGAAAGAAGCTAAAAAAGTTAAAATCAAACAAAGGAAGAAAATTCATTTCTAATGAATTCAATAAATTTTGCAATGAAAGAGGAATTAAAAGATAGATATCTAAACCTACCACACCTTAGTAGAATGGTATTTCTAAAAGAAGGAATAGATCAATTATGGATTATGCAAGGACCCTAATGATAGAGAAGAATTTTGCTATTAAATATTTAAAAGAAGCAATCAACACTACATTTTATATCTTGAACTAAGTTCAATTGGAAAAGGATTCAAATTAAACACCTTTTGAATTATGGTATGGCTATAAACCTAATGTGTGTTATTTCAAAGTATTTGGAAGAAAATATTATATATTGAAGGAGTCAAGTAAAAGGAAATTTGATATGAAAACTGATGTAAGGCATATTCTTGGGATATTTGAATAAGAGTAAAGAATATAAATGTTTGAATCTATCTACTCACAAAGTTATAAAAAGTGCACATGTGAAGATTGATGAGTTTGTAGAAGAGTTTGAAGAAAAAAATAGGAAAGAACCTGAAAACTATAGAAACCTTTTTTACTATGAGCCTACTATTGTACTTGAAATTCAATCAAGTGGTAATCAATAGTCTTCACCACCAGAGTCCCTAAAATCCCCATTTAAAACCCAATTATAGCCAATGCAACCTAAGTCATAGTCTAAAGGACCTGGGTCACAATCAAAAGGACCCCAATTTCAACAAGTGAAAATTGAGTCATGTAATGGACTCGAGTCATAGATAGTGGGACCTGAGTGAGATTCAGAAGTTCATGATGAACCTAGTGAATTTAGAAAGAAGGAGCCTAGACTTGTTGGATATGTTAGAAGGCATCATGCACCTAAGAAAATCATTGGAGATTATTTAGTTGGTACAATGACAAGGAAAAAGTTAAAAGGTACATGTTTTCTTACTAAATTTGAACCTAGATCTGTCAAACATGCATTAGAAAATGAAAGGTCAATAGAATCAATGAATGAAGAGATTGATCAGATAGAAAGGAGTAAAACTTGGACTATTCTTCCTGGATCCAATGAGAAGAATGTAATTGGCACAAAATGGGTATTCATAAATAAGATGAATGAGAATGGAGAAGTTTCAAGAAACAAGGCAAGATTAGTTTGCAAGGGTTATGCTCAAGAGAAAGGTATTGACTATTGAGAAAATTTTGATCTTGTTGCTAGACTTGAAGGTGTTAGAATATTGCTTGCATTTGCAACACACAAAGAATTCAAACTATATCAAATGGATGTGAAATCAACATTCTTGAATGGAATCTTAGAAGAGGAAGTCTACATAGAGCAACCCAAAGGTTTCATTGATCCTAACAAAAGGGAAATGGTTTGTATACTACACAAAGATTTGTATGGTCTCAAACAAGCCCCCAGAGCATCGTATGAAAGGTTACTATTGTCATAAAATTTTGCACCCTTGTCCATAGATTTTACCTAAGGACAACCTTGTGAAACATGGAAACAACCTCCAAGTTGTGGGACTTGAACTATGAGGTTGAGTCTCCGAAGAAGGCCAGCTTCCTTTACTATCAAGGTGCACCTAACTAATCTTGGAGAGGAAATGGGAGAAGGAATGCATAGAAGAAAATCTACCTATTCTAACCTAAGGGGGGTGATGCACCAAAAATAGAGTGTTCAAACCAATCTCTACCCATACATGCACTATTGAACCATCATGACACCAAAAGAGATACACATCCAGACTTGTTTTAATCTAAAAATCACATGCAAATCAAAAAAACCCAAATGAATGACACAAGGAAAGAGATGATTCACTTATATACCATTCATAGGCCAAAAGAGATACAGTCATGCAAGATTGTAGATATCTACAATACACCAATGAGAGGCAAATAGTTCTTGCACTTCACATCAATGGCTAAAGGAGATAAGAATGTCATACAATTTAGAGGCAAAGGGGATTTACAGTGAAATTGCAGAGCAATATCAGAGAAAATAGAGAAGTGTCGACCTCAACAAAATCTACAAAAATTTCCTTTAAAGCTTAGGCATACCTAAGATGTTCTCTAACTAAAGTTACTCCACAACCACTACAATTAAGTCGCTTTAGAGATCTGGAGAAAATCTAATCTAGGCATAGATTCAGATACAATGAAATTTGATATTTTGTTGAAACAAGGCCCTAGTAGAAATGATTTCATTAAACCATTTTGACAAAGTAGATGGATAAACTAGGTGGTGAAGTGTTCTCCTGCTATTTAATGGGTTTAGCATTCATTCGAGAGTAGTTGGAATTGATTGTGAGGATCAAATCATACAAGAAAACTTGATTTCCTTTGTTTTTGGCTCATTAGTTAGCAAAGTCAAAGGTCAACTAAATTCTACAACCAAAATGGTCCATGTGGGCCAATAATTTCATTTCATTTTTCCACCCCATAAAGTCTCCACGTGGTTGACCACATCTTCTCAATTAACTGAGCCACCTTCCCAACTTAACCGCAATGTCACATAACTGTTAGCCTTAACTATTAATGCCTTAGTTGTGCCCATAAGGACACGTGTCCTTTAGGCACTTTCTTGCATTATTTAATTACCTTGCATCTTCATAATGCAAGAAAGTGTTGATCATTGATCTCCATAACATCAATGATCATGAGAGATCTTCATTATACTGTGCCTGGCCTTAATACTTATGGGCCCATGAACTACTCAGCATACACCTCAGCATGCCTTGGCCCCACTTGGCATCACCTTGTGGGTTATAAAATCAACCTAACCTTAGAAAGACATGTGGCAGCAAGGCACTTTCTCGCATTCCTTAACATCCTTGCATCTTCATAACGTGGGAAAGCATTGATTGTTGATCTCAATAAGATCAACAATCATGAAAGATCTTCATTATACTACACCTACCTTTGATCTTTACTAAATCAATGATCACAATGCCTGAACTATAAATTATTAATATCATTAAAAGACCAACCAATGACATCATAGGAAATTCAAAAAATGTACGAGGAACACTAACAACTCTGCAATAGGTCTGACTTCTTCTGACAACCAAGAAATTTTATGGCGCATTGAGGTTTGAATGTTAGCAGGGGCTACATGGTGTAAAGGTGCTTGCTCGCATTAGGTAAAGGTAGTGCATTTTGAGAATGTAGGAAAGCGCCTACCATAGATCATGAAAGATCTAATAGTGAGGGAATTGCAAGCAAGCAGAAACATTAAAGTGCATGGTCACTTAGAAATAAGGAAATACATTAAGGTTTTATTTCATTTATTTTCATATTTCCATGGCATTTTGAATACTTAAATATGGAAAGTGACCGTTGGGTGGGCTCAAGTATTTGAATTCAATTTTTTGGCAGGAGGCAAATATGGTTAATAGTTACATAATTATTTCATAAAGATTGGTTTTCAAAGAATTAATGATAACAACAACCTATACATCAAAGAAGGACAATATAAGAAGATTTTTTTCGCAAAAATCTTTGTGGCTCATACATTATTTTAGTGGAAATGATGATTTGTGAAAAAAAATTTCTATGGAAATGAGTAAGGAATTTGAAATGTCAATGTTTGGAGAGATCAAAGTTTTTGTTGGCTTGAAAATTCAATAGATGAAGGATTGTATCTATATTACTCAATCAAGATACATCAAGGAGTTACTATAGAAGTTTGGAATGGAGGATTCTAGACAAATTGAGACAACTATGTCTATTGGGCATAATATTTCTAAAGATGATGATTCCAAGGAAGTAGATTATATTACATGAAGATCAATGATTGGAAAAATTCAATATGTGGTACACACAAGACTAGATATAGCATTAGCAGTTGATTTGGTGGCTAGATTCTCTACTAATCCTAAAAAAAATTACATGATGGAAATCAAAAGAGTCATGAGATATCTAAAAGGTACTGAAGAATATGGTTTGTGGTATAAGAAAGGAGGAAAATGTGATTTGAAGGCATTCACTGATGCAGATTAGGTAGGAATTGTTTATGACAAGAAAAGCTCTAGTGGAGGACAAATTTTTCTTAGAAAGAGGCTAGTTGTTGGAATTCTTTAGAATAAATTAGGGTGGAGCTAAATCAATTATCCAAGGTCTAGATGTATAAATAAAAATTTTCATAGTTTAGTGAACCCATAAAACATTTATTATCATGCATGCATCCATAGGATTTATTCAATCACTTAAAACTTGTAGGTTATTGTCAAATCAATTTGTAGAAATGTAAACATGAAACATAATAGATTCAACAACACATTTGACACAATGATTTATGTGGAAACTCAATTTTGGAAAAATAATCTGTAACATGCTACTCTTTTTCACTCTTCTGAAGTGATGCATATGAAAGGCCAACCCTATTAAAGGTTACAATGCACACTATTAAATGTTACCTTGTTAAAGGATTTCAATCACCCTATTCAAAGTGAGCCTTGTTAGAGGACTTTAGATGATTCACTTGGAATGTCACCTAATTAAAGGATTTACAAGTGAGTGCTAGTTCAACCTTAATCCAAAGGATATACCCTAGACTGATACAATTATTAGAGAGTAACAATAATAATTGATCAAATAACAATTTACAACTCTATTTGTAGATTATAGATCTTTTTTTTAGTCATCCTTCTACTTGGCCTTCACACATTTCAGCTCTCATAGCTTGTTCAACCTTCAAGAATTCATACCCTTAAGCCCTTTTACTTAACATGCTAATGTAGACTCTTCTCTTAGGTCACTTGATGAAGCAAAACCATTGACTCCTTGTCTTCCTTAGGTTCTCACATATGACAAACCTTGCTTCTAACCAACCATTCCTATAAATAGTAAATTAAGATCTTTTGTCATTGATTCTCTATCACCCAATTTAACGTTATGAAAAATTAGGTAGGATTCAATGAATCTACCCATTATTCCATATCACTTCTAGAAACTTCTCCTTCAATCCTCTTTGAATTCATCTCAAAATGGTTTACCTTGAATTTTGTACCACCATCTCATTAATCTTACCTTCTACCTGGTTCATAGAATCCATAAAAATAATTTTTTTGGCTTAGATATATCAAATTCATAATCTTTCCAATAATGCATCAACTTGGCATTAACTTTCTTCTGATGCTTGACACACACTATGTTGTTTGGCATTCTCTATAAAATTACATTGGTGCTTAGAATCAACTAAGCTTTACTCACCACCCACTATTTTTCTTGGCATACACTAGAATGGACTTTTACTTGCCACCTACTAATTTTTTTCTCAGTTTGTAGTGAATTTTCTTGACACTTGCTATCCACTCAGTCAAGCTTTGCAGACAAACTTTGTTTAGCTTGTTCTTCTAAACTTGCTTATTTTACCCAACCTTTGCAACTTTAAGTAGATTATCAATACACCATGTTATCACTATCTTAGCTAATTCTTGTACTCTTACATAACATAACTCAACCTTTTCTCTAGGTGCTATTGTTACATGTTTTGATCAAATCCTCTTCATCAATCAAATAAGTGATACTAGTTAATCATATAAGCAATTGTCTTTTGGTAAACAAATTGTTCTTCTTGATTAAAATCCTAAATGCACAATTTTTTGAAAAATATCTGATTACAACAGTTGGAAAGTTACTTTGGAAAAGACTAACTTTCCTCTGAGTTCATAGATAAGCTCCCTATTGTAGTATGATTTGCAATGAATTATA
The DNA here is from genome assembly GCA_028749045.1 of Cupressus sempervirens. NCBI lineage: Eukaryota > Viridiplantae > Streptophyta > Pinopsida > Cupressales > Cupressaceae > Cupressus > Cupressus sempervirens. The sequence goes on along the minus strand of CM053791.1, from coordinate 737,893,230 downwards.
TTTCTATGTTTAAAATGGGGTACGTTCTTAACCCAAGAATAGGAGAGGTAGACCAAGTTAAGTCTAAACAAGCAAGAAGTGGTATTTTAAGATTGATTAAATCTGTGAATTCATGCATCTTATGAACCTACAAGGCTTAATGATTCAGCAATGCATACTAAGTAATACTAAACTAATTCAATAGGAAATTAAGTAGAGAGAGAGAGAGAGAGAGAGAGAGAGAGAGAGAGAGAGAGAGAGAGAGAGAGAGAGAGAGACTAACTTAAAGGAAAACAAAAAAAAGGATTTCTCTTAAACCTATGATGACAATATTATCATATTTAGTTCCCTACTACAAAACAAGGGAATGAAGTTCTCTTCATTCCTTGTTTTTAATTTAGATGGAAGAGAAAATATACAATTAACTCAAAGTAGAATGGAATAGAAAATAATTGACATAAAATACCATTCAATTGTCTCTACAACATCATGACTTTCATACCAAAAATTAGCTGACCTTTTATTTATCTTTCATTCTAGTACATATAGGATTCTGAGATGTTCATTACAAAGCCATTTAAATCGGTTCATCTCTTCAAAAATGACAAATGGCAAGGAGCCAATTTGTCCATTATAATAATTACATTAAAATATGAAAGAAGTGGAATATGAATTACTTTTCTTTCTTTCCCTTTTTTGATTTTGACCTATAGGCCTTACCGGTGACTATAATTGGAATAAATTCCTCATACCTGTGTACATGTACATTAGTATATCTTAAGATCCATTTAGAATGCTCTCTGGCTAAATCCTTAACAACATTTAATTGATCTTGTAACTCTTCCATAGCCATGTGTACACACTTTTCAAGTTTTTGGAGCTCATAAAATCTATTTTGGTGACCAGAATATATCCTCATTAAACTATCTATGATGTTGGAGAAGTTAGTTTGCATGACAGTTATCCCAATGTATGTCTTCTCTTTTTCACTAGTTTAGGAATCTATATGTAGATCTCTTAGGAATTCATAGTCTCTATCTTGATCCTTCTTCACATTAGCTTTAGTTTCCTTAAACCCTTCCTCTACTGCTATGATCATCTTGAACTTGAACTACATGCTCTAAAGCCTCTCAAATAAAGGTTCACCTCCTTTAGAAAAAATCTTTTCTTTGATGGCTTCCTTAGTCTTCATATGGGTAATCATCTTCAACAAAGAGACACAATCTTCACTTCTAATCTTTTCTACTACCAAGGTAGCTCTATTAGCTAAAATGTTGTCTTTCTCTATTTATAGCCTTAGTATGGCATTGCTAATCTATTCTATGATAGCAAGTCTCCCCAGTTTGAGTTTCCTGCTCCATTCTCTACCAATTTGTTCAAAGTTTTTATCTTCTTAGAGCTAGAAGATGAGAGCTTGGACATCAACAACACTAGGATCACTAGTGATAGGCATTATGGAGATGCTTTCCAATAGGGTGACCAATTTCTTAATGAAGCCATTCAATTCTTGGATTTCTACCTTCATTTTGACCTTTGATAATTTGAGATTTTCAAGCTATCCCTCTATTACCTCATTTTTTGACTTCCACAACTTAGTGTCATGCCTAGCCTCCCTAAGATCCATTAACTATAAGCAAAATCATCTATAAATATATCCTTGATTCTTCTTTCTTTCGTAGGATTTGCAATCTCCATTGTCAAATGTCCTATTTCAAGATCTTGTCTAAGGATGGATGAGGTATTCTGCTTCTTGACCTTGCTTAGTGCTAATCTAGAGTAGATAGCAAGAGATAAGTTATCTATTTCTGCAATGAAAGAGAAAGGATTATTTGTTGCTTGTGAAATGAGCTTTGAATAATCTTGGTCTTTCTCTACCTCTAAGGTCTTCATTGTTGCCTTGTCAGATTCATTTGACTTGCTATCAATGCGTCCTCCATCTTCTAGATCCACTACTTGCACTTGGTGACTACTTGGTAGGAGAAGTGCAACACTTATAGATGGGACTTAACTACTATGAGGTGAGAGGGCAAGAGTGACTGCACCATCTTTTGATTCCTCTACCTTGTTCTTCTCCACTTCTAAGGGAGTTCCAATCACTAGGAGGGAGCCATATTGACAAGTCTTAGACAAGGGAACACATTTTTTGAGAGATTAATCACCTCCATCTAATGTTTGAGTAGGCCCTTGGGTAATGGCAACGGTTGCTCATAATGTGCCAGCCTAGGAGGAGGAAGCCTCTACAGCTACTAGAGAAGCAAGAGTGGATGTACTTTTTCTTTGAATTCTTTTGGATATGGTCCATTTGACTCATTTTTTGGTCCTTTTGATGATTTGAACCATCATTACGTCTAGCTCTTCCACTAAATCCTCATAAAGTTTTGAGCTTATTAGAGTTCCTCTTAGCTTCATTTGATAAGTGTTACTGTACATTTTCTTACCATCATCTTCTACTCCTTCCACATGAATATTGATTTTATAAATTTTTACTTGATCAACTGTTATTTTGGCAAAAGCATGATCATGACTCTCAAACTCATCCATGCAATTGGCTCAATAGTCTTCAATGGTGACAATGTGTTTGATTATAGTTCCAATCTGCAACACCTCTCTTACATACCCATTTAAATCAAACATGGACCTTAATACTTCATACATATCCAACTTATACTTCATTTCAAACACCTTTAGCATGTTCTTGGCATCAGAATGGGTTTCACAACTAAAATCTCTCACCTTCATAGGGAATTCATACCCTTTCTTCTTCAAACTCTCACTCAACACATTCACTTGAATAGCTTGCCTCATGATCTCGATCAGTATGATCATATCACTAGGATATCTCAACAAATTCAAGGGGAAACCATCAAAAGTTGCAAGACATAAATAAGAAAAAGGATGAGAATTTGATGAAATAACTTCCAAATTTTCTAATGGCTATCATTTATTTAGGACTCAATCTCCTCTCAGAACACCCCTATAGCTCCCTAGAAATTCTCATAGTGAATGCATCATTAACTTTCACAATCTCTGCATAGCTATTTTCCAATTGTATGCATGGGTAAAACTCATAAGATTTCACATTGTCATGAAAATTTTCCACCCTTGGGAGGCATAGCCATAATTGTAAAGAAGCTAACATGTAAATGAGGAAAAAGGACATATAGAATGTGTTCTAGAACTTTGTGACACAAAAGCATTGCATAGAATCTCGCTTACCACATAAGCCAAATCAATATATTGGGTGTTAGAGAAGATGACTTGAACCAAAAAAAATATTGCTCAACAAAATTTAGAGCTTCTACCTCACCTTTCAATCTATGTAGAAGAACCAAGATATCAATGATCTTTGGTTTGAGATTAGTCCCAAACAAGGTCTTAAGAACCTTATTCTTGGATCCCCATGGTTTTTGGAATTATGTTTGCATGATTTCCTTTCTTGGGATCATCTTCTTTACGAAGAACTTAGAAATGGCTCCTCCAAATATCAAATTTGAGAACTCCTCTTATTCCAAAACTCACAAGAAATTAACCATAGTTTTCCTATTGATGGAGATCAACACTATGTCATCTGGTAACAAAATTTTCCTTGTGTCTAGGCTGTAATGATTAATACATTCATATATTAATTCTAGGGCCTAGACTACAACTAGAAAACTAGCTACCTTGACTAACCCACATCCTTGGAGCTTCTAAGTAATGGGATGTGTCAACTCTAAACATACTCTCCTTAAGAAATTCTTCACATCATAAAAATGAAGGGATGTATTTGTAAAGCCCTATAATTGAGATTTTATCCTATTCAAACCATCAAAACCCATAAACATTATGGCCATGCCTTTGAGAATTAATTTTAATTAAGAAACTAAGGAGAATAGCTAATGTAATAGATACTAGCTTTTTGAAAAAGGTTATGCACATTAACAGAAAAATAGTTCAAAGAAAGAGTGGTAGTTTGTTCAACTATTTATATTTCCACATATATGGGATCTTCAATTTATTTGTTGATCTTTAGAATTTGTGCCATAGGAATGAATTGAAGGAGAGATCTATTGAAACAAAAAATGAATGATTCTAATGGATATCTCATGGTATTTTCACTCTTTCTGCTAGCCCAACAGTAACTTTCTATCTCCCCATACTTACTTTCCCATTTTTCTTTAAGTTTTAGGAAGTTAGCAATAGAGTACTCCACAAAAAAATATATGCTAGGTTAAATTTTTCTCTTCAACTCTCCATAATGGTTAGATTCCTTCTATTATCATCTTGAGAAATTTTATGCACAAATTGTGGGCCTAGTCTACTTACTGGATTGATATTCTTTAAGATCTAGAAAATTGTCTTCATGGGTTGAAAACCCACTAAGGAGAAGATAATTTGTATTTTTTCCCAACATTTCCCTTTCAATCAACCTTTAGATTATTTTCCCTTTTGTGTTTGGAAAATTCTAAGTGAGGTGATAACATTTTGTATGGACCCACTTCTTGTTTCTTTTCCTTCAAAATTGCCTTTTGCAAAAAACCAACTTCATGGGTTGAAAACCTGCCAAGGAGAAGTTCATTCTGAGTTTTCCATCGGAAATGATTATGAAAGCTATGATGAATATTTAACATATTTTGAGGTAATAATTTAAAATGGAACATGGGTTTTCCATAGAATACCTTGCTATTTTCTTGTTTTTGATCCATATGTATCATTTGGTGCCCTTTGTGGGAAATTGTCTTCATCGGTTAGAAACTTATAGAGGAGAAGATGAATTCTAGATTTCTACAAGCTTATGTTTATATTGATAAATTGATAGACTTAAAGTGGATATAAATTCTAAATGATCATCGCATGAGAAATATAAATCTGCATTGGACCAGTCACTAACCTACCCATACAATCCCTTTGAAAAAATGGAGAACCACCCTACTATGAAATGTGGAGAAGGGGAAAATGAGAAATCCAATGGAGACTCATTCCACCTAAGGAGAATTATATAGGCTAGACTCAAACATAAGTAGGAACTCACTAGAACACAAGTAATTACTTTTACTAATGGTTAGGGGATGAAAAGTGGGGCAACATTGTTTTACCAGCAAATAGCAGGTTTGACATCAGTGACAAAAAAAAGATTGAAAGATATTGATCATATTTGTATCAATCTATTCTCATAAATCTCCTTCTTGAAAAATCTTCCTCTTTGGGATTGATGGAAAACCAAATTACTCGACCAAATTGACTAGATTAAAACAATAAGACCAACAAAATATCAAAAATAATTCCTTGTATTGAAATCTCTCCCTCTATCAGCAACTTTCATCTTCTCAATAGGTTACGATTGTCTCCCCCTTACTAGGTAGATGTTAGGATTTCTTCCTCTTTATTCAATTTTTCGATCTCTTGTATTTCTCTTGATTAATAACTATCTCCCTCTTTCTTGTATTTCCCTTGATCAATAACTATCTCCCTCTTTGACAACAATGCCAAAGACTTTACATCTTAATATGCAAATATAGTTTTATTTTTTTTAGTTTCATCCTCAATCACCTTGCTTGTGACTGATTTGTAGTTCTATCTCTTTGATTACCTTAGGCAACTCCTAAAGTATGATCCATGGCATCAATTTGTAACATATTAAAATTAACTTGTTTGATGTAGGGCACTCCTTTTGTTACTTATATAGCCTTTGATAGGGGTACCAGCCCTAGTTTACCTCTTAGATACTCATGAGGACCCTTAGGTAATTTTTTTGTGAAGATATCAACAATTTTCTCTTTTGTGTTAGCACATTCCATCTTCATCTCTTTATCTTGACCTAATTCTCTCAAGTAATGATACTTGATTGTCATGTCCCTAGTTTTTGTGTGCATCACATGATTCTTTGATATATTTATAGCACTTGTATTATCACAATAAAGTGTCACTGATTTTTTGATCTCTTCCTACGTACCTTTGAGTAGCTATTTGATCCATACAATGTCTGTACAATTTATAGTAGTAGCAACATATTTAGCTTCAACACTAGATGGTGAAGTGTAGTTTTATTTCTTGCTAGTCCATGTAACTAGCCTCTTGCCTAAGAAAAATGCTTCTCCACTTGTGATCTTTCTGTTATCAATGTTTCCATCCCAATCAACATCTACATAGGTCCTTAAGTCAAATTTTTTATTTTTCTTATAGTATATACCATACTCCTCTATTCCTTTTAGATATCTCATTATTCACTTTATTGCCATAAAATAATTCTCCCTAGGATTAGTAGAGAATCTTGCAACTATCCCTACAAATAATGCAATATTAGTTCTACTATATACTACATATTGTAATTTTCCAATCATAGATTTGTGTAATGTTTAATTCACCTCAGTTGAATCATCATTCTTTGACAATTTGTGTCCTATCACCATAGGTGTACTTACTGGTTTGGAATCCTCCAATCCAAAAGTTTTATTTTGAGTGAGTAATGTATATATAATATTTCATTCGATATACTTGCAAACCCACAAAGAACTTGATCTCTCAAAACATAGATATCTCAAATTATTGCTTCATTTCATTTGCAAAAGCCTTACATAAAGCATCTTGACCTCCAAATATGATATCATCAACAAAAATTTGAGATAAAAAAATACCTTTACCTTTTTTTATCTTCACATATAGATTTCTATTATCATCAAATCTTTCAAATCCATTCTTCACAAGATAATTATGAAGTCTCTCATACCATGCTCTTGGTGCTTATTTAAAACCATATAGAGCTTTATGTACTCTTAATACCATGTTCTTATTGTTAACATCAACAAATCCTTTTGGTTGTTCTATATAAAATTCCTCTAATATTCCATTTAGAAATGTAGATTTAATATCCATTTGATAAACTTTGAAACCTTTATATGCATAATAAGAAAGTAGAGTTCTTACTCCTAATCTAGCAACAAGAGAAAATGTCTCTCCATAGTCAATTCTTTCATCTTGTGCATAACCTTTTTAGACTAATCATGTTCCTTGTGTCTTCATCGTTTTCATATAGCCTATTTCTAGATACCCACTTGGTGCCAATCATATTTTTGTCTTTTGGTTTAGGAACTAAGTTTTTGTTTTATTTTTCTCAATTTGTTCAATTTCTACTTCCATGGCTTTACTCTAGTCTATATTTTCTAAGGAATCTCTCATGGATTTAAGTTCTTTCATGCTTAGAAAACATGTATCATTTCTCAATTTTTTCCTTGTCATTGGTCTAGCATCTTTAAAATCTCTAATGATTTTTGTAGTAGGATGATGTCTCTTGACATATTTTGGAAATCTTGCTTCAACTCTAGCTTCTTCATTTGGTCTTTCAACTTCAGAGTCACTATGTACATCTCTGTTAGGTAGCTCAACATCTCTTTCATGTAGAGTAATCTCAAAATTAGAATATGCCTTAACTTCTTTTTGTAAATTGGCATCTGAATGTAGCTTAGTTCCTAAATGTAACTCGACATTCATAGTATGTGACTTGGTAGTCACTAAAACTTGCTATTCATTTGTAGCTTAATTTTCATAATCTTCTTTAGTAGGCATACCTTCATAAAATTATATAGATGATTTGTATTCTTTTGGTTCTTTCATAGGTTTAGCCTCATATACTTTTGTATATTCATCAAAATTTACATTTTCACTTTTCACAACTTTGTTAGTGTTAGTATTTACCCTTATAGGATATAACTTCTTTATTTTTTACATCTAGTTTACCATTCCTAAAGTCTTTGTGAATATAGCATTTGCTTCCAAATATCTTAAAATATTTTACATTAGGTGAGTATCCATATCATAGTTCAAAAGGTATTGATTGAGTACATTTCTTGACTTGTAAATAGTTCAAGGTATAGACTACTCTACTTATAGCTTCTCTCTAGCATTTCAAAGCAACATTTTTCTCCATCATTAGTGTCCTAGCACAGTCAATTGTAGACTTGCTCCTCCTTTTAGAAGTTTCATTTTGTGGAGGGGTTCTAGGATCAGATGTTTGTCTTTTGATTCCTCCATCATTACAAGACATCGCAAACTCATTTGATATAAATTCTCCTCCTCTTTTAGATCTCAAACATTTTAGACTTTTACTTGTTTCCTTCTCAACTCTTGCTAAGTACCACTTAAACATTTGGAAAGCATCAAATTTCTATTTTACAAACATAACTATCATCACTCTAGAATAATCTTCAACAAAAAACATAATGTACCTCTCTCCTTTATAGCATTCCACTTCAATTGGTCCACACAAATCAATATGAAAAACTCTGGTATTTCATTAGAGGTATGAGTTTTACTCTTAAAACTTGACATTGCCATTTTGCCTAACAAACATTTTTTTCCCATTAAATTATCAAGTTTCTTCAACTTAGGAAAACTTCTAAATTTTCTCATGTTACTAATACTAACCAAGCTATCAAAATTAACATGACATAACATTTTGTGCCATGGCCACACATCATCAAATTTTACAACTAGAAAAGTAGCATCCTCTATGTCAAGGTAGAATAGATTACTCCTAGTGTGATCACCCTTTCCAATCAATTTTCCATTAGTGTCATATATTTTAGTAGTCTTGTTTTCAAACAAAACCTTAGATCCTAAATTATTCAGTTGTGACACACTCAATAGATTATAGTTAAGTCCTTCAACATAGTAATTATTGTCACATAAAATATTATCTGTGAGTTTGATGGAACCTTTTCCTTTTATCAAGCATGGTGCATCATTACCAAATATTACACTATTTCCATCATAACAATTCAAGGTAATGAACTTAATTTTTTCTTTAGTCATCTGATGTGAACATCCACTATCAATGATCCACTTGTCATTCTTGTTCACACAATTCACTAGTGTAGTTGCCTCATCTTCATTAGATTTTTTCTTCATTGAAACATACACCACTTCATCATCATGTTCATCAGATTCATTTTTTGTTTCTTCTTCAACAATATAGCAAGACTCTTGCCTTTGTCTTTGTAATCCTTTTTGTCTTCATCTCTTCTAATTTTGTACTTTTCACCACCACTGTAGTTCTTCTTCTCTAGACATATAGCAACAATATGACCAACCTTATTGTAGTTGAAACAAATGATAGGTAGTTTACCTTTTGAACATGCCTTTACCTCTGTAAAATCTGCTTACCGTTAGTGCTTCAAGTTGATCTACATCCTCATCATCTATATCACTATCACTCAACACATACTTTATCTTTTTCTTCTTCTTCTTCTCATTAGGTTCCTTTAATGATACGTTATCTTTGAAAGTAGATTCAATATTTTTAGGTTTATAATTATCAAAGTTAGATAGCTCAAAAGTAGTGAGCCTACCTACTAGACCTTCAAGTGATAGATTATTCCTTCGTATATAGCTCAATTCTTGAATTCTAAAAACTCTAATAGAATATATAGGTAATAGTGTTCTTAAAAATTTTCTTAGTATAGTATCATCATTGATTATGAAAGTAGCTCCTCTTATTGCATTAGAAACTTCTTTTTTCATTGAGACATATTGAGCAATATTTTCACCCTCTTGCATTCTCATATCATCAAACTTACCTTTGAGACTTTCAGCTTTCACTCTTAGTACATCAATGTCTCCTCCATAGATGGTGATTAAGGTATCCCACATTTTCTTTACACTATCAAGACTTTTGATAATATCAAATTCAACATAGCTTAGGGTAGAGGCAATCTCCAACATTGTTTGGTCTTGTTCTTTCTTCTTTTTCATGTCTTCGACAATTGGGGCTCCAACAGGATCAACATGCTTAGTAGTAATGGTAGATTGTGCATGATCTCCAAGTCCTCCAAGGTGTAGATTCATAAAAAAATTTCATGCAAGAAAGTTATCTCTATTAATCTTGGGTAAATATCTTTTTTACATCTTGATATTTGTGCTTCTAGTACATTCAAAACTAGTCCTCTTAAGCAGATGGCTCTGATACCAATGGTTGAAATTCTTTAGAATAATCAAGAGGTGGGGTGACTTAGTTATCAAAGGTATAGATGTATAAATAATTTTTTTTGCAATTTCGTGAACCCATAAAACATTTATTATCATGCATGCATCCATAAGATTTATTCAATCACTTAAAACTTGTAGGTTACGATTAAATCAATATGCAAAAATGTAAACATGAAAGATAATAGATTCAACAATACATTTGACATAATGATTTACATGGAAACAAAATTTTGGAAAAACCACTAGTAACATGCTACTCTTTTACACTCTTCTAAAGTGATGTCCTGTGAAAGGCCACCCCTATAAAAGGTGACCTTGTTAAAGGATTTCAATCCACCTGTTAGAGTGAGCCTTGTTAGAGGACTTTAGACCATTCACTTCAAATGTCACCCTGTTAAAGTATTTACCAATGACTAGTAGTTCAATCTTAATCCAAAGGATTTACCCTAGATTGATACAATTATTAGAGAGTAATAGTAATGCTTGATTTGATAAAAACTTACACCTTCATTTGTAGATTATAGATCTCTTTTTCTATCCTCCATTATGTCTAGCCTTCACATATTTCAGCTCTGATAGTTTGTTCATCCTTCAAGCATTCATACCCTTAAGCCTTCTTGCTTAACATGCCAATATAGACTCTTCTCTTAGGTCACTTGATGAAGCAAAGCCCTTGACTCCTTCTCTTCGTTAGGTTCTTGCACATGAAAACCCTTGCTTGTAACTAGCTATTCCTATAAATGGGAAATTAAGAGCTTTTATCATTCATTCTCCATCATTTGATTTAGGGTTAGGATAGATTAGGTAGGATTCAATGAATCTATGCCTTATTTCATATCACTTATAGAAACTTCTCCTTCAGTCCCCTTTGAGTCCACCTAAAAACAGTTTACCTTGAATCAAGTGCCACTAGCTCATCAATCTTAACTTCCTTCTAGTTCGCAGAATCCAAGAAAATAAACTTGTCGGCTTAGATCTATTGAACTCACAATCTTTCAAATAATGCAGCCACTCAACATTATCTTACTTTCGATGCTCAACACACATTGTGTTGGTTGATATTCTCTATAAAATTAATTAGCATGAACTAAAGTTTACTGGTGCTAGTATAAACTAAACTTTACTAGGAATCCACTATTTTACTCGGCATACACTAAAATAGACTTTTACTTGGCTCCTACTGATTTTTTTCTCAGCTTGTACTAACTTTTCTCAACACCTAATATCCACTCAGTCAAGCTTTGCAAAAAAACTTTATTTAACTTGTTTTTCTGAACTTACTTATTGTAACCAACCTTTGTAACTTTAAGTAGATTATCAATACACCATGTGATCATTGTCTTAGCTGAGTCTTGTACTTCTTTACATAACATAACTCAACCTTTCCTCTAGGTGCTATTTTTACATCTTTTGATCAGATCCTCTTCATCAATCAAATAAGTGATAGCACTTAAATCATATAAGAAGTTGTCTTACCAGCAAATAGTGGGTTTGACATTAGTGAAAAACAATGATTGAAACATATTGATCATACTTGTATCAATTTTTTTCATCAATGTCCTTCTTCAACACTAGTATCCTAGAAAAGGAAGAAGCAAAATGATATCTCTCAACATACAAAAATTTAACAAAATTATGTTGGTGTAGCATCCAATTGTTTCAACATTGTATTGTTCAAGAAACTATTGTTAGGTATGAAGGAGGATATCAAGGACCCAATTTTTATATTCTATTGTAACACCAATGCAATAAAAATATTTAAGAATCTAGTTATGCATACCAAGACCAAGAAAATTGGAATAAAATATCATTTCTTGAGAGAATTTGTACAAGACAAAGAGGTGAGGTTGGAATATGTGAATACAAAAGAAAATATTGCAGAAATATTCACCAAGATATTACCTAAGGATGCATTTTTGTATCTAAGAGGTAAGCTAGCATTTATTCCCCTATCTTAAGCTCACTGATCAGATTTTAGTGATGCATCAAGCATGTTGAAGACTAGATGGGTTGATGCAGTATTGTCAAAGAAGATTTCATATAAATTTTTACATCAAGGTATATGCAAACTACATTGATTTTTGTCTTTGGCATAAGATGTCAAAGAGGGAGAGTTTGTTGTCATACAATACAGAAATTTTATTCAAAGAAACTTTATGTCATATATGGAGAGTTTAATGTTATATATTAGAGATGTTGAAGAGGGAGAATGAATTTTTTTGATATCAAAGAGGAAGAGTCTGATATTGTAATCATTGTAATTAGAGATTGATGACAGAGTGAGTTCACACTGATAAAGGGAGTTCTCATGTAGAATAATTAGAATGAAACTAAGGATATTATCTTTCTATTTTTCTCTAAAATTTCTATGTATCATGACATGATGTGTTGTTGTCAATGCTAAAGAGAGAGACTATTGGATACAATCATTTAATTGTATGTTATCTTTGATATTACACAAATGTCAAGTATATATTGAGAAATCAATGTATGCCAAGCTCACTTAGGAGTCAAAGAAAGTTTTAGTATATGATGAGCGCTCAATGTTAACCAAGTTCAGAGTGAGTGTTAACCATGATGGATTGATTTTTTGGCTACCTAGTTTTTATGAAAATCAAGAACAATAATATCTAAATTGCTAAGGGTTTCTAAAAATTATATTAACCCTAAAGAAAAACCCTAGGTCAAAGTCTTTTATCTTTTTGATTTTATTGAAGCTCTTTCAAAATTGGTTTACAAGTTTAAATTAGGGATATACAAAAATTCTTGTTATATATTTATATCCTTAAGTTTTAAGCTAATGTTTGCCTTTGTATTTTATAGCATTCTATATATTCTAATTTTTTATTTTGCAAAGTCCCTATGATTGTAACATCACCCCATTCTACTTACTAGCCCTTTTCAAGGATGTGAAGAGGAGAAATGGTCTATCTTTTAGTTTAGCATGACTTTGTAGTGATTACTATCAACATCTTTGTTAGAGGTGTGATTAAGAAAAATAATGAAGAGTGCATCATCACAAGTCATTTTTGATTTAAGGAAATTCAAGTGGAAATGTTTTGATATAGAGGAAATGTTAAGTTTAAACTATTTGTACAACATTTCATAGAGAATTAGATAAACTATGAAGATTAAGCTTCAAGGATGCAAAAAGGAAGTCATGGTTAAGAGTTAACAAAAAGTGCATCTTCGCAAGTAAGATAAGGAAACCTCAGGTTAATGGAGCAATGTTGCAAAACCTTATAGTCATACATTCATATGGTCATTTGTTGAGTCAAATTTTTAAGCCCCAAAGAAATGATGAAAAGAAGACAATCAAGTCAAAGACTTATTCGCATGATCACATGGTCAAGTCATCAGGGTGAATTCTAAGTTGCAAAACTGAGAAAAATGCCCAGAAATTAGAAGAAATGTTTATCACTAGCTCACAAAGGTCTAAAGTAGAGTGATAAATTAAGTTGTGATGGAGAGATTAAGTGATAATGTAGTTAAGTTTTTATATTGTCATAATGTCACTTGACTTAGTGATTGACTCATAGTAACGGTTAGTGGAAAATGCTCAGGATCACATTGTGGCAAGTTTAACCATAGTTGCAAATTTGAAATTAAAAACTTGCAAAATAATGATGCAAACATGGAAACAAAGGAATTGTTAAAGTTAAAATTATTTATCACTCTTGCATAGTCCCATAGATAGTTAGAATATTAAGTTACAATGTTGCAAGATGAAGAAAATGTTAAAGAAAAATGCTTGGTGCAGCATCACATGGTTAGAATAAACATCTTATTGTTGGAAATAGAGATGGAGCAACTGAGAGGGGAGGGGTGAATCAGTTACCACAAAAATAAATCTATAGATCCTTAGATGTCTTAAAATACAGCTGTTGCTGACACTCGGTAACCACACAAATAAATGCTGAAACTAGATAGATGTTTTATTAAGAATTTAAAGTGATTAACATGCATGCATAAAGAAATAACATGAACACAAGAGACACCGGATTTAATGTGGAAACCCAATTTGGAAAAAACCACCAAGTAACTAGTTACCAATTTTCACTCTTCTAAAGTGAGCTCTGTTAGGATCCAACCCTGTTAAAGGTTACAAAACACACTATTAGGTGTGACCCTATTAGAGGATTTGATCACCTTGTTAGAAGTGGCCTTATCAGAGGTCTTTAAAACAATTCAACTGAATTGTCACCTAGTTAGAGGATTTACAAAATGGCTGTCAAACCAACTCTGTTAAAAGATTTTGAATCATTGTTATAATGATTAGAAAGCAACAATGAAGTGATCTAAAATATATGCAACTTATCTTTGCTAAACATAGATCTCTATTCTGCTTCACTAGATCCTCACTGATCAAATGCAACTTTGCAGCTTCATAGGGATATCTAATCCTTCCTCAACATTTGCTCATATATTTGCTTATTTGCACTTTTATGTATCCACACTTTTCTACGTCATTTGAATTCACAACTTGACCTTTCATATATACCTTACAGATTGTCAAGTTGACTCAATTACAAGTTACAACAACTGAAAAACATAAAATTAGTCAGCTGCACAAAATAGTTAAACTTAATTCTTTAGAAAAATTCTTTGCTGCCCAACCCAGCTCGGTGACCACTGCTCCAGGATGGTTTCCCCAGTGTTAGCCAAGTGAAGCTTGGTAAACACTGTGAACTTTGCAACTTCCTTTGGAGACCAAGTTAACTCGGTAAATACTGTCCTCCCTTTGTTTACCGAGTGAGCTCGATAAAAGCTAACTTTCCTTCACTTACCAAGTGAGCTCGGTAGATATTGACTTTCCCTTTGTTAACCTTGGGAGCTTGGTTAACATTAACTTTCTGCTACAAAATTCTTTGATGCCCGAGTGAGCTCGGTAAGAGATAACTTTCTGTGTACCCTTTAGGAACACTCGGTAGTCACTGTAAATTGCTTTTCTAACCATCTGAGCTTGGTAAACTCTGCGTAATGATTGATATGAAATTTTTGTAACATCAAAGACAATACACAATTAAAAATTGTATCCAACAATCTCCCTCTTTGGCATTGATGGCAACACAACATGTCATAGCAGAAATAAAATTTGAAAATAAGTCTTTTTCTTATATGGCAACTCAACATGTCAACATAACAATTCTCCCTCTAAGACACAAAACTCTCCCTCTTATAGTAATCTCCCTCTATGAAGGAACTACATAGCAAACTCTATATCTTGAACAAATTTCAGAGAGATATGACAGTAATAAACTCTCCCTCTTTGACAACACATGCCAAAGACAACTCAAACTTCAAATGAATTTCAGTATAACTTTAGTACTAATTCATATGCAATGTTTCCTGATTATGCTGCATCAATTGATAGATCTTCAATCTAATATGAGTTGATACATCATTAAAACTTTTATTTTAGTGAACTTTAGATAGGGGAGTGACCCCTAACTTACCTCTTAGATACAAGAATGCATCCTTAGGTAATGGTTTTGTGAATATGTCAGCAATTTGGTCCTTTGTATGAATATATTCCAATCTAATCTCCTTATCTTGCACCAATTCTTTGACAAAATGATATTTTATTGCAATATGTTTGATTTTGGAATGCATCACTAGATTCTTAGATATGTTGATTACACTTGTATTATCACAGAACATAACAACTGGTTCTTTGATTTCCATCTTCATGCCTTCCAATAACTATTTAAACCAAACAATGTTAGAACAATTTACTGCTGCAGCAACATACTCTACCTTTGCTATGGATTGAGACATACAATTTTGCTTTTTGCTTGTCCAAGAAACCAACCTTTTTCCAAAGAAAGAATGCACCTCCACTTGACTTTTTTTGTCATCAAGGTTTTCTGCCCAATCAGCATCAGTAAATACTTTCAAATCCAAGTTTCCTCCAAACTTATACCATAAACCATACTCTTCAATTCCTTTCAAATATCTCATTATTCTTTTGATTGCCATCAAGTGGTTTTCTCTAGGTTTTGCTGAAAATCTTGCTACAATACCAACTGCAAGGGAAATATCTGGTCTAGTATGAACTACATACTGCAACTTTCCCATCATAGATCTATACAATGTTTGATCTACTTCTTTTGATTCATCTTCCTTGGAAAGTTTTAATCTAGTACACGTAGGAGTCCCAACTGGTTTACAATCTTCCATTCCAAATTTTTTCAATATCTCCTTGATGTACTTTGATTGAGTAATGTAGATACCATTTTTATCTTGTTGAATTTGAAGACCAACAAAGAATTTGATCTCATCAAACATAGACATTTCAAATTCCTTGTTCATTTGTTCTGAGAATTCTTTGCACAGATCATCATTCCCTGTGAAAATAGTATCATCTACAAATATTTCTGCCAAGACAATCTTATTATCTAGTCCTTCTTTAATATTTAGGCTACTGTTATCATTAGTTCTTTGAAAACCAATCTGAATAAGATATTTATGCAATCTTTCATACCATGCTCTAGGGGCTTGTTTCAGATCGTACAATGTCTTGTGTAATTTGCAGACCATGTTCTTCTTATCTGGATTAACAAAACCTTCAGGTTGTTCAATGTAAACCTCTTCATCCAGTATACCATTGAGGAATGCTGATTTGACATCCATCTGATAAACTTTGAATCCCTTGTGAGCAGCATATGCTAGTCAGGTTCTGACTCCTTCCAATCTTGCAACAGGAGAAAAAATTTCTCCATAGTCTATTCCTTCTTCTTGAGCATATCCTTTGCATACTAGTCTAGCTTTGTTTCTTGATATCTTACCATCTTCATCCAACTTGTTTCTGAATACCCACTTAGTTCCAATCACATTTTTGTCTTTAGATCTAGGTACACGAGTCCATGTCTTGTTTTTCTCTATTTGCTCTATCTCTTCATTCATAGCCTCAATCCAACTATCATTTTCTAATGCATCTTTGAAATTTCTAGGTTCAAAATTAGCAAGTAAACAAGTACCTTTTAGCTTATTTCTTGTCATGGTTCCTTCATATTTATCTCCAATGATCTGATCTGCTAAATGATGTCTCCTGACATACTTAGCTAATATAGGTTCCTTGCCTTTTTAATGAATTTCATTATTATCTTTTTTCATTTCAACTTCAGGCTCTGTCTGTTCTAGCTCAGTAGATATTTTCTCGGTAGATGTTTGCTCGGTAAATACTTACTAGATAGATACTAAATTTAACTCGATTTGTTGTGGCTTGGTTTGAACTTCCTGTAACTTGGTTAGAGATGACTTAGGAGTAGAAGTTTCTTGATTCTCTAATGTAACTGGTACTATATTAGGTTCACTGAAGACAAACCTTTTATAATCTTTTGGGTCCCTTTTGCTTTCTTCTTTAGTTCTTTCTACAAACTCATCAACTTTCACATGTGCACTTTCTATGACTTTGTGAATAGACAAGTTCAAACATCTATATGCCTTGCTTGTGCATGAGTATCTAAAGAATATACCTTCATCACCTTTTACATCAAATTTTCCTTTTCTAGATTCTTTCAAAATGTAACATTTACTTCCAAATACTTTAAGATAACTTACATTAGGTTTATAGCCATACCATAACTCATAGGGGATTTTGAATGAGTCTTTCTTCAGCTGTACTCGATTGAAGGTATAGACTGTAGTGTTGATTGCTTCCTTCTATTATTTGATAGCAATTCTCTTTTCAATCATTAAATTTCTTGCACAATCCATGATGGATCTATTTCTTCTTTTAGCTATTCCATTTTGCTAGGGTGTTCTAGGGGCTGATACCTATCTTTTGATTCCTCTTTCAATGCAAAAGTTATTGAATTCATGTGAAATGAATTCTCCGCCTCCGTCTAACCTCAAGCATTTTAATCTTTTCCCTATTTCCTTTTCTACTCTGGCCAAATACCATTTGAACTTTTCAAATGCTTATGATTTATTTCTTAGATACATGATTGTCATCATTCTAGAGTAATCATCAACAAAAAGAACGAAGAATTTTTTTCCAGTATAGCTTTCAATTCTAAAGGGTCCACATAAATCAGTATGCACAATTTCTATGTCGATAAGATAAGACCACATGGAAATGAGATTTAAAATGTTTAAGACAAGAATCTAACCATGAGACACTATGGATGATTTACTAGGCAGTTAGGAAGGATAAAATAACATTTAGCCTACTAAGAACAACCATGAGTATAGGTTATGATGATAATCATGAAACTTGGTTCTAAATTATTATGACATAATTACAAAAACATTCTAACAGTCTGTGGAGTTAAACTTGGAAAATCACACAAACCCCTCATAATGTGATAAGGGGATATTGTAAGAAACGTCACTATGTTTGACCTTTATGTTTAACTTAATCAAAGTTACTAGTTAACCAGTCTGCACATATCCATTTTATATTGTTTTTACAATTTACTAAAGATGACTCAGAGTTTCATTGTTATGTGAGAAAGAGTTATGATGATGCTTTAATTGACAATGATTTATACTAAGAGAGATTACTGTTGATACACATATTCGATATTTCAATGTTTTAAATATTTTATGAAAATGATAATGTAATGTTTTGAATATGGGCTTAGATGAAAGTTAAATGGAACATGCTATTGCAATGCTTAATTGATAGTACTTAGAATAGAAATGATTAGATAATACTTACTTGTATACGTTAATGAGAAGTATGAGATATTGGATTTATGTTCTACATGTTCATATGGATCCTATATTATCTTATTGGATTACTAATGTTTAAGTTGAGTGTGCAGGACAATGGAATCATGGTGATTAATGGGGGAAACAAGGTTCAATCTTCTGTGAACATGGTTAAGCCAAGGTGAATCTTTGGAAGATTCAAAACCTCATTGTATTGTGTTTATTTCATACTGTGACTATGTATGAGTGTTATAGTCAGAGAGCATGGTTGATTAGGGACGTGTCATCGTAATGTGTAAAGTGTTTTTATGTGCGTGTGCATGTCATTTGACACTTGTATTGTCTATGTGCAAATGACATGTCAAATAGGGTTCTTTGGCATGAAGTCACTTAACCTAAGCCTAATCCTCATTTTGAAATCAATTAAACCACCTTGGAGAGTGTTAGGAAGAGTCCCCTTTTTGATGGAATGCAAGTTACAAGTGATAGGAATTTTAGAGAGCCTAAGTGATTCTTAAGTGCTAATTTTGTGGAAACAAGTCACCCACAAGGTAATAGTATGGGTTGGGGGTTAAAATATAATTATAAGTGGGTCTAGGGGACCTAGGGGACCCTCAAAAATAGTCATTTCCAAGTCAATTCGAAAATCATATGGTAACATAACTTCTTTCCTCATTACACCACTTGGTTAAGTCCTCATTGGTGGAAAAACACAAAAGTAAAAGAGGTAGGTGAGGATAAAAGTGAAGGTCTTTATAGGGAAGTTGTTCCAATCTTGGGGATTAATCCACCCACTCTCTAATTTTAGAGACAGCCAAGAAAGGGAAAACTTGGAAGCCAAGCAAGATGACGTCTTCATTGCATTGCCATAGCTTGTAACCAGGTTAGTGCTTCATGCCATGCTTCTTCCTTAGAAATTGTAAGAGTGTCTTTGCAGAATTGTGGGAGTGATATGGCATCATGTATTGTGCTTTCTTATGTTGTCGTGTATTGTAAGTGTATGTATGGTTGTGAATCTTCTTGGGCTTTTGTTAGATTTTCTTGTTTTGTTGGATGTTGAATTGTGTTCATGGGTGTGAAGGCTTCACTCACCCTTGGGAGGGAAGAGCAAGCCTAGGGTGAAGGGGTTAGTTGGGATTGAGATATAGTTGAGAACCTTGGAGAATGGTCTCCATTGTATGCCATATGCCTTCACAGTTTGTTATGGACAGTATGGAGAGTGATGATGTGGAAGAAGGTTGATGAAGTATGGAAATTCAGTGATGCTTTGGTTGATGGTAGTATGGTTGGAGGAGGGTTGTGAATAGCCCCGAAAGGGAATGGAATTATTGTTTTGTGAAAGCCCGAAAGGCATGGAAATTTTTAATTCTTGAAAGCCCCGAAAGGGCATGGAAATTGTTGTTACAAATTTATATGATATGGAAAATCTCCTAATTGAAAGCCCACCTTCACCCAATGTTTATGATTCCATGTGTGAATCATTGTGTAAGCCTTGGTTGGGAATTGTTAAAGTGATGTTAAACTGAGATATTCATGTTGGTTTTTGTTATGGTGATGATGTTTGAGTGTAACCTGGTTGATCCATGTTTCCCCTAGCATGGGGGTGGCCTCTTTGAGGCCTAGGTTGGGAGGTGAGCCTCCATGGTTCCCTAGTTGTTCCTCTTTTGTGTATGTATTCTTTTGGAGAGTTTGGTAACCTGATGTTATGGAGTCCATTTCTTGCTTAAGAGCAGATGTATTATTATTGTGCTAAGGAGAGAGAAATCCTCCTTGGTTATGTGAAAGAATTTTTATTGTAGAGTGTGGTGTCATTTCTATTTCATATGTTCTTAGGAAGAGAAGTTGATGTATCAGTATTATATATGATTCTTTTATTGTGCTCACGTTGATAGAATTCCTGCTTGATATTGTATTGAAAGAAAGTTGAAAGGATCATATTAGAGAGGGTATGCTGGATGGATGTTGTTCTATTTATATTGCATAGGAATATGCAGGAAGAAGATAATGAGTATCTTGAAATTACAATAACACTGAAACTGAACTTTGCCACCTTGATACTTTATTACTCTATTGCATAAGGAATAATTTAGAAGTTGATGATTAGTGTTGAAATTGTTAATGAAGTAAGGTATGCAATTGCTAGAATTAATGGTAGATAGTTTTAAATCTTAGTATTGAAGGATGTGAATGAAAACATTTGATGCAATATGCATTGGCTCAACACTTCTTGTGTTCTATTCTTAATTTGATTTCTTCAGCATGTTTTTCCATATGTTGTTTTATATGGAATCCCTTGTTTATATGATCTAATGAATTTATTTAAATTGAATGAAAAGAAAAAGTTTAATAATTGCTAATGTATCACTGTAATAACCCATGGTGGATGACCTTAATTAAGGAAGAAGAAAATCAAAACAATACATACAAAGGGTATGGAACATAAAAATTAGCTAGCTGAAGGTGCTCATTTATCTCTCTGGAATTTTTATGGAAAGGTAACTAATTCCCTTTTTCTATTACAGAGTAATATTTTATTGGCTAGGAGTCTACCTAGGACTCTAGAGGAATAAGACATTCCTAGCTAGAAATTATATCAAAATAAATAATGAGCTATAAAACCCAAGTGTCAAATCACTCTCTATAAAGAAGCAAATTAATAAAAAGAAAAAGAAAATCTACATATAATATTGCTAACATAAATGCTATCCCTTATATTGTGAGGCATCACCTTTTTGCAAGTCAACAACAAAACCTATCAATAAAATGGAAACAAAATAAATAAATGCAAGCTACATCCAGATCTAGGCGTTACCATCTAGAACATGGAAGGAAGGTACTTAAAAGTCATAAATTGCTGCTGCTATGCAATGATAGCCTAGTCACCTTGGACAACAACATCTTGTTGTATTTTTAAAAGAGAAATGACTTTTAGTGGGAAGCACACCATGGAGAGCGCTCACTCTCTTTCCCATTTGCTTTCACCCACATAAAAGCACTCATGTGGCAAGCTATTTAGGTGGGAGATTAGATGCACTTTATGTTGCTACATTTTCAAACCAAAAACAAATGACCAAATTTTAGGTTGACCTCAAAGCATGCGTTTGGAAAAAGAGGGCTAAATTTGCATGAGAATGTGTGACAAGACAGCCTATAAAGACATAATGATGACAGACAAGCCCCTAGCTTAGGTGTTTAAGAGGAAGTGACAACAAAACAAGATTAATAAGGTGATTTAAGTTTTAAAAGAAATTGGTTATGTATGCATAGGTGGATATGGGGCTTAGTTGAAAATTATTTGATTTAAATGTGATGCATAAGTAAATAAAGTCATCTTATAGTGGAAGTTAATATATAAATGGGTTATAGATATTTAATCATCCAAATGATCATATTAATATGTTATTTAATTTAAGAAAATTGAGATTAAAAGTATGTGGGGATGTATTGGGTAGCTACAAATATATATATATATATGTTTTGGTATTGATATTACATTATACTCGTTCGAGTTAAGATACATGTTATATTATTTAGTGGTTATTTTGGTCGAGAATAGAATAGGTAAGATAAATAAACAGGGCACGTAATTTTGAATATGATGATAAATAATTGCTTGGCCATTGTCATTGTACTTAACCATAATTAACGATGTTTGGATGTCAATATAAAGAGGTATGGGATTAGATGATAATCTAATCGAGTTAATATTGGCAAGATATTGCCAAATATAGTAGCTTGATTTAATATTAAATAACCACAATGTTAGCATTTTCATGGATGATGTAAACTAAGAAGAGGAGATATAGGTGCTATTAAGTTAAAACTATAATACTAGTAAACTCATAATAGAACATATAATAATAATGGTAACCCGACTACTGATGAAGACACACTGAGAAATAAATTCATCCTCTTGTAGAAATCTTATGTGCTATCACTGCCACATTCACATAAGATAAATCACAGCTGCCCATCAGAGTGTCCTGGATCAAGTGCAGAAGAGTAAGGGCTCATAACTTCATTTCTCTAGTAGAGCCTTTTGATCCACTAACGAACCTTAACAACTCCAAGTTTAAATATGGATAGTGTATCTTTTAATCTAATCAACAAATTCAGTTAGGTAATTGCCGAAGCTTCATCGTAAACTCTAGACTTAGAATGCAACTCACACTTTTAATCATACAAAGTAACAATAAACTATAACTACCAGCCGATAGGAGTACAATTTCCCCTTCACAGTAATGTACTCTACGAAAAAAAAAAAGTTGGTTGTGTTCTCCTGTTAAAATTTATGTTGTGTTCTTCCGTTAAAATTTACGGCATGACATTATGGTATCAGAGAAAAGTTATACAACACTGGGCATTAATGAGTCCACAAATGAATGTACCATTAAAGGTATCGTAATATGATACTACAAATAGGAAATAGGCCTTCTAAGAAATTGGCTCATAATTGCACTAGTATTAGTTGGCAATTAAGTTAAACACCCTAAAACTGATGGAATGTGGTAATCAACTAGAGCTATTAAGAATTAGGATATGATAAGATGTTGGTCTCACTTTTTTGGAAATCTATTTTGATTTAGGATCCCCATGTAAATCCTAGTCTTTCGTGAAAATTTATAAATAGTGGCAAGGAGCCCCTGTAATGGGAATCATCTTGATTGTTTTAATTTACACATAAAGAACTCTTGAGAGGTGATGTTTTATAAAGTTTAATCCACTTTTGAACCCATGGAGAAGGAAAAAGAAAACACATATGGAGACATCTAACGATAAATATAACATGGTACAATGAGTTCATTATAGTGTATACCTCCATAACAAATGAGAACCCCTCACCGCCTTCACCATTATAACCAGATGAACAACATGACTATATATACTCACTAGCTAGGATAACTCGGAAGAAGAAAAGTTTCTCTACCATAATCAGTAAAACTTGCAAGTCAAGTGTTTGCTATAAAAAAAAAAAAAAAAAAACAAGTGTGTTGTCATTGCTCAACAACACCTTGCAACCCGGTGGAAAACTATAACTCAGTTATCACTATCTCTTCTGGACACCACTAGAACTCAAGAGAGACAAAAGGCCAACAATATTGACTAGTCCTCATTATACCAATAGTACCTAAAGGAATTCTAGACTAACATGAGATCGAATGATAGAATCCTTCTTAAGGACTGATATACTTGAGTGATGCTCAATGGAAGGAGTGATGGACATAAATGAGATAACCCCATCAATCTCTCTCTATAGTAGCCTGTTACCTTATATTTCTTGGTAAGGCGAACTCATCATAATCTTACTCTTGTATAATAGATCCCCAATATAATTGAGAAAAGAAACTTTGGCCCTAGAATACATTTGATGATTCTTGACAATAACGGGTAGGTAGGTAAGGAAACATAAGATAATTAAGAAACTAAATCTCTAAGAATTGACAATCACATAAGCAACAGGGATATAGATCACTCTATTGACCTATTCTTAGAAAGACTAGAAATACAAGGGAATCATTTTGCATATTTTTTTATTACTCTAGTAATCCTAGGGCAACCCTTCTTCTTCTTTTCCTTAGGAAGACCCCGGTATGACTGCATTGCTTTTGAAAATTTGAATTATTGTTGCTGTTCTTCATGTTGCACTTATGATGGTTTCTTGGTAAGGTCCCCTTTGCCTTAGGACATGACTTATTGAAATGAACAATTTACCATTGTGGCCACACTTATCTTT
Source organism: Cupressus sempervirens (assembly GCA_028749045.1). Taxonomy (NCBI): domain Eukaryota; kingdom Viridiplantae; phylum Streptophyta; class Pinopsida; order Cupressales; family Cupressaceae; genus Cupressus; species Cupressus sempervirens. Next base: position 737,868,899 of record CM053791.1, on the reverse strand, counting down.
AATTGGTACTTTTATTTTTATTTTTATTTTTATTTATGAGGCATTTTTTTATGATTTTGTATGATACATTTAAGTTGGTCATATTAGGGGATCTCCTAGATAAACATCATGGGAAAAATTAGAACATCACCCTTCCATTCATTATGATTCATGATTTCATTTAACCCTATAAGTTAGAAATACCTCGACTCTTGAACAAATATACTTCAATCTCACATTATGCCTAGGACTCGACGTAAAGGTACAAACTGTGGAAGCCTATAAGGACTCAAAGTGAAGGGGGTACACACTGCTATTTTGGTCTAATCCTTAATTATTATATCACACCAATAAATGTAACAATCAAGTCATGAAATTAATGCAACTAAAAGGGAGCACAGTAATCACTGAGCATCTACAAATGAAATCTTAGAAGTAGACCTTGATATTAAACTAACATCTATGAAATTCTAGGAGTTAATTGAAGATCTCAATCCTCTATTGATAAGTAAATTTCAAACTACTATTGTAGGGTTAATCACTGCTATGATGAAAGAATGTTTCAACACAAATAAAGAGTAAGGTTAGTCGATACGAACTAATGAAACAAAAAAAAAAATTATGATGATAATGGTAAACAGATGGTCACCCAAGCAAGACATAGTGTATAAGACCATAAGCTATCAAAACAAAAATAGAAGGAAAACCCTAAAGGAAGAATAACAAAGTAAAAGAGAGAAGGAAAGCATGTCAACCAAGGTGCAACATAGGAGGACAAGTAACTCCAATCTGTAAATGGTAATGAAACTAATTTAAAAAGTTGACAATGACAAAGGTAATAAGATTACACCATGAAATGACTAAATTAACAATCAAGAAGTATAATTACAGAATTAGCTATTGAATACATTAATGTGATGAACCATGTTTCATTGCCAAAAGGCTGGGAATGCTACAATAGGTTTCTGTATTCTAAATATTATAGCAATTGTCTTACCTACTCCACAAATATGTTATATCAAGTATTGGTAGAAACCTTAACTTGAAATGAAAACTGAACCAATTGTGAATTAACCAATTCGTCCCCTATGAGCTATGGGGCAATATGCCATAAGTCTCTATTTCAATTGTATGTAAGAATTGTTAGAAACATGAATTGAGGTTAAGGCAAGGTGAAGTGGAATAATCATAACAAATTAAGGTAAACCTTCATATGAGAGTTATGAAGACTTCCAGGAGGAAGTCGAGAGCTAGGGGGGAAGGATGTAAGGCCTACACTAGTACCCTATTCTAAATCCTGATGAAATAAAACTAGTTAGGAGTTAATTGAGTTATGCTTTACATTTTGTTTTATTACAAAGCATGATTTAAGGGATCTTATAGGAGACTAATGTGGATTCTGATACTCGCTCTAGAAGCATTAGGTCGATAAGATAAGACCACATGGAAATGAGATTTAAAATGTTTAAGACAAGAACCTGACCATGAGACACTATGGATGATTTACTAGGTAGTTAGGAAGGATAAAATAACTTTCAGCCTACTAAGAACAACCATGAGTATAGGTTATGATGATAATCATGAAACTTGGTTCTAAATTATTATGACATAATTACTAAAACATTCTAACAGTCTGTGGAGTTAAACCTGGAAAATCACACAAACCCCTCATAATGTGATAAGGGGATATTGTAAGAAATGCCACTATGTTTGAGCTTTATGTTTAACTTAATCAAAGTTACTAGTTCACCAGTCTGCACATATCCATTTTATATTGTTTTTACGATTTACTAAAGATGACTCAGAGTTTCATTGTTATGTGAGAAAGAGTTATGATGATGCTTTAATTGACAATGATTTATACTAAGAGAGATTACTGTTGATACACATATTCAATATTTCAATGTTTTAAATATTTTATGAAAATGATAATGTAATGTTTTGAATATGCGCTTAGATGAAAGTTAAATGGAATATGCTATTGTAATGCTTAATTGATAGTACTTAGAATAGAAATGATTAGATGATACTTACTTGTACACGTTAATGATAAGTATGAGATATTGGATTTATGTTGTACATGTTCATATGGATCCTATATTATCTTATTGGGTTACTAATGTTTAAGTTGAGTGTGCAGGACAATGGAACCATGGTGATTAATGGGGGAAACAAGGTTCAATCTTATGTGAACATCGTTAAGCCAAGGTGAATCTTTGGAAGATTCAAAACCTCGTTGGATTGTGTTTATTTCGTACTATGACTATGTATCAGTGTTATAGTCAGAGAGCATGGTTGATTAGAGACATGTCATCGTAATGTGTAAAGTGTTTTTATGTGCGTGTGTGTGTCATTTGACACTTGTATTGTCTATGTGCAAATGACATGTCAAATAGGGTTCTTTGGCATGAATTCACTTAACCTAAGCCTAATCCTCATTTTGAAATCAATTAAACCACCTTGGAGAGTGTTAGGAAGAGTCGCCTTTTTGATGGAATGCAAGTTACAAGTGATAGGAATTTTAGAGAGCCTAAGTGATTCTTAAGTGCTAATTTTGTGGAAACAAGTCACCCACAAGGTAATAGTAGAGGTTGGGGGTTAAAATATAATTATAAGTGGGTCTAGGGGACCTAGGGGACCCTCAAAAATAGTCATTTCAAAGAAAATTCGGAAATCATATGGTAACATAACTTCTTTCTTCATTACACCACTTGGTTAAGTCCTCATTGGTGGAAAAACACAAAAGTAAAAGAGGTAGGTGAGGATGAAAGTGAAGGTCTTTACAGGGAAGTTGTGCCAATCTTGGGGATTAATTCACCCACTCTCTAATTTTAGAGACAACCAAGAAAGGGAAAACTTGGAAGCCAAGCAAGATGAGGTCTTCATTGTATTTCCATAGCTTGTAAGTAGGTTAGTGCTTCATGCCATGCTTCTTCCTTGGAAATTGTAAGAGTGTCTTTGCAGAATTGTGGGAGTGATATGGCATCATGTATTGTGCTTTCTTATGTTGTGGTGTATTGTGAGTGTATGTATGGTTGTGAATCTTCTTGGGCTTTTGTTAGATTTTCTTGTTTTTTTGGATGTTGAATTGTGTTCATGGGTGTGAAGGCTTCACTCACCCTTGGGAGGGAAGAGCAAGCCTAGGGTGAAGGGGTTAGTTGGGATTGAGATATAGTTGAGAACCTTGGAGAATGGTCTCCATTGTATGCCATATGCCTTCACAGTTTGTTATGGACAGTATGGAGAGTGATGATGTGGAAGAAGGTTGATGAAGTATGGAAATTCAGTGATGCTTTGGTTGATGGTAGTATGATTGGAGGAGGGTTGTGAATAGCCCCAAAAGGGCATGAAATTATTGTTTTGTGAAAGCCCAAAAGGCATGGAAATTGTTAATTCTTGAAAGCCTCAAAAGGGCATGGAAATTGTTGTTACAAATTTATATGATATGGAAAATCTTTTAATTGAAAGCCCACCTTCACCCAATGTTTATGATTCCATGTGTGAATCATTGTGTAAGCCTTGGTTGGGAATTGTTAAAATGATGTTAAACTGAGATATTCATGTTGGTTTTTGTTATGGTGATGATGTTTGAGTGTAACCTGGTTGAGCCTTGTTTCCCCTAGCACGGGGGTGGCCTCCTTGAGGCCTAGGTTGGGAGGTGAGCCTCCATGGTTCCCTAGTTGTTCCTCTTTTGGGCAGGTATTCTTTTGGAGAGTTTTGGTAACCTGATGTTATGCTGTCCACTTCTTGCTTAAGAGCAGATGTATTATTATTGTGCTAAGGAGAGAGAAATCCTCCTTGGTTATGTGAAAGCATTTTTGTTGTAGAGTGTGGTGTCATTTCTATTTCATATGTTCTTAGGAAGAGAAGTTGATGTATCAGTATTATATATGATTCTTTTATTGTGCTCAGGTTGATAGAATTCGTGCTTGATATTGTATTGAAAGAAAGTTGCAAGGATCATATTAGAGAGGGTATGTTGCATGGATGTTGGTCTATTTATATTGCATAGGAATATGCAGGAAGAAGATAATGAGTATCTTGAAATTACAATAAGACTGAAACTGAACTTTCCCACCTTGATACCTTATTACTCTATTGCATAAGGAATAATTTAGAAGTTGATGATTAGTGTTGAAATTGTTAATGAAGTAAGGTATGCAATTGATAGAAATAATGGTAGATAGTTTTAAATCTTAGTATTGAGGGATGTAAATGAAAAAAATTGATGCAATATGCATTGGCTCAACACTTCTTGTGTTCTATTCTTAATTTGATTTCTCCAACATGTTTTTCCATATGTTGTTTTATATGGAATCCCTTGTTTGTATGATCTAATGAATTTATTTAAATTGAATCAAAAGAAAAAGTTTAATAATTCCTAATGTATCACTGTAATAACCCATGGTGGATGACCTTAATTAAGGAAGAAGAAAATCAAAACAATACATACAAAGGGTATGGAACATAAAAATTAGCTAGCTGAAGGTGCTCATTTATCTCTCTGGAATTTATATGGCAATGTAACTAATTCCCTTCTTCTATTACAAAGTAATATTTTATTGGCTAGGAGTCTACCTAGGACTCTAGAGGAATAAGACATTCCTAGCTAGAAATTATATCAAAATAAACAATGAGCTATAAAACCCAAGTGTCAAATCACTCTCTATAAAGAAGCAAATTAATAAAAAAAAAGATAATCTACATATAGTATTGCTAACATAAATGCTATCCCTTATATTCTGAGGCATCACCTTTTTGCAATTCAACAACAAAACCTATCAATAAAATGGAAACAAAATAAATAAATGCAAGCTACATCCAAATCTAGGCGTTACCATCTAGAACATGGAAGGAAGGTACTTAAAATTTATAAATTTCTGCTGCTATGCAATGATAGCCTAGTCACCTTGGACAATGACATCTTGTTGTATTTTTAAAAGAGAAATGACTTTTAGTGGGAAGGACACCTTGGAGAGCACTCACTCTCTTTCCCATTTGCTTTCACCTACATAAAAGCACTCATGTGGCAAGCTATTTAGGTGGGAGATTAGATGCACTTTATGGTGCTACGTTTTGAAACCAAAAACAAATGACCAAATTTTAAGTCAACCTCAAAGCATGCGTTTGGAAAAAGAGGGCTAAATTTGCATGAGAATGTGTGACAAGACAGCCTATAAAGACATAATGATGACAGACAAGCCCCTAGCTTAGGTGTTTAAGAGGAAGTGACAACAAAACAAGATTAATAATGTGATTTAAGTTTTAAAAGAAATTGGTTATGTATGCATAGGTGGATATGGGGCTTAGTTTAAAATTATTTGATTTAAATGTGATGCATAAGTAAATAAAGTCATCTTATAGTGGAAATTAATATATAAATGGGTTATAGATATTTAATCATCCAAATGATTATATTAATATGTTATTTAATTTAAGAAAATTGAGATTAGAAGTATGTGGGGATGTAATGGGTAGCTACAGAAATATACTATAGTATTTATATATATATATATATATGTTCTAGTATTGATATTTTATTATACTCATTTGAGTTAAGATACATGTTATATTATTTAGTGGTTATTTTGGTTGAGAATAGAATAGATAAGATAAATAAGCAAGGCACATAATTTTGAATATGATGATAAATAATGGCTTGGCCATTGTCATTGTACTTAACCATAATTAACGATGTTTGGATGTCAATATAAAGAGGTATGGGATTAGACGGTAATCTAATCGAGTTAATGTTGGCAAGATATTGCCAAATATAGTAGCTTGATTTAATATTAAATAACCACAATGTTAGCATTTTCATGGAAGATGTAAACTAAGAAGAGGAGATATAGGTGCTTTTAAGTTAAAACTATAATACTAGTAAACTCATAATAGAACATATAATAATAATGGTAACCCGACTACTGATGAAGACACACTGAGAAATAAATTCATCCTCTTGTAGCAATCTTTTGTGTTATCACTGCCACATTCACACAGGATAAATCACACCTGCCCATCAAAGTGTCCTGGTTCGAGTGCAGAAGAGTAAGGGCTCATAACTTCATTTCTCGAGTAGAGCCTTTTGATCCACTAACGAACCTTAACAACTCCAAGTTTAAATCTGGATAGCGTATCTTTTAATCTGATCAACAAATTCAGTTAGGTAATTACCAAAGCTTCATCATAAACTCTAGACTTAGAATGCAACTCACACTTTTAATCATACAAAGTAACAATCAATTATAACTACCACCCGATAGGAGTATAATTTTCCCTTCACAATAATGTATTCTACGGAAAAAAAAAGTTGGTTGTGTTCTCCTATTAAAATTTATGTTGTGTTCTTCCGTTAAAATTTACGGCATGACATTCTTATATGTCTTCAGACTGATAGTTTTTACTTTTAAAACTAGTCTTTCCCATCTTTCCAATTTGATAATTTTTGCATAGACCGACCTCAAGTTTCTTTATGTTGGGAATGCCTTTTACTTTCTTGAATTTTCTTAGCTTTACCAAATTATCAAAGTTTACATGACACAACCTTTTATGCCATAACCAAATTTCTTCAACTTGAGCAAAGAAACATGAACATTCACCTAGTTCAAGATAGAACAAGTTACCTTTAGTTTGAGTACCTAATCCAATCAGCTTTCCTTTCCCATCCAACAGTCTTTCTTTACCATGCATGAATTCTACTTTGATTCCATTATTGAGTAGCTATGCCACACTTAACAGATTATGTTTTAGTCCTTCTACCCAATAGGCATTATCACACATAAGTTCTTTGGTTAGAGGGATTCTTCCTCTTCCTTTTATACAACAAGGTTCATTATTACTGAATCTTACACTGCCACCATCATAGTCTTCAAAGTATTCAAACTTAGTTTTGTCGCCAGTCATGTGATGAGCACAACCACTATCTATGATCCATGTATCATTTTTGCTCATATGAGAAATGAGTGCCATTTCTTCATCATTGTCAGATTCATCTTTCATAGTAATATAGACAATCTCATCTTCTTCTTCATCATTAGAATCATTAGAATCTTTAGTCATAAAACATGTTTTCTTACCTTTGTCCTTGAATGATTTGAAATCTTTCTTGCCATTCCATTTTTTATCTTTCTTTTCATCTTTGTTTGGACATCTAGCAGCAATATGACCAACTTTTTCACATGAAAAATAGATTAGGGGTACTTTACCTTTGTATTTTCCTCTACCTCTAGAATATTTCCTTGCTAGAAGGGCTTCAATTACTTCAAGATCACTGTCTGAACTTTGGTTTTATTCATATTCACTTTCTAACTGAGATTTCTTTTTGCCTTTCTCCTTGAGTGAAAGTTTGGCTTCAAATGTTGATTCAATGTTCTTGGAAGCTGGAACATAGTTATCAAAGTTGTCTAGTTCAAATGTAGTCAATATTCCAATTATAGCTTCTAGATTTATCTTATGATTTGCTTCACATCTTCTTTCCTAAATTGCAAAAACTCTGATTACATAAATGGGAAGTAGAGTTCTGAGAACTTTACTTATAATTGTCTCTTCACTGATATCTCCTCTAGAAGCTTTGATTGCACTGACAAATGCTTTAACTCTTTCAACATATTTTGTAATGTTTTCATCCTCTCTCATCCTCATTTGATTAAATTTTCCTCTCAGACTTTCTGCTTTGGCTCTTCTAACATTATCATCTCCTCCATAGATCTCTTTTAGCTTTTCCCACATTTCAAAGGCAAATTTGTAGTCCTTGATATCATCAAATTCTTCATAACTCAGAGTAGATGCTATATCTATCATCATAATGTCGTGAGTCTTCTTTTCAGCAATATCATTAACAGATAGTGTGCCAACTGGTTCTGCATATTTTTCATCAAGGTACTTCAGTCCTGTATCACCAATAGATGTTAGGTGAAGTCTCATCAGCCCTTGCCATGCTGAGAAGTTATTTCTATTAAGTCTTGGGATTTCCCTTTTGTAAGAAATCCTGATCTTTGGCTTAGATCCTTAAAATCTTATCCTGCAAGCACCAAAATCTCTGATACCAATTGTTGGAAATAGAGATGGAGTAATTGAGAGGGGAGGGGTGAATCAGTTACCACAAAAATAAATCTACAAATCCTTAGATGTCTTAAAATACAGCTGCTTCTGACACTCGGTAACCACACAAATAAATGTTGAAACTAGATAGATGTTTTATTAAGCATTTAAAGCAATTAACATGCATGCATAAAGAAATAACATGAACATAAGAGACACCAGATTTAACGTGGAAACCCAATTTGGGAAAAACCACCAAGTAACTAGTTACCAATTTTTACTCTTTTGAATTGAGCTCTATTAGGAGCCAACCCTGTTGAAGGTTACAAAACACACTATTAGGTGTGACCCTGTTAGAGGATTTGATCACCTTGTTAGAAGTGGCCTTATCAGAGGTCTTTAAAACAATTCAACTGAATTGTCACCTTGTTAGAGGATTTACAAAATGGTTTTGAAACCAACTCTGTTAAGAGATTTTGAATCACTGTTACAATGATTAGAAAGCAACAATGAAGTGATCTAAAATATATGCAACTCATCTTTTCTAAACACATATTTTTGTTCTGCTTCACTAGATCCTCATTGATCGAATGCAACTTTGCAGCTTCATAGGGATATCTAATCCTTCCTCAACATTTGATCATATATTTGCTTATTCGCACTTTTATGTATCCACACTTTTATACATCATTTGAATTCACAATTTGACCTTTCATATATACCTTATAGATTCTCAAGTTGGCTCAATTACAAGTTACAACAACTAAAAAACATAAAATCAGTCGACTACCAAAATAGTTTAACTTAATTCTTTAGAAAAATCCTTCACTACACGACCCAGCTCGGCGACCACTGCTCCAGAATGGTTTCCCCAGTGTTAGCCAAGTGAATTTTGATAAACACTGTGAACTTTTCAACTTCCTTTGGAGACCAAGTTAACTTGGTAAATACTATCCTCCCTTTGTTTACCGTGTGAGCTCGGTAAAAGCTAACTTTTCTTCACTTACCGAGTGAGCTCAGTAAAAGCTAACTTTCCTTTGCTTACTGAGTGAGCTTGATAAAAGCTAACTTTTCTTTGCTTATTGAGTGAGCTCGGTAGATATTGAATTTCTCTTTGTTAACCTTGGGAGCTCAGTTAACATTAACTTTCTACTACAAAATTCTTTGATGCCCGAGTGAGCTCGGTAAGAGCTAACTTTCTGTGTACCATTCAGGAACGCTCGATAGTCACTGTAAATTGCTTTTTTGACCATCTGAGCTTGGTAAAGTCTACCTGATGATTGATATGACATTTGTGTAACATCAAAGACAATACACAGTTAACAATTGTATCCAACACTTATCTGACAATTTTGAAGAAGTGATGATAATAAAATTTGAAACATCACGGTGTCATAGGAATCAAATATGTTAAGGGATAAATGATAGTGAAGATTCATAATGGTAAATAAAGTAGTCATGGCCAAATCGTAGTTATCAAATAGGTAAATTAAAATGAAGCTACAAAGGAGTGAACTAAGGAAATTGAAACATCGCAAGCCAAACTCAAAAGTTAAAGAGATAAAATTAGATGTTGTGAAACATCAAAAGGTAATCCTATGCACATGGTTATAGCAAGAAAAAAGAAAAAGATAGAAGTCATGGAAAAGGAGAAATCAATTGGATATCATAGCATTGCACCTATTAGTTTTAAGGCATAAAAGTAGTTTTCATCGCCATGTTTGAGCTAGACAAAAAGAACATGAGCTAGATATACAAAGATATGAAAAAGTGTAGATTTTTCCATCTTTTGAAGAATTAGTAGGTTTTCAAGTGTGTTGATCTTAAATTTCATTAATTCCTTGATCCCATTATAGAAAGGGACTTTTTTGTGTAGATGCACCAAGGTGGGAGATTTTGAAATAGGCAAGAATGCCATAGAGGAAACTAATGCCTACATGAGAAATTAAAAATTTCCAACTAGACCAGCTAGAACTTATGACCCTTGTAATGTAATTAGACATGCATTGAAAAATATGAGAGGATATCATTTTCCCCCTAAAAAACCTATGTGGGAAGAGGATGTGATTGTTGATAGGTTAAATCAAGATATTTGTAGGGAAAGGATGATAAAGTATAGAGACAATATTAGCTTTGAATAGGAGATGAGAAAAGTAGATCCATCCTTCAAGGGATTCTATCCTCAGGAATACTTTTGGTCAAGATTAAATAAGTGTGGAGAATTTTGATGAGTTAGCATCATAGGTCCCTAAAGCAATCAGAATGAAGATTGACCCTGAATATTTAGATGATGATATTTTTATTAAGGTCATTGATGATGAGGATTAGCCTGAAGAAAATCAACTTGAAGAAGACATTCCTGAGAGTTCTAAATGGGAAGAGCAAAGAAAAAAAAGACAAAATGTGGTGGAAGTGTCACAAAAGCCTCAATAAAAGGCCCTCCAAATTCTACCAAGGGGCAGTAGATATTTTGATGACATTTGAAGAATATTTTTGATATCTCAAGCATCAGAGGATGAACAAAGGGCCAGGAATTTGCAATTGCAAGCTCAGATGATTGATGATAGAATCATAGAAGAAAATAAATTAATGAATGATGAAAACTTCATTAAAATATAAGAGTTTAAGAGCTTGGTCTTCAAAATGAAGCAAAACAAATTATCTTTGTAGATGAAGCCAGGGGAGTCTAATTAGGTAGTTATTAGACCTATTCATAAACTATAAGAGTATGACCCTACCTTGGAGACCCTTACTATAGAAGAAGCAAGGGAGTTGGTAATAAGAAGTGAAATTAATATTGTCCCTAGATGGGACATTAGCTCTACTTTCCTATTAGATCAAATGAAAAGACAAGATAAGTCTATCTCATTTGAGGATGAAAACCATCTTGGTTAAATGAGATGTTCTGGATATAATATAGATGCCAAAACAATGGCAATATGGAGTTTAGCTCCAGAAGACTAGAAGCCTACTTTGATGGAGATCAAGGAATCCTCTAGAGGGAATGCAATTTTTTGGAATGTATACTCTATTTCTAGTGATTAGATCTATGGAATGTATACTGGAGTGGCACTATTGTGTAAAAATAAAATGGATACTCTAAAAGCACAGCTAGATGGAGCTGATGAAAGGTTCACTAATACCATAAGGAGATATGAAGAAGAAATAAAGAAAACATGTCTCGGAATAGAATATAGTCAAATTCAAAATGGAGGTAGCAGCATTGAAGAAATATGGTAGAACTGCTATAAAGATCCTTGACAACGTTGTGCATACAGAAGGCCAAGCATGTGAAATAGGGGAGGCATCAATCCCTGCAATGGAGATTGATGAGAGAGATCAAGAAGAAAGAAAGGATACACAAATTAGAATGGTAAAAAAAACTTTCTAATTTACAAAAATAAATGCACTAAAAATAATGTCTAAAAATCTATGTAGTAGTTATCTTGCATTATAGGGAGCAAAATATAGATGTTGAGAGGCTATTTCTCTATTATCTCCACTTTTCCCTACATGGGTGTGATATACTATATTTTAGATAACTTGGTACACATAGTAGTACAAAAGAAATATTTTCCAAAGATAACCATTTTATAAAATAGAAAAGTGATTAATAAAGTAAAGGATCTAAATGGTTTTCTTGGTGGCAAAATGTAGCTGATCCAAAATAAGATGAAGATAATTACTATAGGTACACCCGATTTTGTTCCTACAATTTGGAATAATGATGGCATGATGAAAGACTCAATATAGTGTCATTTTCTCTTGATAATATTCTTCATCATCCTGGGTGTTTAGCTTATTGCAATAATGGTGCAAGTATTACAACAATATATGATATGATTGATGTTCTTTACAAGATAGAGGCAAAGATGTCTAAAACTAATTCTAAGGTTACCTCAATAATTGATGTCAAATGGATCAAATGCCTAGATGAGTTGAATGCAGTTAGAATTGCCACTTAGCTAGATGTAGATACAGATATTGATATATGGGAAGTCATTGTAGACATCAAAGCCTTACCATCTAGTGATAGTGACTAGTATAACAAAAAGGTGTGGTTAGGATGCAGTTAAAGGAACAAGGAATGTAGAAAAGGCATGGATGGTGACATGAGTTGAAGACAAATAGAATTTTCTAAGAGATACCTACTCACAATTCTAGCTGCTAGTTTTGCGACTACAATCCATAATTTTGATCAAGTATAGTTAATATTTTGTATTGTAACAGAGTGAAAATATCTTTGTGTTTACTTTCCAATTGAATTTTTCCAAGTTTCCTCCCATCTAAAGCATGTTGTAATTCTTCCTATAAAAGGATTTTGAAGATGTGTAGTTAAGGTCAAAAATCTATGTAATTTTTACTATTATGTTATTTGCATTTTGTCCAATCAGTCTTTCTGTAAATTTTTGTGATGTATTCATCTACAAAATTGAGAATGCAAGTGGACATTGAGTGATAAGTTGTCATTTCTTGAAATATCTCTAAATATACATCAATATTTTATGATTTTGAAGAATAATTAATACAAAAGGAATGTTCTTCCATATTTATTTTCTCTAAATTTTGTCTCCATTATTATATGCTAGTAATATTGGGATAGAATGAGCAAGGTTTATTCAATTTAATGCAACTAGGATAGGTTGTATATCAATTTAAAGAACTTTTACTTTACTATTTGAAGATAAAATTGATGGTGATCACTTATTTAGAATAGTTCTCTGTGTGTCATAGTTAGTTGATGTAATCAAGAGCTATTTATAAATTCAAGAAGAATTGTGACCATATATGCCATAAGGGATAATTTTTTTGAAGAAAAATAATATTATGGAGAAAATTTTCAAAAGAATACCAAGAATCTAGTCATTTGATCCCTAACATGCACTTGCCTAAGCTCCACGGAGCTTGAAGTATAGAGAATCCATATGATTCTATTAATGTTGGGTCCAGATCTAAAGAATTATTAGTTGAATATAGGACATAGCTAACCCCTAGGCTTCAATTTTTCCTTTGCATCTTGGTATCAGGTCTTTTGTTGCTTGGTAGTTTTTAAACTCCAACAAAATGGCAACTCTACTGGGAAGTCGATGAAAGAAAAGAACTCTAAAGTTCAAAAATATTTGTTGAAATTCCATATTTGTTGTCATATTCTCATTGTTTCATGAAACCATTCTTGGGTATTAGTTGCCACTAAGTGACTAACCTTGAGAATTTGGGAAAGTCTAGTACCATGGAAATGGTGGCATAGAATGGGTTTGTAAAGATGACTTATTTTTTGAATAGAGTTTTTTATTCTAAAAGTATATAATATAAATTATTAGGGTTGGATCTCTTTTTTGATATTTGTTTCAAGAAAAGGTCCCTTGTAAAAGTTCCTTGTTCTTTAGCCAAATAAAAGATATTTCCCCTAGTGGTGGTGACTTAGTCTTAGGTTGTGTTACTAGTGCTTATATTAGAAAAGTGAAAGATGGTTGATAAGAGGAAAAATATGAGAGCTTATGTGAAAGAAAAGCTAGATATCCCATTGTATAAAAATTTAGCAAAGGGTGGTAGAAAATGTTGGCCTAAAAAGAAAGGGAATCTAGTCATACTTGGAAACCTAGAGATAGCCCCCAATACTAGCACTCATTTGAGAAAGAGATTTCATCTCATAGTTCTAAATCTAAAACCACTAGGCTCTTAGGTAATCTAATGCCCCAATAGGGAACCCAAAATAAGTTAACCTAAAGTTTTACTAACTTTTCTAAATATGTTTTTTAAGATAAAGATATAACAACAATAGTAATAGAATATAGCAGAACCATTAGTTATATTCACATAAACACATACCATAAAACATAATACATTCCTAAGGGTCCCATGACGTTGAATCACATTTATTTTTAATTAACACTAAAACCAATATATAACATGACCACATTAAATAATAACTATGAGAACATTAACATTTAAACAATATACAATTATATAAAATTCCACTTGGCAATAAATATAATGCACAATCATCCACTATACAGGTCATAGTATATGAGAGGATAAAATAATATACATCATGAAATAGATTACATCATCTTGTAAGATCTATGAAATCAAATAAAATACAATAGGTATAACCATCCATCATAGAAATACAAGAATAAATAGAAAGGATCATTTGCACACATCTAGCAATGACATCCAATGTTCAAATCTCAATGGTATAAGAAAAAGTGCTACCACCTATCCTTGTGGAACCCAAGAAGGTCCACCACCACACTAAGGAGATAGTCTTGACTCCCAAATAGGTTAAAATTTCAAATGTCAAATCCAACATCTAGGTTCAAGGAATCACCTAAAAGAAAACTAACTCAAAGGATATGAAGACACAAGTATCACCCAATCCCTGAGGTAAATACAAACACATAGGGAATCTATCATGCATGTGGGAAACTATCATTGCAAGAGCCAAATCTAAGGTTACTTGACTAGTTTTTTAGTGGTCCAGCCCACTAGTGACTCTATGCAGCACAAGTATCCTTTCATACTGACAAGGCATACTAACAAGTCAACTCTGAGGTTACCCAATTAGTCTTTTAATCCTTCAGAGTGACTTTGTGTGGTACCAATATCTTATTAATTCATTTTAAACCCATTTAATGAGATTTTATCACTTATTAGAACAACCTATAATGGGTTACCCAAGTAGCCTCTTTAGGGCTCCAACATCCATTGCAAGCCACTTCCCAACATGACATATAGATAACATACCCTACGCTCTATAAAATCAAAAGATCAAAAAAGACCACATACCATACATTAGTTCTTAAATAGGAAACTAGCAAGTATTGAAAATCATTGATCATAATCATAGATTCTAGCAATATGATCATCCTAATAGGATTCATCAAAAATCAATTACTCAAAAACTAACCCATGTCATAACATGACATCACCAAGAAAAAATCATACAAACACCACAGTCTAATACAAGTGACTGAAAAGCAATCCAAATACAACTAATCAAAGACTCAAATGTTGCATACAAAAGATCACACCATTCACCTTAGTTAAACACAAGAATAGTAGAAAGTACTAACAATCGATAGATCAAAATATGTCATAGAGCATATAGGACACATTACCATGGTTGAGTATAAAAGACTGTGATTAAAACATGTCATCATGAAATCACAAAATAGAACCCCTAAGCCTATAGTAAACATCTTGATTTGGTCAAAGCTAAGTCAACTTGACACCCAATAGTAAAATGACATGCCATAAAAAGAGTGCATACAAAAGTTACTTTGATAATATATTAGGTTTTGAAAACAAATTGGAGTTCCATTTTCACTTATAAGTTTTCAAGTTTTAAGTCTTGTTATCATGAATATCAGTTCATAAAATTTTTAGATCTCAATTCGAGTTTTGATTTTCATTTCTCTAATTGGCAGATTCACTAAGGTTTTCTAGGTTCACTAGAATTCCAGCCCATTCACCAAGTTGTATAAATTTATTGACACATAGTTTCATAGTTCAATTCATTATTAAACAAACACAAGATTCAATAAGCATAAAATCCCCCTAATGTTCATTTGCTAATGTTACTAAGTATACAAGAATAATAGATTTATAAATCTTATTGAAAGTCAATAAAACTTGACCTTGAAATGTTAATAAAAAAATAAAGTTTACCAATATTTCTCAAATCACAATTTAAAAAATCATATAAAATTTGAATCACTAAGCAAAACTGAAGTTCACCAATTTTCCCAATTTCAATTATTAATTTACTTCATAATTATATTATAATAATAAATTAATTACAACTTCAATTAATTATATTTACCACAACTCATAGTTACATATTATTGTTAAGACTTTATTATCTATTATTAAATTATTAATACTAATAATTATTTAATTAAAAATAAAATAATACATATATATTATTTATTAATAATAATTATTAATTAATAGTATTAATATTTAAAATAATATTAAAATAAATCATAATAAAGAAATGCAAACAGTACATGCAATTCCATCACATATTTCCAAAAGGGAAGGCTGCCAAAGGCAGTGTGCTACCCAAGGCAACATACACTACCTCAATAGTAACAGACTGTCTTTGGATAGTCACACATTGCCATGGTAGCGCGTTGTCCTTGGATAGTCATTGCTTTGTTGTAGCTGGGGGTGGGGGATGGGGTGCCTGCCCCACACACACACACACACACACACACACACACACAGATATATATGTAACTTTCTTTAAAACAAAAACAACCCCTTTGTAAAATAGTATTTTCACTTTTTTTTTTTGCGTAAAATGGTATGTAATAAAAATTATAATAGTGAAATTTTTACTGTAGTATTTTTTATTGGTCCATATTTTTAATATAAAATATTCATAATAAATCTAATAGAAAAAACATGATTAACCCATCAAATATTTTAATTAAATTCTAATTACTTTCTAAACCCTCATCTCATTTTCTAATTAATCAGTCAAAGATTTCAAATCTATAATCATTCACAAGTTTTTTTGAAAACAAAGAAAAATAAATCCACTATAAGGTTTCAGATTATATCATAAACAATTCTATAACAAAAATTCAACTTTCTTAAAGAAGGGTTTCAATCAAATTACTACACTTAAAGACATATTAAGAACAAGGCAGAGAAGATTTCAACACAAGGGCTTCCAATCACTTTTAAAAAAACTTTGAAAATAGATTTATCTAGACATGAAGAATATAGGAATTCAAAGAATGAAAATCCACTACACAATTAAACAAGAAGATCCCACCTGGACCTAATGCTAACACACAAACACATAAATGCATGAAGCACGTGAGAAAACCCCTTCCTTCGGACAAACTTCCTTCTCTAAAAAATGCTTCTCCAAAACTTGAACTTTTTGCAAAAATGAGCTCTAGATCTCTGATAAAGAGTTCTCCCATAAATGTGGGGCTCTAATTGTATAATCATGTGAGGGAACTCAATGATCCTTATCTTTTAATATTTAATTATCTGTTTACATTTCCATGCATGCTTTTTGCATATTATACTATTTTTATGAAAATTATTTTCTTTCTCTCATTAATTAATATATTATATTTTAATTTCATGCATAAGCATTATGCAATTTAACTAAAATAAACTTCATTAAATTATGTTTTCTCTCTTATTAAATCATGAGACACTTTAATAATATATTTATTAATTCAAGTAATACTATTATTTAGAGTTTTTTATAAAAACAAAACTCTTAAATAAATTATTATTGAATTAAATAAATATAAATATTCCAAAAATTATAACTTTAATAAAATATTTAAATTTAGTTTTTTGTTTAATTAATTTCTTAATTGATTAAATATAATTAAATATCAAACTTCTTTATAAAATTTCTGTTAAATTAAATCATTAAATTATCTTTTAAATTTTATTTAGTTATAACTTAAAATCATCACATACCCATACAACAAAAAATGACATTTCAACTGAAGACAAAAGACAATATAAAAATTTAGGGTTAAAATAATGAATTTGTGTCACTTGGTGAATTTAGAAAGGTGAAACTAACTTTGATACTTGTACTAATTTCTAGGACAATTAGCATAGGGCTTAGGATTCAAACTCAAGAGTTATTTTCCCGCTTATACTATTGAAATACTACAATAGGGTACGCTCATCCTGGCAATTCAAGGAAGTCAATACTTGATACCTGTACTCTACATAAAAGCCACATATGTACAAACACATATATTCTAAACCAAATAAGAAATGGCAAGAAGTGGTGCATCGTTCAGATTCTAACTAGTAGGTAACTAGGACTCCCTTCCTCAACCACATAAAAAATGTCAAACATAAAGAAAACATACACCCACACCATACACATGCAAGTATGTGGTAAGTATCCATAGAAATCGCATAAAAATAATTCATCTAAATAACATCATTTAATGTCTAAAGTTAAATACATGAACATATATATTATCATCAAACAATCATGAAGTAACTGAAATAACTAGTGCTAAAGTAACTCAACATATATATCAATTGACTTGAAATACAATTAATCAATTCTGGTACTCCAACACTACTAGTCACAAAATATAATCATAAAACTAGGGTAGGCATTACATCTGCTCCCCTTAGAATTAGGCTTACCAATGAAAGCCTACAAGAAAGATAAAACAAAACTAGGGGTAGGCATTACTTCCACTACCCCTAGACTTAGGTTTACTCTTGGAAGCCTACTAAAATGACTAGTGTAACTAAAAGTCAAAGAGTACTATCTACCATGTCAAACAAAAATTTCATTTAAGAAACTAATACAAATAAGTTAACTATGTATGCACTTTTAGTCACTTAGAGCAATATGATTTTGGTTTAATAATAAATTGAAAACCATATAGATCCAACAATCATCTTTTTAACAAATCCTAAAATAGATCCCCTAAAACAGTCCAAACAAAAGATCAACATCTCTAAATCCATTGGAAAACATAAAAGTTATAATGTATAGACATTAATCAAAAGTTAAGAACATAAATGTTTTGAGTTTCCAAGTTTAATGTTCCAAAAATTCTATTGCTTCTAATATTTTTCTTGTTCAAACTATTTAGCTTCAAGTTTGTAATTGTACTGAAAACACCCAAACAAGAACAACATAATGCTCACAAAGATAATCAAAGGCATACTACCTTAATGCATAATCATAAGAAAACATGTCTAAAATCCAACTTAGTTTTTGTCTTTATCTATGTTTCAAGTATCAAGTCTAAAGTTTCAAGTTTCAAGTGTTCAAGTTTGAAGTTTCCAATTATTAAAGTTTGAAGTTTCCAAGAGTTAAAGTTGCAAAAGTTACATAAAATTGTTTACGTTTCATTTAAGTTCAAGTGTTTTAAGTTTGAAATAAAAACATATAACAGTTCAAGTTTTGTTTTCAGTTACTAGTTCAAGTGTTCAAGTTTGTAATAAATACTCATAGCATTTCAAGTTTTGTTTTTAGTTAACTAGTTTACAACTAACAACATTCCAATACACCCAAAGTTCCCAATGTAGAAACCTAGTCTCTGATACTAGATGTAATGCCCTGCCAGGGAACCCAAAAGAAGTTAACCTAATGTTTTACTAAGTTTTCCAAACATTTTTTAAAGATAAAGATACAATAACAACAGTAATAGAATATAGTGGAAGCATTAATTACATTCACATAAACACATACCATAAAAAAAAAAACAATTATTAAGGGTCCCATGACATTGAATCACATTCAATGTTTATTAACACTAAAACCAATATATAACACAACCATATTAAAGAATAACTACAAATATAAATTCCATTTAAATAATATACAATTATATAAGATGCCGGTTGGAAATAAATAGAATGCACAATCATCCACTTTCTAGGTCATAGGGTATGAGAGTCTGAAGTAATATACATCATGAAATATATTAAATCATCTTGTAAGATCTATGAAATCAAATACAATACAATAGGTATAACAATCCATCATAGAAATACAAGAACTGGTAGAAAGGAGCATCTGTGCAAGCACATCCAACAATGGCATCCAATGGTTAGATCTTAATGGTATAAAGATAAGAACTACCACCCAACCTCATGGAACCCTAAAATTTCCACTCTCACCATGTTAGGAGATAGTTCCAAGTCCCAAATAGGATGACAAACTCAAAGGTCAAATCCAACTCTAGGTTCAAGGAATCACCTAAAAGAAAAGTAACTCAAAGGATACAAAGACACAAGTACTAAGAAATCCTAGAGACAAACAACAACACATAGGGAATCTATTAATCCTCTGACCCCATAGTGACTCTATGTGGCTCTAGTAACCCTTCGTACTAATAAGGCATACTAATGAGTGAGCTCTAATGTTACCCAACTAGTCTTTTAATAGTTTAGCCCCCTAGTGACTTTCTATGGTACCAATATCTTCTTAATTCATTTTAAACCCATTTTGTGAAATGTTATCACTTATTAAAACAACCTATAGTGGGTTACCCAGGCAACCTCTTTATAGCATTGGCCTTCATTGCAATCCACTTCCCAACATGACATATAGATAACCTACTCTAAGCTTAGTAAAATGAAAAGATCACAAAAGACCACATACCATACATCAATTCTTAAGCTCAAGAAACTGAAAAGTATTAAAAATTAGTGATCATAATCACAGATTCCACCACTACAATCATCCTAATAGAACTGATTAAAAATCAAGTACACATAAACCAATCCACATCATAACAAGACATCACCAAGAAAAAATCATACAAACACCTTAGTCATATACAAGTGACTAAAATGAAACCCAAATATAATGGATCAAAGACTCAAAGCTTATATTAGAAAGGTCACACCATTCACCTCAATTTCACATAAGAACACTAGAAATCAATAACAATCGATAGATCAAAACACCTCATGGGTAAGTGCAACAAGTTGTGATTCCAAAAACATGACACCAATTTTTTTTTTTAAATTTTACAAAGGGTGTACGTCCTATAGCATACACATTCTTTGTAAATTGATTTTTTTAATAAATGGGTTGCAAACCTGCAACCCATTTTATCATTCCATTTGGCTTTTTCATTTATTCCAAAGAACATGCAGGCGAATTGAAGAAGTTGAAGAATTTTGTCTCCCACCTTGACAAAATGCCTCCTCATCATTGAATTTCAAAATCAAGATCACATCGTATGTTTTCTACTCATGTTTTTGAAATTTTTAATATGTTTTTGAATTGTTTTGTAGGTTTTTTTAAATTTTTCTTTAAATTTGTTTATTTATTTAGGTTGCAATTGGTTTCTTATCAAGAAATGTAAATAATGAACTGTCAAATCTTCAACCGAATCAACAAAACAAAAACCCTCCACAAGATCCTAATCAAAATCATCCATAACAAGAGCAAGAAATTCTGCAACCTGCACCAATTGGAAGATCTCCTCCTGGCACCCAAGACAACATTATGAATAAAATAGAAAGAGGGAAAAATGAATTAGAAGCACTCATTGGTAGGTTGAAAGCTTGTCAACGAACTAATCCGATGAGAGCACAATTGGCATCCTCCCTCAAGTCCATTATGACCCATGTAGCTTCTATTAGTGGTTAGTTGGATATTTAGCATGTTAAGAGGGATAAAAAAAGAAGATATTATGCAAACAAATTATCATATTAAAATGTAAAAAATAAGAAATAGAAAAAATTAACATTTGTGCATTGTTTAAAAACCCTAGTGAACAAAATACTATTAGAGAAACAACTTAAAGCTTCCTCATCCATTGGTGCATACATGATGGTATTAGAAATAACTTTTGGAATAGATGGTGGATGGTCTTTGATGCCCCTCCCTACAATAATCACAAGGTTCCAATGTATTTTTTAAAAGAAATTGTATTGTGAATTTGTCTTTGGGGAGATCCCCAATTATTTTGATTTATTAAAATCTTAAGGTAGAGGTGGGGGGTCATCATTTGAGAGGTCGGGGGCATGTTGTGACCCTAATGTAGTTTGGGCACCTATTGTCAAGCCACAGGGTGAGCATGTGATTATTCCTTCAATTGTGAAGGAATATGTGGAGGCTAGCACTCTAGGGACTATTAATGCTTGTAGATCCTCATTCATTGCATGAGTCCATTAGTTGAGGAGGAGCCTTTTGTGCATCATGGTCACATGTACACATCATGTGGATCCTTATGCACATTTGATAGTCATGCTGGAGATAGTATGGATGATGGGCTAGTCATTGAGGAGTTCTTGAATGAGACGTTTGGCCTTAACACACAGGTAAATTACAATTATAATAAACTAATTTGATAACATTTCGTATGTATAGTGAATAACTAATTAATTAGCATGTATTGATATTGTTCAAAATTTAAAGTAAGAGTGTTGGCAACCCTAGTAGAGATCCCCTGGCCCCATTTTTTGTCTTGTCGACGAGTCCAAAGGTATGTATCAATTTAATCATTTAAATTAATACATATATTTATGAAGTAATCATATGAAGGATTGAGAAAAAATATATGCATGTGCATTAGTTTTCTATGGACCATTGACATTCACTAGGGACTCTGAGCCTAGGTGTGATATGAGCTTCATAGAGGTACATTTGTTTCATATTGATTTAATTCATTTGATTATATATGTTTCATGTTTCATGTTACATGTAAATTTTATTGTATGACATGCAACTCTTGACATCTAGGACTCCTCCTCATCTTCAACAGTCTATCGTTCATGGAGTTGCCACAGCGATGGCTAGTTCAAAGCCATTGACTAAGGTTTGAAAGAATTTTCTTTGTTATAACTGTTGTTTATAATAGTTAGTATCAAAATTTATAATGTTATTTATAAGTGATTATATTGATTGAATTGTTGTAGGGCCTTGTTACACTCGATTTTCCATGAGCCTTTGAGGTGGACGTATAAAGTGAATATTTGATGGTGATAAGAAAATAATTAATTTTTTGCATAAAGATATTTGATTTCAATGTATAATAATTATTGATTCATATATACTTTGTGTGTACCACTTCAACCTAGAGAAGAGCCTAAACAAGAGGACAAGCAAGTTTGTGAGGAAGACCCCATCATCCCCATCATCTCCCTCCACACGATAACTGAAAACCTCTAGGGATTTGTTTCCTTCCCCTCATGGGAAGGAGAAGATATAGTTGATAAATACACATGTATAGGCAATAGTGGACATATATGTTGGATTTTATGTCAGTGACATATTCAATATCCATTTGATGTATATATATGACATTTTATATTTGATGTATGACATATATTTGATGCATGACATTATTAGACTTATGACATTATTGGTTAATATATGATATGTTTGTTCATGTATGACATCATCAGTTATCATATTATATTATATGTTCATTCATGTATGACATTAATGGTTATCATAATATATTATATATTCGTTCATGTATGACATTATTGGTTATCATAATATATTATATGTTTATTCATATATGAAATTATTGGTTATCATAATATATATCTTATTTTTATTGTTTACATTTTAAATACATTTCATGTATTTCATTTTAATGTAAATTGTATCCTATATGATGTTGAGTGCTTACACCAAAAGCTAGTGGATTCCCAGCAAGAACACTTTTAAGGAAAAATACCTCTCCCACCTTGATAAGTGTCCTCAAAGACTCTTTCCAACTTGGTTACAAAATTGAACAAACTTATACCCAACTTCACAAAACTACTTGATCACTTTCCCTATTCAAGACTTAGGAAGTAATAAGGGAAAAATGAGAAAATTTGAGAAATGGATCGTAATCAACTTCTTACTTGAAACTAACATCTTAGACACTTCAAGGAACACCTAATAACTATCTCACAAACTTTAGTCTATCATCTATTCCATCCTTCCAAGAGATTCTTCAACATCCTATGACTGTATTTTCTTTGCAACATGTAATTTGTTGATTTTTAGAGAACTCTTCACAAAGGGAAGTGGTTGTGTTTCAAACCCATGAAATGACTATTAAGACAACCAAGAAGATCATTAACATCTTCCACTAACTCCATTCAGTGATAACATGCAACTATATAAGGTGAAATGACTCTCAAAATACTTATTGAGTCAACTTATTAACAAAAACAACAAAAAAATGAAAATCATTTGGACTAAGGAAACTTGGGTTTATCTTTGACCTCAAGTTCCTTGACCTTACAAACAAGGATTACTTTATTACCATAAAAAAATACCATGTTCAAAATGATGTGTATGATCACCCCTTTACCTTCTATCATGAGTCTCCATCATTGGATGAGTTGACATATCCAATTGCCATAGTCAAAGATCACTACCTTATGGCATTCATTGAATCTTAGAGATGATTAGGTTCAGTGTGCCCAAGAAAATTTGAGCACTCAACCAGATGGGAGGAGCTTTGGGCTAGTTTTTACCTAGCCACCTAGAGCTAACAAAACTAGTAGTTCAATCCCATGATGACAGGTGAGAGACATTTGGTAGTTGGCAACTTTGTACTAGCCAACACTACAAGTTTTAACATCACCTAGGATGGCATTGCAAAATAAAAATGAAGTAAGATCACAAAAAAGTGAGAGAGGTTATTGTAGGTCTCCACAACATATTCCTCTATCACCTAGAATCACATCCATAGCTCATACGAGATCCAAGATATTCCTTATTAAAGATCATTTCCCTATGGCATTTAGTGACTCTTAGGGACATTTTAGTTTGGCATTCTTGAGAATGTTCAAGCACTCAACAAGATGGGACAAGCTTGGGGCAAATGTTTACCTAGTAACCTAGAGCTAACAGAATAGACAGATCAATCCCACGACAAATGTTGAGGGAGATTTTGTAGTTGGCAACTTTGTACTACCTAACACTATGAGTTTCAATATCACCTAAGATGGTATAAAAAAATCAAAATGGAATAAGATCTCCAAAAAGAAAGAGAGGTTATTTCAGGCCTCCACAACAAAGTCCTATAGCACCTAGAATTGCACCCATACCTTGAACGAGCTCCAAGATATGCCCCATTAAAGATCACTGCACTATGGTATTTAGTGACTCTTAGGGATTTTTTAGTTTAGTGTGCCTGAGAATGTTCAAGCACTCAACATGATGGGATGAGCTTGGGGCCAAGGTTTACATAATCACCTAGAGCTAACATAATAGAGAGTTTGATTCCACGATGAACAATGAGGGAGATTTGGCAGTTGGCAACTTTGTACTAGCCAACACTATGAGTTTTAGTATCACTCGAGATGGCATCGCAAAATCACAAAATAGTGAGATCTCTAAAAAGAGATAGAGGTTATTTTAGGTCTTTGTAATACAATCCTATAGCACCCATAATCACATCAATACCTCACATTAGCTCAAAGAAATGCTCCATCAAAGATCATTGCCTTATGGCATTTAGTGACTCTTAGCGACATTTTGGTTCGGCATACCCAAGAATGTTCAAGCACTCAATGGGATGGGATGATATTAGGGCTAGGGTTTATATAGCCAACCAAAGCTAACAAAATAGACAATTTGATCCCACAATGAACAGTGAGGAAGATTTGGCAGTTGGCAACTTTGTACTAGCCAACACTACAAGTTTCAGCATCACCCGAGATGGTGTTGCATAATCAAAATGGAGTAAGATCTCTAAAAAGTGAGAGAGTTTATTATAGTTCACTGCAACATGGTCCTATAGCACCTAAAATCACATCCATACCTTGCATGAGCTCTATGATATGCCTCGTCAAAGATTGTTGCCCTATAGCATTTTATTACTCTTAGGGACGTTTCAGTTCAGCATGCCTAAAAATGTTCAAGCAATGAATGGGATGGGAAAAGCTTATGGCCAGGGTTCACCTAGCCAATCAAAGCTAACAGAATAGATAGTTTTATCCCACAAAGTTTAAGGGAGATTCGGTAGTTGTCAAATTTTTACTAGCCAACACTACAAGTTTCATCATCACCCGAGATGGCATTGTAAAATCAAAATGGAAAAAAATCTCAAAAAAGCGAGAGATGTTATTGCAGGTCTCTATGAAATGGTCCAATAGCACCTATAATTGCATCCATACCTCACACGAGCTTGGAGATATGCCCTGTCAAAGATCATTTCCTTATGGCATTTAGTGACTCTTAGGGATATTTTAGTTTGGCATGCTTGAGAATGTTCGAGTGCTCAATGGGATAGAACAAGCTTGGGATCAAGGTTTACCTAGCCAACCAAAGATAATGGAATAAATAATTTGATCCCATGATAAATAGTGAGGGAGATTTGGTAGTTGACAACTTTGTACTAGCCAACACTATGAGTTTCGGCATCACCTGAGATGGAGTTGCAAAATCAAAATGGAGTAAGAGCTCTGAAAAAGCAAGAGTGGTTATTGTAGGACTCTACAACATGGTCCTATAGCACCTAGAATCACATCCATACCTCACATGAGCTTTCAGATATGCCCTATCAAAGATCGTTGCCATATAACATTTAGAGACTCTTACGAACATTTTAGTTTGGCATGCCCAAGAATATTTGAGCACTCAACAAGATAGGAAAATCTTAGGGTTGAGATTTATCTAGTCACCTAGAGCTAATGGAATAGATAGTTTGATCCCATGACAAATGGTGAGGGGGATTTGGCTATTGACAACTTTGTAATGGCCAACACCATGAGTTTTAGCATCACCCAATATGGCATTGCAAAATCAAAATGGAGTAAGATGTTAAAAAAGTGAGAAAGGTTATTTTAGGTCTCTAAAATGCAGTCTTATAGCACCTAGAATTGCATTAATACCTTGCATGAGCTCTGAGATATGCCTTGTCAAAGATCCTTTCCCTATATTATTTATTTACTCTTAAGGATATTTCAGTTTGGCATGCCCAAGAATGTTCGAGCACTCAATGGGATGGGATGAGCTTGGGAAAAATGTTTAGCCAACCACCTAGAGTGAACCAAATAGATAGTTCAATCCCATGATGAATGGTGAGGGAGATTTGGTAGTTGGTAACTTTGTGTACGCCAATAGTAGGTCTATATACCAAGATGGCCTCACAAAATCAAAATAGTGTAAGATCTGCAAAAAGTGAGAAAGGTTATTGTAGGTCTATACACCATAGTCGTATAGTACTTAGAATTACATCCACACCTTGCTTGAGCTCCAAGATATGCCCTATCAAAGATCGCTGCCCTATGGCATTTAGTGACTCTTAGGGATTTTTTGATTTAGTATGGCAGAGAATGTTTGAGCACTCAACAGAATGGTACTAGATTGGGGTAAAGGTTTACCTAGCCATTTAGAGCTAACCAAATAGATAGTTTGATCCCATGATGAATGGTGAGGGAGATTTGGTAGTTGGAAAATTTCTACTAGCCAACACTACGAGTTTTAACATCACTAGAGATGGCATCCCAAAATCAAAATGGAATAAGATCTCAAAAAAGTGAGAGAGGTTACTATAATTCTCAACAGTATAGTCCTATAGCAGCTAGAATTGCATCCATACCTCATACAAGCTCTAACATATGTTGCATCAAAGATTATTGCCCTATGGCATTTAGTGACTCTTAGGGATGTTTTAGTTTAGCATGCGTAAGAATATTCAAGTGCTCAATGGATGGGACAAGCTAGGGGCAAAGGTTTAGAGCTAATAGAATAGATAGTTTGATCTCACAAACAATAGTGAGAGAGATTTGGCAGTGAGCAACTTTCTACTAGCTAACACTATGAGTTTTAGCATCACTTTAGATGGCATCACAAAATCAAAATGGAGTAAGATCTCCAGAAAGAGAGAGAGTATATTGTAGGTTGATGCAACATAGTCCTATAGTAGTTGGAATTGCATCCATACCTCATATAGGCTCTGAGATATTTCTTGTACAAGATCTCTGCCCTATGGCATTTAGTGACTCTTAGGGACATTTTAGTTCAACATGCCTGAGAATGTTCAAGCACTCAACAAGATGGGATGATATTGGTGCAAGGGTTTACCTGGCCACATGAAACTATCAAAATAGATAGTTCAATCTCACGATGAATGGCGAGGGAGATTTGGACGTTGGAAACTTTGTACTAGTCAACACTACGAGTTTCATCATCACTTGAGATGGCATCAAAAAATCCAAATGGAGTAAGACTTCCAAAGAGTGAGAGAGGTTATTTTAGGTCTCTATAACATGGTCCTATAGCACCTAGTATTGCATCCATATCATGCAAGAGATTTGAGATATGTCTCATGAAAGATTGCTACCATATGGCATTTACAAACTCTTAGGGATGTTTTGGTTCAGCATGCCTGAGAATTTTTGAGCTCTCAATGAGATAGGATGAGCTTGGGGCCAACGTTTACCCATCTTCCTGAAGCTAATAGAATAGACAATTCAATCCAAAGATGAATAATGAGTGAAATTTTGCAGTTGGCAACTTTGTATTGGCTAATACTATGAGTTTCAACATCATTTGAGATGGCATCATAAAATCAAAATGGACTAGGCTCTCCAAAAAGTGAGAGAGTTTATTGTAGGTATCTACAACATGGTCCTATAGGACCTATAATTGCATCCATACCTCACACGAGCAATAAGATATGCCCTATCAAAAATTGTAGCCTTATGGTATTTAGTGAGTGTTAGGGATGTTCCAGTTTGACATACCTAAGAATGTTTGAGCACTCAATGAGATGGGATGAGGTTAGCACCAAGGTTTACCCAACCACTTGGACCTAACATAATAGGCATTTTGATCCCATGATGAATAGTGAGGGAGATTTGGTAGTTGGCAACTTCATACTGGCCAACACTATGAGTTTCATCATCACACAAGATAGTGTCACAAAATCAAAATAGAGTAAGATCCTCAAAAAGAGAGAGAGGTTATTGTAGGACTTTACAACATGATTCTATAGCACCTAAAATTGCATCTATACCTCATGTGAGCTCCAATGCATGCCCTATCAAAGATTGCTACCCTATGGCATTTAGTGACTCTTAGGGATGTTTTGGTTCAGAATGCTCGAGAATGTTTGATTCCTCAACTAGATGGTATAAAATTGGGGCTAGGGTTTAGCTAGCCACCCAAAGCTAATAGAATAGATAGTTTGATCCCACAACAAATAGTGAAGGAGATTTGGTAGTTGGCAACTTTGTACTGGCCAACACTATGAGTTTCAGCATCACCCAAGATGGCATTGCAAAATCAAAATGGAGTAACATCTCCAAAATGTGATAGAGGTTATTGAAGTTCTTCACAACATGGTCCTATCACACCCAAAATTTCATTTATACCCTACATGAGCTCTGAGATATGCCCCATCAAAGATCATTGCCCTATAGCAGTTAGTGACTCTTAGGGATGTTTCAATTTGGCATGCTTGAGAGCATTCAAGAGCTCAACAAGATGGGATGAGCTTGAGGCTAGGGTTCATCTAGCCACTCAAAGATAATGGAATAGATAGTTCAATCCCATGATGAATGGTGAGGGAGAGTTGGCAGTTAGCAACTTTGTACTGGACAACACTACGAGTTTCAGCATCACTTAAGATGGCATTGCAAAATCAAAATAGAGTAAGATCTCCAAAAGGAAAGAGAGGTTATTGCAAATGTCCACAACATGGTATTATAGAACCTAGAATCACATCCATATCTCACACGAACTCCAAGATGTGCCCCATCAAAGATCATTGCCCTATGGAATTTAGTGACTCTTTGGGATGTTTTGGTTCAGTGTGCCCGAGAATGTTTGAGCATTTAATAGGATTTGATGAGCTTGAGGCTAGGGTTTAACTAGCCTTTGGGATCTAAAAAAATGGATAGTTTGATCCCATGACAAATGGTGAGCGAGATTTCACAGTTGGCAACTTTGTATTGGCCAACACTACAAGTTTTAGCATCACTTGAGATGCAATTGCAAAATCAAAATGGTCTAAGCTTTTGAAAAAGTGAGAGAGGTTATTGTGGGTCTCTACAATGTGGTCCTATAGCACCTAAAATTGCATCCATACTTCACACAAGCTCTGAGATATGCAGCATCAAAGGTCATTACCCTATGGCACTTAGTGACTCTTAGGGATGTTTCAATTTAGCATGCCTGAGAACATTTAAGCACTCAATGAGATAGGATGATCTTAGGACTAGGGTTTTCTAGGAATTTAAAGCTAATAGAATAGATATTTTGATCCCAAAATGAATGGTGAGAGAGATTTGGTAGTTGACAACTTTGTACTCACCAACACTACAAGTTTCAGTATCACCCAAGATGATGTTGCAAATAAAAATGCATTAAGATCTCTAAAAAGTGAGAGAGATTATTGTAGGCCTATGTAACATGGTCTTATGGCACCCAAAATCACATCCATACATTGCACAAGCTCTGAGATATGCCCCGTCAAAGATCATTTTCTTATGACATTTAGTGACTCTTGGGGACATTTTGGTTCAACATACCTGACAATGTTTTAGGACTCAACAAGATAGGATGATCTTGGGCCTAAGGTTTATCTAGCTACTTGAAGCTAAAAAAATATATAGTTCAATCCCATGACAAAGGGTGAGGGAGATTTGGCATTTGGCAACTTTGTACTGGCCAACACTAAAATTTTTAGCATCACCCGAGATGGCATCACAAAATCAAAATGGAGAAAGATCACCAAAAAGTGAGAGAAGTTATTGTAGGTCTCTACAACACACTCCTACATCACCTAGAATCACATTCATAACTTGCACAAGCTCTAAGAAATGCCCTATTAAACATCGCTGCTCTATGGCATTTAGTGACTCTTAGGGACATTTTGGTTTGGCGTGCCTAATAACATTCGAGTGTTGAAAAAGATGGGATGAGCTTGGGGCCAAGGTTTACTCAACCACCTAGAGCTAATAGAATACATAGTTTGATCCCACAACAAATGCTAAGAGAGATTTGGTAGGTGGAAACTTTGTACTAGCCAACACTATTAGTTTCAACATCACTTGAGATGGCTATGCAAAATCAAAATTGAGTAAGATTTTCAAAAAGTGAGATATGTTATTGTAGTTCTATGCAACATGGTCCTATATCACCCAAAATTGCATCCATACCTTGCATGAGAACTAAGATATGCCCCATCAAAGATCGCTGCCCTATGGAATTTAGTGACTCTTAGGGATGTTTTAGTTTGGTGTGCTCGAGAATGATTGAGTGCTCAACAAGATGGGACGAGCTTGGGGTCAAAGTCTACCTAGCCACCTAGAGCTAATAGAATAGATAATTTTATCCCATTATGAATGGTGAGGGAGATTTGGTAGTTGGCAACTTTGTACTAGCCAACACTATGAGTTTCAGCATCACCTGAGAAGGCGTTGCAAAATCAAAATCGAGTAAGATCTCCAAGAAGTGAGAGAAGTTATTGTAGATCTCCACAACATGGTATTATAACACCTAGAATTGCATCCATGCCTTGCACGAGCTTCAAGATATGCCCAACCAAATATCCTTGCCCTATGGCATTTCGTGTCTCTTAGGGACATTTCCATTAAGTGTGTCTGAGAACATTTAAGAGATTAATAGAATGGGAAAAGTTTGAGGCTAGGGTTTACCCAACCACCTAGAGCTAATAGAATGGACTGTTTGATGCCACAATAAATAGAGAGGGAGATTTCATAGTTGGAAACTTTGTAATGGCCAACACTACAAGTTTCAACATCACTTGAGATGGCATCGCAAAATCAAAATGGTGTAAGATCTCAAAAAAGTGAGTGAGGTTCTTGTAGGTATTTGCAACATGGTCCTATAGTGCCTAGAATAACATCCATACCTCACACAAGATCTAAGATATGTGCCATCAAAGATCATTTCACTTTTGCATTTAGTGACTCTTAAGGATGTTTCAGTTTGGCATGCTTGAGAACATTCAAGCACGCGATAAGATGGGACAAGCTTAGGGATAGGGTTTACCAAGGCACTCAGAACTAATAGAATAGATAGTTCAGTCCCATGAGGAATGGTGATGAATATTTTTTGGTTGGAAACATTGTACTCACCAACTCTATGAGTTTCAAAATCACCCAAGATGGCATAGCAAATCAAAATGGAGTAAGATCTCTAAAAGGTGAGAGAGATTATTTTAAGCCTATGAAACACAGTCCTATGGCACCTAGAATTGCATCCATACCTTGCATGAGCTCTGAGATATGCCCCATCATAGATCACTGCCCTATGGCATTTAGTGACTCTTAAGGACATTTTGGTTTATCATACTAGAGAATGTTTGATTGCTCAACAAGATAGGATGAGCTTGGGGCCAAATTTTACCTAGCTACTTTAAGCTAATGAAATAGATAGTTCCATGACATGATGAAGGGTGAGGGAGATTTGGTAGTTGGCAACTTTGTACTAGTGAACACTACAAGTTTTAGCATCACCCAAGATGGCACGACAAAATCAAAATGGAGAAAGATCACCAAAAAGTGAGAGAGGCTATTGTAGGTACTAAAAACACATTCTTGCATCATGTATAATTGCATCTATACCTCACACGAGCTCTGAGATATACCCTATCAAAGATCACTACTCTATGGCATTCAGTGACTCTTAGGGACATTTTGGTTTGGTGTGCCCGAGAACATTTGAGTTCTCAATAAGATGGGACATGCTTGGGGCCAATGTCTACCTAGCCACCTAGAGCTAATGGAATAGAAATTTTGATCCCATAATGAACATTAAGGGAGATTTTTTAGGTGGCAACTTTGTACTAGCCAACACTATGAGTTTCAACATCACCTATGATGGCATCAAAAAATTAGAATGGAGTAACATCTCAAAAAAGTGAGAAAGATTATTTTAGTTCTATGAAATATGGTCCTATAGCACCAAGAATTGCATCCATACCTTGCACAAGCACTAAGATATGCCCCATCAAATATTGTTTCCTTATGGAATTTAGTGACTCTTAGGGATGTTTTAGTTCAGTGTGCCTGAGAATGTTTTAGTGCTCAACAAGATAGGATGAGCTTGCGGCCATAGTTTACCTAGTCACCTAGAGCTAACATAATAGATAGTTTGATCTCATGATGAATGGTGAGGGAGATTTGGTAGTTGGCAACTTTGTATTGGACAACACTACAAGTTTCAGCATCACCTAAGAAGGCATTGAAAAATCAAAACAGACTAAGATCTCCAAAAAGTGAGAGAGGTTATTATAGGTCTTCACAATATGGTCCTATAGCACCTAGAATCACATCCATACCTTGCATGAACTTTGAGATATACCCCATAAAAAAACATTTTCCTATGGTATTTACTAACTCTTATAGATATTTCAACTCGATATACTCGAGAATTTTTGAGTGCTCAATGGGATGGAATAAGCTTGGTTCAAGTGTTTTATTAGCCACTTAGACCTAATGGAATAGATAGCTTGATCCCATGATGAATGGTGAGGGAGACTTGGCAGTTGACAGCTTTGTATTGGCCAACACTATGAATTTTAGCATCACTATAGATGGCATTACACAATTAAAATGAAGTAAGATCTCTTAAAAATGAGAGAGGTTATTGTAGGTTTCTAAAACATGGTCCTATAGCACTTAGAATCACATTCATACCTTGCATGAGCTCCAATATATGCCTCATGAAATATTTCTGCCCTATGGCATTTAGTGAATCTTAAGGATGTTTTGATTTGGTGTGCCTGAGAATGTTTGAGCAGTCAACAAGATAGGAAAAGCTTGGGGCTAAGTTTTACCCAGCTGCCCAAAGTTGAAAAAATAGATAGCTCAATCCCACGATGAACGATGAGGGAGATTTGGCAGTTGGAAACTTTGTACTGGCCAACACTATGAGTTTCAACATCACCCGAGATAGCATCACAAAATCAAAATGGAGTAAGATATCCAAAAAGTGAGAGAGCCTATTGTAGTTTTTTGTAACCCTATCCTATAGCACCTATAATCGCATCCATACCTCACACAAGCTCTGAGATATACCATGTCAAATATCATAGCTCTATGGCATTTAGTGACTCTAAGGGGCATTTTGTTTCAGCATGCCCAGGAATGTTTGAGCACTCAATGAGATAGGATGAGGTTGGTGCCAAGGTTTACCTAGCCACTTGGAGCTAATGGAATAGATAGTTTGATCCCATGATGAATGGTGAGGGAGATTTGGTAGTTGGCAATGTCCTACTAGCTAACACTATGATTTTCATCACCCCCCAAGATGGTGTCGCAAAATCAAAATGGAGTAAGACCTTGAAAAAGTGAGATAGGTTATTGTATGGCTCTATAACATGGTCCTATAGCACCTAGAATCACATCTATACCTCACACAACCTCTGGGATATGCCTCATGAAATATTGCTACCCTATGGCATTTAGTGAGTCTTAGGGAAGTTTTGGTTTAGGGTGCCCGAGAATGTTCAAGCACTCAACAATATAGGACAAGGTTGGGGCCAGGGTTTACCTAGCCACTCAGAGCTAACAGTATAGATAGTTTGATCCCATGACGAATGGTGAGGGAGATTTGGCAGTTAAAAACTTTGTATTAGCAAACACTATGAATTTCAACATCACCCAAGATGGCATCACAAAATCAAAATTGAGTAAGATCTCCAAAAAGTGAGAGAGGTTATTATAGGTCTTCACAACACGGTCCTATAGCACCTAGAATCACACTCATACCTCAACAAGCTCTGAGATATGCCCTATCAAAGATCATTATCCTATGGAATTTAGTGACTCTTAGGGTCATTTTAGTTAGGCATGCTTGAGAATGTTTGAGCACTCAATAGGATGGGATGAGGTTGAGGCCAGGGTTTACCTAGCCATCCAAAGCTAACAAAATAGATAGTTCAATCCCATGATGAACGGTGAGGGAGATTTGGTAGTTGGCAACTTCGTACTGGCCAATACGACAAGTTTCATCATCACCCAAGATGGTGTCACAAAATCAAAATAGAGTAAGATCTCCAAAAAGAAAGAGAAGTTATTGTAGAACTCTACAACATGGTCCTATAGCACCTAGAATCACATTCATACCTCACATGAGCTCCAAGATATGCCCCATCAAATATCCTTGCCATGTGCCTAAGAATGTTTGAGCACCCAACATGATGGTACGAGCTTGTGGCTAGGGTTTGCCTAGCCACCTGGAGCTAACAAAATAGACAGTTTGATTCCATGGTTAATGGTAAGGGAGATTTGGTAGTTGGCAACTTGTACTAGTCAACACTATGAGTTTTAGCATCACCTCAGATGGCATTTCAAAATCAAACTGGAGTAAGATCTCCATAAAGTGAGAGAGGTTATTGTAGGCCTCCATAACATGGTCCTATAGCACCCAAAATTGCATCCATACCTCACATGAGCTCTAAGATATTCCCCATCCAAGATCACTTCCCTATAGCATTTAGTGAGTCTTAAGGACATTTTAGTTCAACATGTCAGAGAATTTTTGAGTGCTCAATGAGATGAGATGAGCTTTGGGCTAGGGTTTTTTCCAACCACCTAGATAGATCAATCCCATGATGAATAGTGAGGAATATTTGGTAGTTGGCAACTTTGTACTAGCTAACACCATGACTTTTAGCATTAGTTAAGAAGGTGTCACAAAATCAAAATGGAGTAAGATCTCCAAAAAGTGAGAGAGGTTATTGTAGGTCTCCATAGCATGGTATTATAACACCCAAAATTGCATTCATACCTCACATGAGCTCCAAGATATGCCCCATCAAAGATCACTACTCTATGGCATTTAGTGACTCTTAGGGATGTTTCAATTTAGTGTGCCCAAGAACATTATAGCAATCAATAGATGGGGATGAGCTTGGGGCCAAGGTCTACCCAACCACTTGGAGCTAATAGAATGGACAGTTTGATCCCACAAAAAATGGTGAGGGAGATTTAGTAGTTGGCAACTTTGTACTGGCCAACACTACAAGTTTCAGCATCACCCAATATGGCATTGCAAAATCAAAATGGAGTAAGATTTTCAAAAAGTGGGAGAGCTTATTGTAGGTCTCCACAACATGGTCCTATAGCACCCAAAATTTAATCCATACCTCATACAAGCTCTGAGATTTTCCCTATCAAAGATCATTACCCTATGGCATTTATTGACTCTTAGGGACATTTCAATTTGGTGTGCCTAAGAACATTCAAGCACTCAATGGGATGAGATGAGCTTTGGGCTAGGGTTTACCAGCCCACTTAGAGCTAATGGAATAGATAGTTTGATCCCATGATGAATGGTGAGGGAGATTTGCCAATTGACAATATTGTACTAGCCAACACTATGAGTTTTAGCATCACCCAAGATGGCATCACAAATCAAAATGGAGTAAGATCTCTAAAAAGAGAGACAGATTATTTTATGCCTCTATAGCATGGTCCTATAGCACCTAGAATCACATCCATACCTTGCACAAGCTCTGAGATATGCCCCGTCAAAGATCCTTGCCCTATGGCATTTAGTGACTTTTAGGGATGTTTCAATTCAACATGCTTGAGAATTTTGAGTGCTCAACAAGATAGGATGAGCTTGGGGCTATGGTTTACCAAGCTCCCTAGTGCTAATGGAATAGATAGTTTGATCCCAAAATGAACGGTGAGGGAGATTTGGTAGTTGGCAACTTTGTACTAGCTAATGCTATGAGTTTTAGCACCACCTGAGATGGCATCAAAAAATCAAAATGGAGCAAGATCTCCAAAAGAAGAGATAGATTATTGTAAGTTTCTATAACATTGTCCTATAGCATCCAGAATCACATCCATATCATGCATGACCTCCAAGATATGCTCTGTCAAAGATCACTGCCCTATGGTATATAGTGACTCTTAGGGACATTTTAGTTCAGTGTGCCCAAGAATGTTTGAACACTAAACATAATGGGATGAGCTTGGGGCAAGGGTTTACCTAGCCACCTAGAGCTAATAAAATAGATAGTTTGATCCCATGATGATTGGTGAGGGAGATTAAATGGTAGTTTGAAACTTTTTACTCACCAATACTATGAATTTCAGCATCACCCAAGATGGAATTGCAAAATCAAAATAAAGTAAGATCTCCAAAAAGTGAGAGAGGTTATTGTAGGTCTATGCAACATGGTTCTATAGCACTTGGAATTGTATCCATACCTCACATGGGATCTAAGATATGCTCATCAAAGATCACTTCCCTATGGCATTTATTGACTCTTAGGGACTTTTTAGTTCAGCATGCCTGAGAATGTTTGAGTGCTCAATAAGACA
Organism: Cupressus sempervirens; assembly: GCA_028749045.1. Lineage (NCBI taxonomy): Eukaryota > Viridiplantae > Streptophyta > Pinopsida > Cupressales > Cupressaceae > Cupressus > Cupressus sempervirens. The sequence goes on along the minus strand of CM053791.1, from coordinate 737,832,131 downwards.
GGATGAGCTTGAGGCTAGGGTTTACCCAGCCACCTAGAGCTAGTAAAATAGAAAGTTTTATTCCATGATGTATGGTGAGGGTTATTTGGTAGTTGGAAACTTTGTATTGGCCAACACTACGAGTTTCAACATCACCTGAGATGGCGTCACAAAATCAAAATGGAGTAAGATCACCAAAAGGTGAGAGATTTTATTGTAGGTATCAGCAACATGGTCCTATAGCACCTAGAATCACATCCATACCTTGCACGATCTCTAAGATATGCCCCATCAAAGATCACTACCCTATGGCATTTAGTGATTCTTAGGGACATTTTGGTTTGGTGCACTCAAGAATGTTCCATCACTCAACAAGATGGTATAAGCTTGGGGATAGGATTTACCTAGCTACCTAGAGCTAACAGAATAGATAGTTTGATCCCATGACAAATGGTGAGAGAGATATAAGGAAGATATATATGCCTAGACCACTTTGTGCAAGGTATGAGCAAAAGCTGCTAATTAGGCCAAATTGGGTCTTTTTGAATTTTTGGTCAAGATAGCCTAGGATTAGGTGTTTTTAGTTTATTTTTTAATAGTTTGGAAACTTTTCCAAGTCCTAGAAATGAAATCTAGTGAACCTTGCATTAGATGCACTTTTTGTGCAAAATTGTAAAAGTTGTAAAGGTTGCTTAAAAATGCAAATCTAACTAGAAACCTTCTAACATTCAATTTTTTTTTCCCCATGCTCATATACTTGAGCATGGATAGTTACAACTTCCCAAACATCCATTTGCAACTTTTTTGCAAAAGTTGCAAAAGTTGGTCAAGCAACTTTTTGAGCAACATTGCAACTTTTGAGCAATTTTTGCTCTTTACATATTTAGGTCAAATGGGTCCATCTAGGACTATTCTAGGACCCTAGTTAAGATTCCTAGGACCTATTAGGTAACCAAATATCTTATTTTCCCATGAATATTGAAAGAAAATGAATAAGAAATTGGATATAAGCTTCAGATAGTTCAACGACATTGAAAATAATATATATTATTCTTTCAAGAGAAATGAGGTAAAACTTATGAAAATAAGATTGAAATGATTCCCATCAATGGCATGGCCAAGAACTACCTTTTGAATATAGTTACCAATAGTTGGCCTCACTCTCCATGCCTTTTCATTCGTATGGAGGATAGCTTAATATACAAAGGAATAAATACAAAGAAATTACAACTAAATCTATTAAATATACAAAGGAAAGATAAATAAAACCTACTTAATAGAGAGATTAATTTGAGAGAAAAGGACATTTCAAAAGAAAATGGTTATCTTAGTGGCATCCACGGTATGCCAATCACTTAGGATGAAGAGACAAAAACCTACAACTATTGGGAAAGAGTACACATGTACACAGGAAAAAAAAAAATTGAATTGAGAAGTAACAAGTGCTATAGAATTGTCCATAGAGATATGTGAAGTGAAGCCTCAAGTTGGCTCATTAGTAGGCAATGAATCGGGTCATGCACTTCATTCCAACACCACAAATGTTTCAATTAGAAATTCCTATTCATCAATGACCTTGCATTTATAGGACTTGGGAAGCCAGGATACTCAAGTTGGGCATGATCCCTCAATGTTCTCATCAAAATATATTAATGATCTTAATAGAACAACAAAAAGCTAATTGCTAGCTTTAAATGGAGATTGTTAGTTCCCAAACATGTCCATGTTAAGTCAATGATTGGTTTATAAAAAAACTAGTAGGAAATGAGATCATGGAAATGAACTCAATGCTCTGGAAGGTTTAGCAACACTAAAATAACTTATTTCCAAATGCTCAACCTTACACCAATTCCCATACTCCTGCCATTCACAAATCAACACGCTACAAGAGGTTAAATCCTTCATGGTACTTGAACTAGGGCTTGATTGGAAAAATCACAAAACACATCCTCTAGTATTGAAACCTTGGAATCTTAAAAAGGACCCTACTAACTAACATTTCAAAAGTTTCCATGAAATTTCAACAAAGGAAATTGTAGTTAGAGGCCCATTTTTGCTGTGTGCACCAAAATGTTGTCCTAAAAACCTAGTTTCACTAAAAATGCACTAACTTGAGTTAGAATACATGTAGAACAATGAGGCCAGAAGAAAAAGAAATATGATTCAAGTATATATATCAAAAATCCATCACATCTAGTTTTAAAGTCCATACATTTCATGCATCATGAAAACAACAATAAAAATGACTCCAAATTTGAATTTCTTTGTTTGCAACTTCTTCCAATCTATACATTAATGCCCTCTAGACCTCACAAATGAGGTATATATATCTCCTATGTCTATTATAATGGTTACAACAAATATTTTAATAGTTATAACCCTTTTCCCACTAAGTTGCAAATTTGAGCAACTTTTACAACTTTCAACAATGCAACTTTGCACAAAAAGTGCAATTTTTACATTTTTCACTTGATTCCACTTCTAGGACTTGGAAAAGGTTCCAACATACCTAAAACCAACTAAAAACAACTAATCTTAGGATTTCTTGACCAAAAACATTAAAAATCGTAAATTTTCCTAATGAGCAACTTTTGCTTATAAATTGCATAAAGTGCCTTAAGCATAAAAAATGGTGTCTTTCTTTAACAACCATGGAATTCTCATCTAAGGGTTATTTATTCTAACCTAAGTAGACAAAGAAAAAACATGAAAACCAAAATATAAACCAAGTGCCTTGGTTCTCTGCACTAGGAAGATACCCCCAAACATGAATAAAAAGAGAACAAAGACCATGGAATGGAATACAAACACACCTTGGACCTATTAAGGTCTGTATAGAGTAGATAAAGTGATTTTGTTGTGTCTAACTAGCACTGATATATAGTTACAACAGTTTGCCATTGAAAAGGCCAGTGGTCCTTCAAACTATAAATTAAACATAATTTGGAAAAACCCCACATGAAGACACAATTTAAAGTGATGTTAAAACACCAATTTAGGACATATAAAACATATGTAAACCTCACAAACTGGAAGTGACTAGAAGCCATTGCTGTAACAACATTTGGAAAGTGTTAATAGGCCTAATTGGGTTGCAGTTACACTACAGGTACACTTTTACACCTGCCAATCTATAGAAAAATTATTGGAACATCTAGGGGCATGTAAAAAAAGTTAAAATCCAAAGTTATAGACCTTGGATCACTCTAGAGAAAAAGTTATAGTGACTACACAGTGAAATGTTGAATGGTGCATGTATGGAGCCATACACCTAGGGTATGGTGGCAAAATTCATTCCTTGCTTGAACATCTATAAACCCTATGAAATCATGAATTACACAAATATATATTGTATTACACTAAGAGGCATCAAATTCCCATGGTGGAAAGTGCTAAAACAATAAGGCCCTAGGTGAAATCCTTTGTTTAATGCTAATTTCTAGGCACCTTCAACAAAACTTAAATAACATGCAAAATAAAAAGGATCAAAACATGAAACCAAGTGAAAATCAAAGTTAACTCAACCCTCTAATGCTTGGGGTCACTAGCACATGTCCCAACATCTATACTAGTCCATACAATGCTCTAAAACATGGAATTTTACAGTAAAAATAGGTTATTTTATTGATTTCTTGCCAAAACAAGTACATCATACACCTGTAAGGGATAATATAGGTTTTCTAAAATGGTTATAACGTTGGTTTGAACCAGCTATCCCTTTGGGAAAGAGTTTTTGAAAGCTTAACAACTTTTTAAGAAGTTGCTCAAAAGTTGTCAAGTGACTTTTGGAGCAACTAGTACAGTCTACCATGGAAACTAGTATAGTCCATAAAAACAATGTTAGAAATGCCTTAAAACTTAGAAGCTCAATAATATTATGGTGTAGGAGCACCTCAGACATTCAAGTCAAAGATAAAGATCATGAGGACCTTCATGAAGCTCAAGGGAAATCCAAAGGATGGAATACTGGTGCAGGAGCACTCTCACATGAAATGATGAAATAAGGGTGTTTTGGTCATTTATGACCTTGTTCAAGTTTATCTTTTATGTTTTCAATAAAGAAATGATGTTATACTCCTAGGTTCATTTTAACCCTTTTGTGTGGCCCATTAGAAATTTTAGTGTTTTTATGAACTCATTGCTCAATGAGGTGAAAGGGTACAAATCTATGTAAATGGATGCATATTACTTGTAATCTAGGGTCTAGTAGTTGATTTGAGTCAATTAAGACTCATTTGGGTAGTTAATATGCCTTTTAGGCTCTAAAATGTTAAAAAATGCAATAAAAATGTAAAAGTTGTTATGCAACTTGTCAACTTTATGCATAAGTAAGAAAAATTGTTTGTAACCATTCCTTCAACAGTCACAACCTTTCAAATTTTGTTGTATTGGTTGGAGAAGACCTTCATATAGCCATTTTAGGTGGGTGGAAGGTAGAATATAATGTTTTGACATTACAATCAATAAAGACAACCCTATTTTCTACATTTTCAGTGAGTTTTATGAATGGTACGGACGTGTACAGATGCCTAGGGATTTGTGCCTAGTATGGTTGGATTCATGCTTGAACCACCTATCTAATTCAACTATATTTAAGTTCTAAGACTTTATAAAACTCAATTTATACCTATTTTTGTGCAAGCAACCCAGATTTTGAGGGTTTGTAGGGTTTTGAAGGAAATTGGGTTATAACTCAAGATTCCACCATAGGAAATTTATGGCCTTTGGTGAAATCATTATACTTCTAATGCACTTTGAAATTATTTTGGTTTTAGGTTTTCATATTTAGGGACAAGGGAGAAAGGTGTTGCCCTCGATGCATATATCTTGTATGCATTAGTACACATTCCTTCTATAGTAGCATTTTGTGACTCCAGAACTTGTTCCTAAGACTTGTAACTTTGGACTTAAGCTATTTGAGATATTTTCCATCTAACCTAGTTGGTCTAAATCTTTTACCACATGTTTAATTGGTACTTCCTTTGAAAAATCACCCTAATTAGCCTTTAGGTCTAATTGTTGATTTTAATTGTTTGGGTAGTATCATTGATGATAAGGTTTGATCACTTGGAGATCTTGAAGTACATAAAGAATAATTTTTTTTGGGTTGTTAGTTTCATTATTCCAATCCTAAGTTTTCAAGTTGTAGGCCTTAATCCACTTTCTTGGACTATTAGCAATCTAGGGGAGTATTGAAGGAACTATGCATTATTTTTGTTTTGGAGTTATCAAATCCAGTAAACATGACCTTGCTAGTGTAAGAACAGTATTTTCTGAGTCTAGTTTCATGATTCCATGTTGGTAATAAGTTTCATGCATTAAGCAATTTTGGTGATTAAGGTGAAGGTGTTGGGTCTTGAGCCTTGTTTAGGCTTTTAAACCTTGTGAAGGTGTTCTTGTGGTTGATCTCTCCCAACCTACCTTTTCAATGCTCTGACCATTTGTATCAAACATACAATCAAGGTCAACAAGACAATTAGAGGATAAGGAAAATTAATTGGGAAATACTAAAGCCTATAATGGCTTTTTTATTCTACAAATCCTATAAATTGTTTAAAGTCCTAAAGGGGAAAAAAATAAAAATTGTAAGGGGGACCAATAGAGTCCTTGAGTCAAATTGGAATGTTTAGGGTCTAGGAAAGTTTAATGATCATACAAGATCAAAATCAGTAAGTTAGTGGTCTTTTTGTTTAAAAGAATTCAATAAATTGTATGTTGGAATTTTGAATTTTCAAAATCCAATGGCTAGTTTAGGATTTAGAGGGAAGTTGGAGTTTTTATTGTTTTAAGGCATTAAACCTTCAACCCAACTAATGAGAGTTGGTTGAAATAGTTTGGAGAAGTTATTTTAAAGCTTTTATATATGTGAGAATTGGATGTATAGATAGACATAGTGAGATTGGTGAAATGCAACAATAAAACTCTTCATGTTTGCAAGTTTGTTCATTCTTGAGAATATCAACTCAAATTTTTTTGATATGCCAAAGAATCAATAAATTTATTCACTTAGCATCACTATTTTGATTGTGTTTATCTTTTCATTAAAATTGTTGTCACACTAGTCTGTAGGACATTAAGTTTTCTTTGTCTATTACTATTAATATGGTAATAGTTTAAGGAATGGGAGTCATTTCATGAATAATTTAGGCCCCAATATTCATGGGATGACCAAACTAACTTATAGTATTAAGTGAAAATTGAGTATATGCTAATTAAGACAAGTTTTAAGTATCAGTGTGAAGGTATCATGGATTTGAATGCCATGTGTAGTAGTGAGCAATCTATCCGAGCAAGGAGTGGAGTTTTTGTTTGGATACATTTCAATAGAGTAAAGTAAGGGAAAATTCATCACTAATTGGATGTAGGATCAGGTGGAGAGTGAACATTTAAGGAAGCCCTAGTGAACATGGTTTGGAGTCAAGAATTGGGGATTGAGAGCTGCAAAACTCTTGGGACTGATTCCTTTTGAAATTGACCATTTGATGGTATAAGAAAGCATTGTTTAAGAGTAGGAAGTTCCAAGTGGAGTCTTTCGTGTGAGTCCTTTGTTAATATGTCATTTTTTATGCATAAAAATAATGTACCAATTCATTCGAGGAGTATTGGCTCAAAATAACCATATAAAATATGTTGGTAGGCTAAAGAACTCTAAAAAGGGTATCAACAAAAATCCTTAGATTGGAAAGTATTTTGAGAGAAAGTAGAGTTATTCACACTCTAAGTATGTAGTAGGCTAATAGGTAGGGTATTGGGTGTTTGGGTTCAATATAAGGGAGTTCTGTGAAGATGGAATATGGGATTGAAGTAAAGTCTTAGAATTCCTTGAATATAAACAATTGAAAGCCTTAGAAAACTAAATACATCATTTTAGGATGCTTAATGGTAGTTTTGATAAGTCATTTCCTTGGAGCATTTATATTGTTGATAGGGACAAATGCCTAAACCACTCAAATTTCTAGAACTTATTGTATATTAAAGCCCAAACCCTAGCTTGCTACATCATTTTGCCTTAAAATATCATGCTATGGCATGCTGACCGTACACAATGATATTAACTTCTCTCATTTCAGGGTTTGGAAAGTCTTTATATCTTCTCCTAGGTATTTCCTCTTCATCCTTATGGTTTTAATTCGCATTCTTCAAGTTGTAAAAGGAAAATCCATAATTTCTTGTAAAATCAGCATTTTGCAAAAAATACAAAATTTTAATATAGAAGCTTTTGGATTTTTCTCGCTTGCTCAAGTCTCAACACTTCTAACTTGTTATTTAGGCTATTTCTTGGAAATTCCATGCTAGGTACCCTTCCTTAAGCTAATGACTCATCCCTTGGTTTACTCATTTCCCTATGTTAATGTATGCCTTGATTTTTAGGCCAAAATAGTGACTCTTCTAAGGACATTAAATGACATCCAATACTGTAACTACCACACCTAGGTCCAATGATGCTTATTCTACTTACAAGGGTCACTTGGAGCATAACACAACAAAAATGAAAAGGTGAGGGCCCTATGATTCAAGGTGACCTTGCACCACTCTTTCTCTCTCTCCCTCTCTCCCTATTCAATCTAATGAACCAATTGGATCTGCTAACTACATTTTTATGTCTCAAGTATTGCCTCATGGTCTGATTTGCGAACTTTCCAAAGAGTCATATTATGTGGTTTTCCACCATATTTTATCAAGTGGATATTTGATGCGACAAGAAGGTTAGAATAATGAAGAATCCTCCTCTTTGTTTGCTAATCCTTGAATAACTACAAGTTAGGGTTCTTCATAGAATATTGTCTAACCCATGTGCTAGTTACAACTACCACACCAATATGGTACTCTAAACCTTCACCATCTATAACCGAGTGATCCAATTTCTATTTGGATTGGACACAATGACACAAATAATAATCTATCCCTTCTTCATTGTCTTTAGTTGCAATAATAACAAAAAATCCAAAAATACTTAGGTAAAAGTTATAAAGTTATATATTGAAATTACAAAGATATATATATATATATATATATATATATATATATATATATATATATATATATATATATATATATATATATATATATATATATATATATATATATATATATATATATATATATATATATATATATATATATATATATATATATATATATATATATATATATATATATATTTCCAAGTTGCACTAGATCAGACAAGTAGTCAAACTCAATGGACAAATCCATCTCTACCATTTCTAGTTCTTGTGGGGGACAATAGGTGTCAATTGGGTCCAAAACCTATATATCCCATTTGTTTGCCCATTCAGTCAACTCAAAATCATCCCAAGTTTCCTCTACACATGATGGACAATAGCATGCCATTTTTTGTGTGTGGATACTCCATGAACCTACATAAGAGCTTCTAAAAGAGTGGAACTCACTTGATCCTATTAGTATGCAAAAATCCTCATATGGTGCAATGTTAGTATTATCTATCAACCAAAAAATTATATGAACTATAGACTCACCTTCCTAACCTAGACCCATTGTAGTGTTACACCACTGGATGATGGATTTTACATCTGCCAATATTGCTCCATCTTTGTACTTTATTTCTTCACAACCTAAGGCTCTTTTGATGCATGCACCTGCACCATTGTGCTCTTCCTTTCCATGACCAACCCCTATGAAATTCCACATATATTGAATTCTAGACAACCTATGCATCTACTCAACCAATAGAACATCCATGCATTCTTGAATTGAGATGTGCAATTGTCTAACCAAACAATGTGTTGATGATATGGTATGCCTTTGTCAGCCAAATCTCCATAAAATAGTTGAAAAAACCATGTAAAAACTCTATAGAATGTGATCAATCATCACTAATGTAAGAATGGTACTCCCATAAAATCTTCCTATCATCCTTTGTACTTGTAGGTGAATGCATGAATGTTATGTGAACAAATATGGAAACTTATTGAGAAGTATAATACTTTTCTTGCTCCTCATTTTATGCTTGTAGTGTGTAGTTCTCTATGAATTCTACAACCAAAAAAATGGTATCTAGTGGAAATGTATCCTTGCACAAATTGAACTACAAATCTAGCTTTCAAGCTCTATATGTATGCCTTGAATACTCGTAAACAATCTTTTCATGAAATATCTTCATGAACTCATATGCTGGAATCTTTTCAATGACTAAATCACATCTTTTACCCTATTTCCCATCTTTTAGAGCATATGTCATTTTCTTATATTTTTCATAATCTACCATTTCATTTCCAATTGCATATGTACTATCCATATGTTCACGAGTTGATAAAAGTTTCAAAGAACCACAAAATAAGCATGTACCATCCAAGCATGATGTCTTGCAAAATTGTTGGTCATCCCCTATTTCACATAAAATGTTGGATATGAATTCCCTTGAAGATTTAGGTAGATCATTCATGTCACAATCTTGCAAAACAAACTAATAATACAAAAAGACACATATATGCCTAAAAACATCAAAATGGCTAAAAAATTCAATGTGCATCCTACAAAAAGTTGTGCATGTGTGATTCATCTTCACATAAAAATTTTTACCCATCTAGAAAAATATTTGACTTATTTTAATTTGAGGATACATACAAATTAATTTTAGAAAAAAATGTGTCTGAGTTGAGTCCAAAAAATGTTTTGCATGTGGGTTGCCATTTTGGCTACCAATCCTCCTTCTTACAACATCTCTTTGATTAGGGGATAAATGTGTGTTATTTGTCAAAAATCTTCAATCAATGATTTCAAAGCTTCAATAATTTCTTTATTCTTTCATAGTAGTCTATTGCTAAATGTCTATAACTCTTTTTTTGTTAGATCTTCCAATCTCTCACGCCTTAGCATGGATCTCTTTAGAGTACCTCTATCGATTTTTAATATTTTTCTTGTCTTTCTCATGAGTCAAGCTTTCTTCATTTTGGTACTTACTATTGTCAATCTAAGTACTCATATTGTGATATTACTATCTTAGGTGTGTGATTTAGAACCGACTTTTTCATAAGCACTCATTAGATTCTTGACAATTCTTTTTTCATTTGAATCGTCCACTATTCTTAGCCCAAGAATCTTCATGATAGACTTAAATTTAAAATTCCTCATCATTTCAAAAAATAATTGGCATTGACCTATAATATTTAATTTTTCAAAGAATAATATCCACATACAATTAACTTTTCTTTGGCAAGTATGTTTGCTAATCTTGTCAGGCATTGATTTCAAAATGTTAGTATCAATAGCAATCAAATATTTTGGTCTTCTAAAATGAATTCTAGAAGGTGTTATAATCTCTTCCTTCCCTCAAAATTTTGAACATCAAGATAAGGTTGAGTGCTTTCCATAGCTTCAACCGAAGATGATGTGCCTTGGCAATAAGATGTAAAAGATGGAATATCACCTACTTGATATGTTGATGTTCTTCCTTCAACATGACATGATGGAGTGTGTACATCATTGGATCTACAAATTAGCATCTCTTCAACATGAGATGATGATATGACTCCAACATTTGAAGATCGTGTAGCTTCACAATTCAATTGTCTACTTGAGCCTAACAATCTCATTCATTCTCTTTGTCTTTCCAATTCGTCCTCTTTGTTTCTTTATATCGGTGGTCCTTGTTCCTCTTCAAAATTCAATTCTTCATTATTGCTTTGCAATTTTCTTTGTTCATGTAGTAGTTTTCTTTTATCTCTTTTAATTGCCAAATCTCTCTACCTCTCTTTTGTTGTTTGATTTTTTAGTTTCTTCCTTGGCATGATGATAATTTCTATATGTCAAATTATTCAAACATTTGAATTACTTAAAATTTGTAAAAATTAAAATCATTCAAATACATATACAAATTACAATTATTTCAATGAATACACAATATATATTAAACAACTTGTCAAATTTCTAACCATTTCCAAATAGCAATTCATTCAAACATACAAACTTCAATGAATTCACTATATATTAAACAACATGTAAATTTATAATCAAATTTGTCTCTATATAACAACAAAGAATATTAAAAATGGACTACATTAACCTTTTCTATAGAAAGAATATTTAAAAAGCCTTCAGATAGTGTATCCAATGATTGAGGTTGGTGTTTACTAGCTTCAAATAGAAGAAAGAATATGCAAAAAGCCTTCAAATAGTGTTTTCTAACTTCCAATAGCTTGAAATCCATGTTTTCTATAAGAAATATAGAATGTACAATAGACAAAAAGTAGAATATGGATCAGAAGGGACCCAAACTTATTGTATGAGTGTTCTCATATAGTGTGTATGTGCTATAAAGCATGTAGGCACTATAGTGCATACACACTATCTGAAGAATAATCTCCCTATCCCACCATCCCCCATCCTCTAGTCTCTCTTTCCCTATACTCTCTCTCTCTCTCACTCTCTCAATCCTCTCCCATCCCCTACTCTCTCTCTCTCTCACTCTCTCAATCCTCTCCTATCCCCAACTCTCTCACTCTCTCTCTCTCATATCCCATCCCCTACTCTCTCTCACTCTCTCTCTCCTCTCCCATCCTCTACTCTCTCTCTCTATATCTCCCTCTCCCATTTTCTACTCTCTCCCACTATCTCTCCCATCCCCTACTCTATCTCCTCTACCATCCCCAACTCTCTCTCACTCTTTCTCTCCTCTCCCATCCCCTACTCTATCTCACTCTCTCTCCTCTCCCATCCCCTACTCTCTCTCTCTCTCCCTCTATCTCCCTCTCCCACTGCCTACTCTCTCTCACTCTCTCTCCCATCCCCTACTCTCTCACTCTATCTTCTATGATATCCTTCTCTCTCTTGGGCTACTCTCTCTATCTATCTCCCTGTTTGACTCCTCCCACCAATTACTCTCTCTTTCATGCTCTTTCATCCCCTATTCTCTCTCACTCTCTCTCCCATCCCCTACTCTCTCTCTCTTACACACAATCCCATCCCCCCTCTCTCTCTCACACTCCCTCTCCCATTGCTACTCTCTCTATCCCACTCCCTCTCCCATCAACTACTCGCTCTCCCTCTCCCACCTCCTACTCTCTCTCTCATTCTCTCTATCCCATCCCCTCTTCTCTCTCTTACACACAATCACATCCCCCCTCTCTCTCTTACTCTCCCTCTCCCACTCCCTTTCCCACCGCCTACTCTCTTTCTCTATCCCATCCCCTACTCTCTCTCTTACACGCACTCCCATCCCCCCTCTCTCTCTTTCTCTCCCTCTCCCACTCCCTCTCCCATAGCTACTCTCACTATCTATCTCCCTATCCCACTCCCTCTCCCATAGCCTATTCTCTCTTGCATCACCTACTCTCTCTCTCTCTTGCTCTCCCTCTCCCACTGCCTATTCTCTCTCTATCTCTCTCTCTCTCTCCCATCCCCTACTCTCTCTCTCCCACTCCCTCTCTCACTACCTACTCTCTCTCACACTTGGTCTCCCTCACCCACTCTCTCTCCCACCACCTACTCTCTCTCTCTCACTCTCTCTCCCATCCCCAACTCTCTCTCTCTCTCTCTCTTACTCTCTCCCATCCCCTACTCTCACTTTCTCTCTCTCCCATCTCATACTCTCTCTATCACCCCCTAATCTCTCTCACACTCTCACACTCTCTCCCATCCCCTACTCTTTCTCTTGTACACACACTCCCATCCCCTCTCTCTCTCCCTCTCCCACCACCTACTCTCTCTCGCATCCTCTACTATCTCTCTTTTACACACACACTCCCATCCCCTCTCTTTCTCCTCTCCCATCCTTTATTGTCTCTCTCACTCACACATTCTCATCATCCTCTCTCTCTCTCTGTCTCTTCCTCTCCCTCTCCCACTCCCATTCCCACCACCTACTATCTCTCTCTCACTCTCTCTCTTTGTCACCCCCTACTATCTCTCTCATAGTCTCACACTCTCTCCCATCCACTATTCTCCCTCTTACACACACTCCCATCGCCCCCTCTCTCTCTCCCTCTCCCACTCCCTCTTACTCTCTCTCACACTCATACACTCTCATCCTCTCTCTCTCTCTCTCTCTCTCTCTCTCTCTCTCTCTCTCTCTCTCTCTCTCTCTCTCTCTCTCTCCCCCTCCCAATCCCTCTCCCATAGCCTACTCTCTCCCTCCCATCCTATACTATCTCTACCACCCCCTACTCTCTCATATTATCATACTCTCTCCCATCCCCAATTCTCTCTCTTACGGACACTCCCATCCCCCCATCTCTCTCCCTCTCCCACTCACTCTCCCACCAACTTCTCTATCTCTCTCACTCTCTCTCCCATCCCCTACTCTCTCTCTCCCCTCTCCCATCCCTAACACTATCTCTTTCATAGACACACACTCTCATCCCCCCTCTTTCTCCCCTCTACCATCCCCTACTCTCTATATCTCTCACACACACTCCCATCCCCCCCTCTCTCTCCCCCTCCCACTGCCTCTCCCACCACCTACTCTCTCTCTCTCTCTCTCTCTCTCTCTCTCTCTCTCTCTCTCTCTCTCTCTCTCAATCTTTGGCTACTCTCTCTCCCCTCTCCCATCCCCTACTCTCTCTCACAATCACACTCTCTCCCATTCCCTAATCTCTCTTACACACACTCTCATCCCCCTCCTATCTCTCCCTCTCCCTCTCTCTCGCCCACCACCTACTCTCTATCTCCCATCCCCTACTCTCTTTGGCTACTCTCTCCCTTCTCCTATCCCCTAATCTCTCTTCTCTCTTTCACAAGCACACACACACACACACACTCTCTCTCTCTCATCCCCCCTCTCTTTCTCTCTATCTCCTCTCCCATCCCCTACTCTCTCTCACACACTCCCATCCTCCTCTCTCTCTCTTCCCCCATAACCTACTCTCAATCTCTCTCCCCATCCCATACTCTCTCTCTACCACCATTACTCTCTCTCTCTCACACTCTCTCCCATCCCCTACTCTCTCTCTTAAATACACTCCCACCCTTCCCCTCTCTCTCTTCCTCTCCCACTCCCTCTCCCACCACCTTCTCTCTCTCTCTCTCTCTCTCTCTCTCTCTCTCTCTCTCTCTCTCTCTCTCTCTCTCGGGCTACTCTCCCCTCTCCCATCCCCTACTCTCTCTCTTTCACACACACTCACTCCCATCCCTGCTCTCTCTCTCCTCTCCCATCCCATACTCTCTCTTTGCCACCTCTACTCTCTCACACTCTCTCCCATCCCCTGCTCTCTCTCTTACACACACTCCCACCTCCCCTCTCTCTCTTCCTCTCCCACTCCCTCTCCCACCACCTACTCTCTCTCTCTCTCTCTCTCTCTCTCTCTCTCTCTCTCTCTCTCTCTCTCTCTCCTCTCCCATCCCCTATTCTCTCTCTTTCACACACACTCACTCCCATCCCCCCTCTCTGTCTCTCCTCTCCCATCCTCTACTCTCTCTCTCTCACACTCCCAGCCCCCTGTTCTCTCTCTCTCTCCTACTCCCTCTTGCACTACCTACTCTCTCTCAATCTCTCTCTCTCTCCCATCCCCTATTCTCTCTCTGCCACACCCTAATCTCTCACACTTTCTCTCTCCCATCCACTACTCTCTCTCTCCGCTTTCCCATCTACTACTCTATCTTTGTCTCTCTCTCTCTCTCTCACACACACACACTCCCATCCCCCCTCCTCTCTCTCTTACTCTATCTCTCTCTCACTCTTGCTATACCTATCTCCTTCCAAATTTAGGTGTTAATATTGTATGTGCACTAAAGTGTGTACAGACTAAAGCAAGCACACGCTATTAAGACTAAAATTTTAAAAACCTTTGAATAGCTTATGCGCACTATAGCATGTACACATTATAGTGTACACACACTCTTTAAAGCTTTGCACTCTACTAAGCCTAAGGCTTGGTTTTTCCTTGGGTATCCAACCTAAAGGTTTGGAGTCTCTAAACTAGTCTGAGATGTGTTTTCCTACAAACATACAAAAAAAATTGATTTTTTGTGTGTGCTCTCCTTCAAGTCTCCTCATGGTTGAGCATCGATAAAATTAGGCTACATGACATTGTAGGTCTCTATGTTAGATATATAACCATATAATTTATTTTTTATTTGAACTATTTCAAGCCTTTCAACTATAATTTCTTTTGAATGTATGTCCATTTTTTGTCAAAAACTAACATGTACTAATTGGGTTGTAGATTTTATCTTATTCATTGAATTTTGCAACAACTTAGTTTTTTAGAAACTAGACTCCATTCTACACACTTTATAAAAAAAAAGTTTTGATTTTAGATTAGTTTTCAATCATTTCTAGGGGGAGCACATAGATATTTCATGTTTTTGGGATGTGTCCAATTAAAAGATTCTTAAAAAAAATACACATTATAAAATTGCTTGAAAAATCTAGGATAAACTACACATTGTTAGGTAACTTTTGGCTAGAGCAATTAAAGAATTTTAAAAAAAAGTTAAAATTTTAGGGGGGGCACACTTTATACTATGGTATGTTTTTTCTGAATAAATAGTACTACTTTCTATGGTCCCCTTTTTTGAGTACCTAAAACTAGACCATTTTTATTATAAAAAAATTATAGTCTAGAAACTAGATTCAAAGGACTACTACTTTTTTTTGTCATATCTTAAAATTTTGAGCATAAGTATCTTCAAATTCTTGTTGAAGTTCAAAAATTGATGATTTCAGAAAAAAGGTGTCCACTTATACCCCACTTTTGGTACCACAACTTGGTGCACTTACCCTCATAGAGCATACAAGACAGATTACCATGGTTGAGTATAAAAGATCATGATAAAAAAGCCATCATGACATCACAAAACATAACTATTGAGCCTTTAATAAAAATCCTAGTTTTTTCAAAGCTAAGTCAACCTAACACTCAATAGTAAAATCACATGTCATAAAAAGAGTGCATACAAAAGTTACTTTGACAATATATTAGGTTTTGAAAACACACCAGTTCCATTTTCAATTATATGTTTACAATGTTTTAGTTTTGTTATCAAGTATATCAATTCATAATATTTTTTGATCTCAAATTGGGTTTCAATTTTCATTTCTCTAATTGCCAGATTCACTATGTTTTTTTGTGTTTAGTAGAATTCCAAACAATTCAACAAATCATATAAAGTTATTTAAACATAGTTTCATAGTTCAATTCATTATTAAACAAACACAAAATTCGCTAAGCATAAAATCCCCCTAATGTTGATTTGCTAATGTTTCTGAGTATACAAGAATAATAGATTTGTAAGTCTTATTGAAAGTCAATAAAACATGACCTTGAATTATTAATCAAAAATATAGTTTACCGATATTTCACAAATCACAATAAAAATCATTTTCATATAAAATTTGAATCACTAAGCAAAACCTGAGTTTACCAATTTTCAAATTTTCAATTATTAATTTAGTTCACAATTACATTATAATAATAAATTAATTATATTTACCACAACTGATAATTAAATATTATTATTAAAAATTTATTATCTATTATTAAATTATTAATACAAATAATTATTTAATTAAAAATAAAATAATATATATTATATATTATTTATTCATAATAATAAAATATTAATAATAATTATTATTATTAATTAATATTAATATTATTTAAAATAACATTAAAACTTAAATCATAATAAAAAAATGAAAACATTACCTATGATTCCATTGCATATTCCTAATAAGGGAAGGTTGCCAAAGGCAGCATACTCTAGCTTGGTCGTGGTGGACTATCTTTGGATAGCCACATGTTGCCATGGTAGCGCATTGTCCTTGGACAATCGCTGCTTTGTGGTAGTTGGGGGTGGGGGATGGGGTCCCTGCCCCACCCACCCATATATATATATATATACACACACATACATATATATACACACATACATATGTATACATATATATACATATATGTACTATATGTACATATATGTGCATATATGTATATACATATATGTATATATATAACTTACTTTAAAACCAAAACAACCCCCTCCTAAAATAGTATTTTCACATTTTTGTGTAAAATGGCATGCAATAAAAATTATCACAGTTAAATTTTTACTATAGTAATTTTTAATGATATATTTTTTTACATTCAATATTCATAATAAATTTGATAAAAAAACATGATTAACCCATCGAATATTGTAATTAAATTTTGATTACTTTCCAAACCCTCGTCCCATTTACTAATCAATCAGTCATAGATTTTAGAGCTATAACCATTCATAGGTGTACATCCAAAAATAAAGAACAATAAATCCACTATGAGGTTTTAGATTAAATCACAAACATTTCTATAACAAAAATTCAATTTTCTCAAACAAGGGTTTCAATCAAATTATTATGCTCAAAGACATATTAAGAGCAAGGTAGAGAAAATTTCAACACAAGGGTTTCCAACCACTTCTAAAAAAACTTTGAAAATATATTTATCTAGACATGAATAAGACAGGAACTCAAAGAATGGAAATCCACTATACAATTAAACCACAAGATCCTACCCAGACCTGATGCTAACACACAAACATGCAAATGCACAAAGCACGCGAGAAAAACCCTTCCTTTAGACAAACTTCGTTCTCTAAAAACTGCTTCTCCAAAACCTAGTTTTTTGGCCAAAATGAGCTCTAGATCTTTGATAAAGAGTTCTCCTCTAAATTTGGGGCTCTGATTGTGCAATCGCATGAGGGAACTCAATGATCCTTATCTTTTAATATTTAATTATCTTTTTACATTTTGATGCACACTTTTTATATTTTAAACTATCTTTAATAAATTTATTTTTCTTTCTCTCTTGAATTAATTTATTATATTTTAATTTCATGCATAAGTTTTATGCACTTTAATTAAAATAAACTTTATGAAATTATGTTTTCTGCCTCTTAATAAATCATGAGACTCTTTACTAATGTATTTATTTATTCAACTAATAATATTATTTAGAGTTTATTATTGAAATAAAACTCTGAAATAAATTATTATTAAATTAAGTTAATATAAAAATACCAAAAAATTGAACTAAATAATAGATTCTTTACATTTAATTCTTTTCTTTAATTAATTTCTTAATTAATTGAATATCAAAGTTCTTTATAAAATTTCTATTAAATTAAATCATTAAATTATCTTTTATTTTGATTTAACTAATAACATCAAATCATCACATACCCATAAAACCAAAAATGACAATTCAACTAAAGACAAAGGGGAATATCAAAATCCAAGGTTAAAATCATGAAATCATGTCACATGATGAATTTAGAAAGGTGAAACTAACTTAGATACTAGTCCTACTTTCTAGGACAATTGGCTTAGGGTTTAGGATTTTGACTCAAGAGTTATCTCCCCACTTATACCATTAAAATACTATGATAGGGTACACTCATCCTAGCAATTGAAAGAAATTGATACTTGGTAACTACAATCTGCATAAAATCCATGCATGTATAAACACATATATTCTAAACTAAACATGCAATGGTAGGAAGTGGTGCATCATGTAGGTCCCAACTAACAAGTGACTATGACACACTTGCTCAACCACATCAGAAATGTCAAACATAAAGAAAACATACATGCAAGTATGGGGTAAGTATCCATAGAAATCACATAAAAATCATTCATCTAACTAACATCATTAAATGACTAAAATTCAATGCATGAACGTATATCTCATCATTGAACAATCATGAAATAACTAGCACTAAAGTAACTCAACATATATATCAACTGACTATGAAACACAATTAATCAATTCCAGTAATCGAACACCACTAATCACAAAACATAATCGAAAAACTGACCTAAAAAAATCCAACACTATAATAGAAAAGTTAAGTAAGGGTAGGAATTACAAGTAATGTTTTCACAACACCTTATCATGAAGCATAGTTTTATCAAAATAAAATGGTATCATCTCTAGGAGATACTATTTTCAAAACTAGTGTTATAGAAGAGATGAACCAATGAATTAGGCCAAGAAGTATTTAGTCTAATAGACTAAATCTTGAGCAAGTCCCTTACATTGAAACAAACCTTATAGATTTGGATGATTTTTAAGAATTTGAAGCAATTGCTATAGATCATGATGATGTGATTTTTGAAGTAGAAATCTTTAAAAGAAGGGTTGTTGAGGAAGAAGCCAAACACATTTATTTGGAAATGGAGAAGGAGAAAATAATCATGAATACTCTTATTGAAAGAGATAATTTTCTCAAAAGAATAGTTTCTCTTAAGAAGAAGTACAAAAAAATTGAAGAGAAGTCCTAAAAAGTACATTCAGATGTATTTTGAGATGTTGAAGTTTTAAGATCTAAAGTCCAATAGAAAGAAAACCTCTTGAAGAAAAATAAGGACTTGTCTTAGCTTAGGTACAATCCTACAAATCTATTGAGCCAGAACATATAGATATAACTCTTAAACACCTTGAGAATGGTAAGAAAAATGTTGTAAGAATCCAAATAAATGAACCCCAAGCCATTCCTAGCAAATCTACAAGTCAAGTCATGTCTCAGTTAGACCTATATCTAGAGATAGCAAAGAAGGAGAAAGAATATTTAGCTAAAGAGCATGAGAAAGTGGAGAATGAAGCACAAGCAGTAGAGACCAAAAGAAAAATATGTCTCGTTAAGTCTAATTATGCTTTAGCTTCATGGCCAAATTTCTCCACTCAAGCCACAACTTCTATTCCCACTTGTGTACCAATACTTGCAAGCCAAAATGCTTCTTAGTCATCCCTTGCCTCATCTTCTACTACTAACATTCAAAACCCTACTATCTAGTAAATAAAACAACCTCAAATCCCTATCCAAAATAAAGAAAATGTAGCAAGTACATGAAATACTACTGGTTTGCAAAAATGACCCATATACATGGTAAAATATAGATAGATGTCATTTCTAGGCATCCCTAGGTTTCAACATCCCATCTCTTATGATCTTAGAGATAAGGTTACAAATTTTTCGTGCAATAATGCCATCACTAGTGAAGAGCACCTAAGAACATTTTTAGACATGCTCAATGGTTATGAAGTGTAGCATGAAGATGTGGTCATGAAGTTGTTTTTACATTCACTACTAGAGGATGCTAGGGATTGGTTTAGAAGGCTACCAGATGACAACATTAATTCATGGAGTGACCTGGAAAAATATTTTAAGGAGCAATATGGAGATAACACCAATGTTGGTTACATGTTGAATGAATTCAAAAACATTAAAAAGAATCATAATGAATCCACTTTTTGATTTTAATGTGAGGTTTCAAAAGGGGATGTATAAGATCTTCCAAGTAATGAGACCTAGTGAAGATGTATGCCTCACTACCTACTTCAATGCTTTTGATAGCAATATTGCATACACATTGAGGGAAAAGGATCCTAAAACCCTAAGAGATGCTTACAAGTTACCAGTAAATATTGAAAAAAATATAATGGCCTCTATTAAGATATGAAGGAGAGATGACACCAAATTGTTCAATCCAAGGAACAATAAGAGAGAAAATGATTAGCTTGTTGTAGGTAAAATGCCTAAGGAGGACACAATGGGTGAAGTGTTAAATATATTAAAGAACATGAATCCATCAGCCAACAATGCAAATAAGTAGATTAGTGGTGATAAACCTCAATTCAATAACCACTATTATAGGCATCCTAGAATGAAAAATTATCCATATACCATTCAATAGAAATATGGGAACCTTATCACCAATCTTGTTCAAAACACTAAGGATAAAGGTACACTTAACCATCTACGAAAAACTTCTATCAATATGATAGATGATGTAACTTGGTGCATTATATGCCAATCACCTCATTCCCCTAATTATTGTGCATTAGCCCAATCATTTGTTGCAAGTCAGCATGTGCAAAATGAGGAAAGAGAAGAAGAAAAAGGTCATGATGATGTAAGCTACAACATGGTAAATTTATGTGAAAGTCTTTTCAAGCAATGAAGACTGTGATGAAGATGAGGAATGCACTACAATTTCATGTGTTGATCAAATAAATTTGAGAAAACCCTCTAAGGAAGAAATTGACATAATTATAGTAGAGATGATATCTCAAGTGCACATTAACTATAATGTGAGAAATAGAACTATCAAAGTGATATTAGTAAGCCATCTAGCATCTTCATCAAAGATATCACTCATAAGATGATTAACGATGGTAAGAAGGATAGTACAATGATAGACAAAGTCAAGGACAATAAGAACAAGAAGTGGGAGCCTAGAAACAAAGTTGTGTTTTAGAATGTTGAAACTATCAAATAAAATGTGCAAGATAAGAAATCAAAGCTTGGTCTCATTAAAAAAATAGTAGGCCCTACCACTCAAGCATTATTAGTTCTAGGTATTTCTATTAAACCTATTCTTTATGTTTCAATTGACATGATTTCCATGTTATCTTAGATTAATATCAAGGTTCTTTTATCTAAAAGGTTTACAATAGAAGAACATAAGAATAAGGCTCTTGCTTGGTTAGGTGGGATAGGTAGTAATAATAATGTTGAACAAAAACCCATAGTCTTGCAATAGGCACCACCTATAATGTAAGATAATGTAATCATGTTACAAATACTTCAAATGTATTTAGACAACTCATTTGTAGCTTATGTGAAAGATATTGACCCTTTCTTCCTTAGTCTAATAATAAATGGTCGAATCTTATAGAATTGCATGATAGATTTAGGAGCAATAAATACCATAATGCCTTTGAGATTTATGAAAGCCCTCCATATAGGTGAGAAGGCTATCAAGATTGATAGAGAGACAAGGGTTCCTTATGTTTTTGGAGATAGTGTTGACAAGGATGCAACACATTTCTTAGATACAAATGAAAATACATTTAGGGTTGAATTGGTTATTTTTGAAGTTGAGCAACCTCCCCCATTGATTGAACTAGAACTTAGTTGTTGTATGGATTCATAAAATTATGGAACATGTATTTTGATGGAGCAGTTTCTAAGGATGGATCAGGAGCTAGTGTAGTGTTTATATCTCCAAAGAAGAATACTTTCAGATATTCCTTTACTTTAAATTTTGCATGCACCAATAACATTTCTAAGTATGAAGCACTTTTGTTAGGATTTAAAGTTGTAGTAAGTCATGGAATCAAGAAAATGTATGTTATTGGGGATTTTGAATTAATTATTTCTTAGGTTAGAGAAGTATATGTTTCGAAAAATAAAAGATTGAAATTGTATATGAATGGTGTATGGGATATAAATGAGTGTATTGATACATTTGGAATAATATGGAAGGATAGATGTTACAAGAAAATGGATGATCTATTAGCTAATTTAGCTATTAAGCTAGATGATATCTCATTTTTTGGTGTATCAAGTGTTGAAGTACAAAATAGGCCATCTACTCTTGATAATATTCAGAATTGGGAGGTCTTTAAAGAAGATGAGAATATAATCAAATTTTTGAATTTTGAAAACTAGTTCTCAAGGAAAGAAATCGATGGTGTAGCATATGTTGGAAATACTCATAGAAAGGAAACTATCTTTAGGCATAAAGTTGTACAATTGAAAACCAACAAGATCCCAAAGGGACAAGTTTTTTTGGAGATTGTCTTTTATAGTTAGGATAGATCTAAAGTAGAGAAAAAATAGTCGAGTGTTAATGATATGGAAGTAAAAAATCTAGGGACTAATGAAGCACATAAAAAGGTATACATTGGTAAAGCATTAGCCCCTAAGATTAGGAAAGAGTTAATTTCTTTGTTAAGAAAGTAGATACATGTGTTTTCTTGGTCTTATGATGATTTAAAAGCATACAAAGAAGATCTCTTTTGACATAAAGTTCTAGTGAAAGAAGGAGCCTACCCTTGCAGACAAAAGTAAAGAGAAATCAATCCCACTCTTGCACCCAAGATGCAAGAAGAGTTGATAAAACTCAGATGTGTTGGAATTATCAAGCCTATAAGGCATTCATCTTGGGAATCTAATTATGTTCTTGTGACGAAAAATAATGGACATATAAGATTATGTATTAATTTTAGGAACTTGAATATATCTTCATTAAAGGATAATTATGGATTCCCAAACATGGAGGCAATTGTACAAAGAGTAACTGGGACAAAACTCATGTCCATGATGGATGGGTTGTTAGGCTACAATCAAGTGATTGTAAAAAAGTCAAAGAAGTATAAAACTACATTTACAACACCTTGGGGGACTTATTTCTATAGTAGAATGCCATTTGATTTAACAAATGTTGGTGATACTTTTCAAAGAGCTATGGATGTAATCATCAAGGATATTATTGAAAATTTTTTGGTAGTATACTAGGATGATTTAACTTCTTACTTAGAGCTGAAAAAAATCATTGTATGCACTTAGATAAGGTATTTATTAAAGCATTAAAACTTGGAATATCTTTGAGTCCAAGAAAATATGCATTTTTGTTATATCTAGGGTAAGCTATTGGGCCACTTAGTTGGAAAAGAAGGAGTTAGAATTGATCCTTAGAGATTTGAAGCAATTGATAAAATTTAGAAACCAAACAGTGTAAAAGGTATTTAGTCATTCTTTGGGAAGCTAAATTTTCTCAGCAGATTTGTCACCAACTTTGTAGAAGTAAGTAGGCCTATTTCCTAGAAGCTAAAGAAAGGCTCTGAGATCAAATTAGATGTAGAGCCAAGATAAAAATTCAATGAGATAAAGAAAGCCATTAAGGAAGCCCCTATTTTGAGAGATAGTGACTATTTCAAACCAATGCACATCTTATCTTTTTCTTCTTCTCATACAGTTGTTGTTGTGTTATTACAAAAAAAATGAGGATGGATTTGAATAGCCTATTGCATTTTTTAGGAAGTCTTCACAAGTTTCTGAGCTTAAGTATGATATAAATGAAAAACAAACATATTCATTGGTCAAAGCAGTAAAGACATTTAGATGTTATCTAATGGGAGCCATTGTAATTGCATTTATTCCAAATATTGCAATGAGAGACATCTTTTCATAGCAATAAGTATTAGGTAGAAGATGTAGATGGATCAATAAGATACAAGAATTTAACATTGATATCCAAATCACCAAGTTGGTTAGAGGTCAAGGCCTTGGTAAACTAATGGGAAAGGATAACTTTCAAGTAAATCAGATTAACCAACTTGATAATGACTATATGAGTGATCTATGTGAAATGGACACTTTAGACTGGTACAAGGATATAATCTTCTATTTACATCATATAAAGGCTTCATCAGGATTGACTAAACATTAGAAGAGCACTTTAAAGTTACAAGCTATCAAATAAATCATTGTCAGAGGTCAGTTATGGTGGAGAGATATGGAAGGTCTTCTTCTTAAATGTGTAAATGAAGAATAAAAAATGATCTTAGGTGAAATGCATGAAGGAGTGTGTGGGGGTCATTACATGGGAAAAAAAATAGCTCACAAGGTCCTTAGGTCTACCTTTTGGTGGCATACATTGTTTAAAGATACACAAGAGCTAGTAAAGAAATGTGATGCATGTCACAGATTCAATGGGAAGTTGATGTTTTTAGGAAAATTAACATTAAAGCTAGTAGAGGTGCAAGCACCTTTCTAACAATGAGGCATTGATTTCATTTGGGAAATATTTGGAATAAATCCAGTGGATGGAATTCTTAGATTCTTGATGTCACTAATTACTTCACAAAGTGGATAGAATAAATTGCTAATAGAAATGCAACAAGAAAAGTGGTAATCAATTTCATACTATAGAATTATTTTCAAATTTGGATGCCCACAAAAAATTGTCACTAATAATGCCATGTGCTTCAGATCAGATGAGTACAAGAATTTTTGCAAGAAATGTAGAATTATTGATTCTATATCATCACCTTACCATACTTGAGGAAATGGTCAAGATGAATCTAGTAACAAAAGTTTATTCAAGATCATCAAGAGGATTCTAGGAGAAAATAAGAAAGCCTAGGATTCCAAACTTCCTCTAGAATTATGGGCAGATAGGGTAACAATGCAAAGGGCTATTGGTTGTGCCCCTTTGATTTAGTATATGGGATCTAGGCAAGATTGCATCAAAACAATCCAAATGATATGTATAATTTCATCTAGATTTATGATGAAGATATTGTTCATGATATGCAACTAAAAATGGAGGATATTTATAGTTAGATGAAACAAAGTGGGATGCCTCTACCAAAAATGTGAAGTTAAAAGCATGGATGTAGTATCTCTATGAAAAAAAAGCATATGATAGGAAGTTCTAGCCTAAAGAGTTTGTGTTATTATGGAATGCTAGACTTGAAGACAAGGGAAAGCATGGTAAATTTGATCCATGGTAACAAAGGTGAAGACTTATATTTTATAAGAAAACTATCTGGTGACATTCTGGAGCTGCTAGTTCATGGATAGTTGTTGAAGAGGTATTTTTCTTCAAATAATTATTTATCTTCATAAACAATAGCTTAAGGTTCCCTGTGCATTCTATAAAATTTTGTACATCCTTTTGTAGCCTTTGTTTGTCCTTGTACAATTGTTTTCCTATGTGCTTTGTCTCTTTCCCCTACTTAGTCAGGTGTGCTCTCAAAAGTTTTCATGAGTTTCAAATGTGTGGTATGCTTCTACTAGAAATTCTACAATGGATACAAGTTATCCATCATCTCCAGACAGAGCCACAGATGGCCTTAATTTTCACCTACTTAGTTTTTATGAAAATTTTGTAAAAATTGAGAAGAACTACGTCTAAACTACTTATGGTTTCTAAAAATTATGTTAACCCTCATAAAAAGCATTAGGTCAAAGTCTTTTATCTTTTCAACTGATTGAAGCTCTTTCAAAATCGATTTACAAGTTTAAATTAACGATATGAGAAAAATTCCTATTATATCTTTATATGCTTAAGTCTTATGCTAATGTTTTTCTTTATATTTTATGACATTATATATATTCTTTGTTGTGATGTTGCAAAGTTTCTATGACCATAACACCACCCCATTATTCTTACTAACCCTTTTAAAGGTTGCAAAGAGGCAAAATAGTCTATCTTTCAGCTTAGCATGGCTTTTCTATGGTTACTATCAAGATATGTGTTAGAGGTTTGATTAAGAGAAACAATAAAGAGCTTATCACTGCAAGTCATTTTTGACTTAAGACAATTCAAGTGGTGATGCTGGGATAAAGTGGAAAAATTAAGTTTAAACTCTCAATGCAACAATGCAAAGGATCACATAAACTCTTAAGATTAAGTTGGAAGGATGCAAAAGGTTAATGGAGCGAGGCTAAAAAAGTTTATAATTGCATCTTCATAGGGTCACTTGCTGAGTCAAAGATTTAAGCCACATAGTCATGATGAAAAGAAAATAGTCAAGTTAGAGCTCTATTCCCATGATCACATGGTTAAGTCATGAGGGTGAATTCTAAGTTGAAAAACTATGAAAAAGCCTAGCAATTAGAATAAATGCTTATCACTAGCTTGCAAAGGTTAGAAGCAAACTGATAAATTAAGTTGCGATGGAGTGATAAAGTGATAATGTAGTAAATTTTTTATATAGTTGTTCTTGCTTGAGTTACTGATTGACTCAGACTAAAGGTTATGAAGTGGTGAATTCTTAGGATCACATTGTCACAAGGTTTAATTGTAGTTACAAATTTACAATTACAAACCTATGAAATGAGTTAAGAACATTTAAGGTTAAAGACTAGGGCAATATCACAAGGGTTTATATAATAGTTAAGATCAAAGGTGTGAAGTTACAAAAAGAGATAATGGTCAAAAAAAATAGTGATTACATCTTCTCATGTCAAGAGTTAAGGTAAGGAAATAATGATCCAAACATAAAAACAAAGCAATTGTTACAATTAAAAGTGTTTATCAAACTTCTATACGGTTCCATAGAAAGTTAGAATATTTAGTTGCGATGTTCTGAGATGAAGAAAATGTTAAGGAAAAATGCATGGCATAGCACAACATAGTTAGAATAAACATCTTGTATGGCATTTATGAAGAAGCCATGGTAATAAAGTGTGAAGCATCACAACATCATAGGAATGAAAGATGTTAAGTCATAAATGATAGGGAAGATGTGAAATGGTAAATAAAGAAGTTATTGCAAGATCATAGCAGCTAGAAAGGTAACATAAAACAAAGCTGTGAAGGAGCGAAAAAAAGGCAATTGCAACATCACAAGATAGACTCAATAGTTAAAGAGATAAGATGGAAGCTTATGAAATTTAAAAGGTAACCCTATTCACATGCTTGTAGCCAGAAAAAAGATAAACACACAATTTGTGGTGAAGGAGTGATCAATTGGATATTGCAACATCGCATCTATCAGTTTTAAAGCATAAAAGTAGTTTTAATGGCCCTTTTTGAGCAAGACAAAAGGAACATGAGCTAGATGTATGAAGATATGAAAAAGCGTATATTTGTAAGGCCCACACTAGCACCCTATTTTAGATCCTGATGAAATAAATATGGTTAGGAGTTAATTGAGTTATGATTTACATTTTGTTTTCTTACTAATAATGATTTAAGGGATCCTATAGGAGACTAATGAAGATATTGATACTGTATCCCATAACCTTAGGTCGATAAGATAAGACCACATGGAAATGAGATTTAAAATGTTCAAGACAAGAACCTGACCATGAGACTCTACGGATGATCTACTAGGTAGTTAGGAAGGATAAAATAATATTCATCCTACTAAGAACAACTATGAGCATAGGTTATGATGATAATCAGGTATATGGATATGTTTGAAATTGGTTCTAAATTATGTATGGAGTTAAACCTAGAAAATCACACAAACCACTCATAATGTGATAAAGGAATATTGCTAGGAACATCACTATATTTAACTCGACATAAAATTACTAGTTAATTGGTCTACACATTAGTGATTTTCACTTAGGACATATATGTTAAGATCCATTTTATATGGTTTTTATGATTCACTAAAGATGACTTAGAGTTTCATTGTCATGGGAGAAAGAGTTGTGATGATACTCTAATTTAAAAATGATTTATAGTAAGAAAGATTACTGTTGATACACATATTTGATATTTCAATGTTTTAAATATTTTATGAGAGTGATAATGCAATGTTTTGAATATGCACTTAGATGAAAGTTAAATGGAATATGATATGGCAATGTTTTACTGATAGTACTTAGAACATAAATCATTAGATGATAATTAACTATAAATTTTAGTGAGAAGTATGAGGTATTGGATCAATGTTGTACATGTTTGTATGTATCCTATATTATTTTATTGGGTTACTGATGTTTAAGTTGAGTGCGTAGGAAAGTTGAACCATGGAAACTTAACGAGGAAACAAGGTCTAGACACATGTTTAATGACTCTACCAAGGTGAATCTTTGTAAGATTCATAAACCTCGTTGTAATGTGCTTCTTTCATGAACGTGTGATGTATGTGTGTGTCACGTGATAGTTGTGCTTGTTATTTGAAATGACATGTTATTCATCAATGGATTATATCGCCACCTTGCTCCATGTTATATGCTTCGATTGAGAAATTTGTTTATTGCCTTAGTTAGAAAAGGACAAGGTTATCACCCTTGGAAAGAAAAATTGAAATTTGAATTACTTAGCTTTAAGATGGGTCATAAAGTAACTTTAAGGTAAATTGCGATTAAAATTAACATTGCCCATTATAGTACTATAGGTTAGGGGGTTGTTCAAGACCTCTAGGCTGTCTAGTGGACCTAGGAGACCCCATGAAAATTGCATTCTTCATTTAATCTGCAAATAAGAGGGTTATAAATAGAGGCATGGCTAAATTGAACCTCACTTGGAAACTCTCTACTTTTAGAGACTAATAGGGTTGAAGAAGGAGAGGGAGCTCTTCTGCAAGTATTCATTGCCTTGCTTGGAGGAAGGTTGGTAACATGATCCACGAAGTCTCTTCATTTTGCATGTAGGTTAGAAATGGTGTTCACGATGGGATCGTGGTGCCTTGTGGTGTATTTGTGAAAAGATCTTGTTGTATGTTGCATGTGGTAGGATTGTGGGAGTCTTTCTTGAATTTGTTGTTACATGTTATATGTTTTGTGAACTGGGTGTGAGGCATCACTCACCCTTGGGAGGGAAGAGATGTCTGGGGTGAAGGGGTTAGTTGGGCTTACTGATGGAGTAGAGGAATTCTCCCTTGTGTGGAGATGGTTATATATGTTTTATGGCATGCAAATTATTTTGGTCACTTGCATCTTGGGAGGTATAAGGTGGTATGAAGAAGGGAAGATGTTGATTGCCCCGAAAGGGCATTTTGATATTGAAAGGAATTGCCTTGAAAGGGCATGCTGATATTGAAAAGATGTGTAATTTTTGAATAAAGGCTATGCAATCCTCCTCATGATGAGAGCCCACCTTCACCAGATTCTTGATTCATTTGTTGAATCTTTGTGCAAAGCCTTGGGATGGGGTGTGTGAGAGTATATTGTGTAATATTGTCAATTTAATGTGCATATGCATGGCATGTGAATGTGAAGCATGAAATTTTTAATACCTTGTTTCCTTGAGCTTAGTGTGTGGTCTCCTTGAGGCCTAGGTTGGGAGGTGAGTCTCCATGGTTCTTTATTTCTCTTTGAATTTGCAGGTTAATTGATGTCTTGGATGCTTGGGAGTCATGAGGATTTCTTTGCACAAGAGATGAGAATGTTGTTGTAATTGGATTGATAATGGAGGTGCCATCTCCAACTTGATATGTGTTTTTTGTTGTGGTTAAAGTGTATGGTGTTGTTTATATCCATTTGGCAATAGAGGTATTGAGAAAGCATCTAAGTATGGTAGCAAGGTCTATTCATTTGTGTAATTCTATTATAATGATTTCACCACCTTATTGTGTATGTTTTGAATTTGGATTTCCACCACCTTTGTGTATCATGGAAGTGTCATGGAAAATTTTTATTGTAATAAAATTATTGTTCAATGTCTTGGATAGGAATATCAACCAGAGATTTAAAAATACTTGTGCTAAATGCAAAGGGATGTCAATTAAATCTGATATCATAGAGAGCTCATATGGATAGGTACACAATCTTGTTGATTATGCTCATCATCTTCGTTGAACTACATAATAGATGTACATGTGAATTTGATTAAAAGCTTGCATAAGAATAGAATGAGAATCCTTGTATACTAGTTTTCCAATCTTCATAAGTCTTTTCTGAAGTTCATTAATTTAGACTTTTATAACATATTTAATAATCTTTATGTATCATTGTAATAATACTATAAAACTATAGGAGAGGATAATAATATTAATGAGAATAATAAAAAAAGAAGAAGATGAAATAGAGTGTATAAAAGCTTAAGACATAACTTACTATAGCTTCGCATTCACCTCTTTGGATTTTGTATGGGAATGCAAAAAATTAGTCTTGGGTCTATTACAGACCAATTAAATATTCAAAAAATATTCCTAAAATCCCTTGCAAGGCATTAGTAGATTAAGTAGACCAATATGATAAGACATATATCTAAGTTTGCTTGAAGTCTTTAACTTTTTGTTTTAGAATAATAATCTAAACAACATACATCAAAATGTCAAAAGCTCAAGGCATCACCTTTGTACAAAGAGAGCAAATTTTTTTGAAACACAAGCCCAAATAGGGGACCCCACATGTCGCCTACCCTCCTTATGACATGGATGCAAGAGGGCAAGGCTATAATACCTACCTTGGGAATAGACCCAATTCATGAAGCGACCAGCTTTAAGGGTAATGGAAAAGAATGTTGCCATATACTTAGTGGTCTGAACTCTCAAAAAAACTTGGTGCCACATTTCCCATGCATTTCTTAGAAAGGGTCTGTTTGGATTAATGAGCACTTTGACAAATGAGCTGATGTAACATTGTTAAACCCACTTCCTTGCTAAAAAATTTCAACTTAATCTTGAGGTGACCTTTGTACTAGCACCTATAAATCTATTAGCAAATCAATTCGCATGGGAAGAATAAATGGGCCATGTGTATGGTTAAATAAATTAGGTCTAGTCTAAAGAAAGTAGCTTAATAAATAAGGTGAGCTAGGTAAGTGAAAAGAGGTGGGATATTATGAAAGGATGGTAAAAGGTAAAATTCGCATGGGAATGGTAGGTAGAAAGTCAAGGATGTAGGTAGCCACGTGGATTGAGGGGTATTAGTGTTTGGAAAAAGATGGTAAGGGGTAAATGTAGAATATGGTGTTAGGTTCAATGCATAGTTTGGAATAATGTGAGGCTAGGGGGAAACATATTTAGAAATTATATTTTATGCGGTGCAAAATTTAGTGGACTTAGAAACAAATTAGGCAAGCTTAGATACAATTTACATTAGGAAAGTATAGTGTGATAGGGTCATAATCTCTTAAAATGAAAGGGAGTTTTATTGTATAAAAACTTGAATTTTTAATTGCATGTATGTTCATATGATAATGTTAAGATTAGTGTTAGGATCCAAGGATAGCTGGACACTAGGAATTGAAACTTATATTATTAGTGGAGTCATTGATATAAGATATTTGAATATTACTTGGATTGGAGTATTATTTGAAATCAAATGTGTTATAGGGTAGTAGGATTATAAGATAGAATAGGAAAGTAATTTGGTACGGTATAAGGAATATGGCCAAGGTAATAATGCTCAAACAAATTGTTAAGGGTTAGTAATTCACCTAGATCACTTGTTAGCAATATTCACCCACATATTTTGGTAGTCTGTTAGCGTAGTATGGTTAGGATATAAGAGGCATAAATGAGAATAGGATTAGTTCGTAATAAACCATTTGTAGGTTGTAGGTGTTAATGAAGGCAAGTATCATGAATTAAAACTAGACATAGATAAAATTTTAGTAGCTATGATAGTATATAACTAATAATAAGTAAACTAACTTAAGTTTTTTAAAAAAAAAAAAACAATTGTCATGTTTCATCTTGTTAAGTTCACTTAGTCGAGTATCATCTTGTTAATTTCAAGGCATTATATTCTAGTATCAGAGTCGAGTTATCCAACATTGGGCATTAATGAGTCCACAAATGAATGTACTATCGTAAGTTATGGTAATACCATATTGCAAATAGGAAATGGCCCTCCTAGTAAATTGATTCATAATTGTATTATCACTAATTGGTAACTCAGTTGAACACCCTAAAACTGATAACAATAGTAAACTGTGGTGATACTTTGAAGTTGCTAAAGATTAAGATATTCACTTTGGTCTTGTGGAAATTCAATTCTTAAGGAGCTCTATGTAATTCCGTCTCAATAGTTGTGATACTTAATGATTACAAACCTCAGTACACATGAAAATATACATTGAAAAAAAAACCAAAAGAAGCATACCAATATTCAGGACTAAATGGGTGGTTGCTTAACTCGATGATGCCTAAGTATTGGTAAAAGCTCAAAACCACTTTGACATATAGATCCTAGTCCTTTGGGAAACCAAGATCCTCTTAAATGGGGTCAATGAGAATGACAAGAAAGATAGTTTATAAATTGTGACTAAGAAACCTCCCCAACTTCTGGTATAAGGATGGAATGACTAATATGTTAAACACAAAAAGGGTAATATTTTATGCCATAACTATCTTGATTTAGACTCCATAGTTGGTTGGAAGTAATTACATATGAAGGATCCTATTCGAAGTAATCCTGATAGGATAAGCCTCCTACTTGATAGGCAAGGGATAAATAGAGATAAAACACAAATAACAAAAAGAATCATACACATGGAAGAAAGTAACACTAGATATAATTTAGTTTATTGAGTTCATGTATCTTCCACTAAAAGAGGAATTTACACCCTTGCGATACCATCATATTAGGAGGGGCAACATAACTGTATATACTCATTAGTTGGGGTAACTCAGAGAGCAAGAAGGTTCCTCAAAAATATTCAATGAAACTCGCAAAACAAATGTCTGCTTAAAGGATGTCATTACTCCAGAACACCTTGCAACCCGGTGAAAAAACTATGACTCGGTTATCATTGTCTTTCCAGGACAACAATGTAGCTCAAAAGATACAAAAGCTTGACAAGACTAAATAGTCCTCGTCATATCAACAATATTTAAAGAAAATTTAGGCTAACATGAGATTGAATGAAGGAACCATTCTTAAAAGAACTAAAACATCCAACTGATGTTTGATCTTTCTTATAGAAACTTGTTACATTATAAGTCTAGATAAGGGGGCACCAATCATAATCTTACTCTTGTATGAAATATCACTAGTGTAATTTGGGTAAAGACCTTGACCGTGGGCTATATTTGACAATTCATGATAGTAATGGGTAGGTATGTAAAGAAATGTAAAGAGTTAAGGAACTAAATCTCTACGAATCGACAAACCCTTAAGTAACAAGGGTGTAAATTACTCTCTTGACCTATTCATAGGAAGACCAAAAATACAAGAGAATCATTTTACATACTCTTGAGTTACCATGTAAGCCTAGGACAACCCTTCCTCTTCTTTCTCTCAAGAGGGCCCGAGTATGACCATATTTCTTTTAAGAATTTGAATTGTGGTGAATTATTGCTATTGTTCCTCATGTTGCACTTTTGGAACATTCATTTATGATGGTTTCTTGGTATAGTTCCCTTTGCCTTGAGACATAACTTGTTGGAATGAAAGATGTACCATTGTGGCCACACTTATCTTTAATTGGTGATTGTGTTTTAATTTATTTGTTTTTATTATTTTTTTAAATTTTTTGAGGAATTTTTTTTTTAAGAGAGTGTTGTATGATACATTTAAGAAGTCGGTCATAACAAGGAATATCCTAGATGAACATTAAGGGAAAGGTAGAATATCACCCTTCCATTCATCATGAGTTATGATCTCATTTAACCCTATAAACTTGGGAATATGTTGACTCTTGAACGAATACACTTCAATTTCACAATATATCCAGGACGAGCTACGTAAAGGTATAGAATGTGATAAGCCTATAAGGACTAGAAGTGAAGGGGTACACACTGCTATTGTAATCTAATCTTTAATAATTATATCAAACCAATAGATGTAATGACCAAGTTGTGAAATTAATGCAACTAAAAGGGAACATAATAACCACTAAGCATCTACAATGAAAGCTTATAAGTAGATCTTGATATTAAACTAAAGTCTATGAAATTCTTGGATTTTAACGAAGGATATCAATCCTCTATCGATAAGAAAATCTTAGATGATTATTGTAGGAATAATCAATCGTAGGATGAAAGAATGTTTTGAAACAAATAAAGAGTAAGGTTAGTCGATAAGAACTAATGAAAACTACAAGGACAATGGTAAATGAATGGTCACCCAAATAAGATATAGTATATAAGACCACAAGATATTAAAAAAAAAAAAAAAACAAACAAACCCTAAAAGAAGAATAACTAAGCAAGGGAGAAGAGAGTAAGTGCGTATGTCGACTAAGGTACAACATAGGAGGATAAGTAACAGCGACCTGTAAATGGTAATGAAACTGAATAAACAAGTTGACATAGGCAAGGAGATTATGCCATGAAATGACTAAAATAATAACCAAAGAGGTATAATTATAGAATTAGCTATTGAATATATTATAGTGATGAATCATTCATAATTGCCAAGAGGTTGGGAACATTGCAATGGGTTTGTATATTCTAAATATAACAACAACTACCCTACCTACTCCACAAGTATATTTATATTAGGTATTTGTAGGAACATAAATTGAAAATAAACTCAAACCAACCAATGGTGAGTCAATTATTCCTCTATAAGCTATGGAACACTATTTCATAAGTCTATATTTTGATTGTCTGTGAATTGGTTAGGAATATGATTTGATATTAAGGCAAGGCCTAAGTGGAACAATCATATCAAATCAAGGTAAACCTTCATATGAGAGTTATGTCTCTAGTTGCAGAAGACTTCCAGGAGGAAGTTGAGAGCTAGGGGGGGACGATGTAAGGCCCACACTAGCACCCTATTTTAGATCCTAATGAAATAAATATGGTTAGGAGTTAATTGAGTTATGATTTACATTTTGTTTTCTTACTAATAATGATTTAAGGGATCCTATAGAATACTAATGAAGATTTTGCTACTGTATCCCATAACATTAGGTCGATAAGATAAGACCACATGGAAATGAGATTTAAAATGTTCAAGACAAGAACCTGACCATGAGACTCTACGGATGATCTACTAGGTAGTTAGGAAGGATAAAATAACATTCATCCTACTAAGAACAACTATGAGCATAGGTTATGATGATAATCAGGTATATGGATATGTTTTAAATTGGTTCTAAATTATGTATGGAGTTAAACCTAGAAAATCACACAAACCCCTCATAATGTGATAAAGGGATATTGCTAGGAACATCACTATGTTTAACTCAACCTAAAGTTACTAGTTAACTGGTCTGCACATTAGTGATTTTCACTTAGGACATATATGTTAAGACCCATTTTATATGGTTTTTACGATTCACTAAAGATGACTTAGAGATTCATTGTTATGGGAGAAAGAGTTGTGATGATACTCCGATTTAAAAATGATTTATAGTAAGAAGGATTACTATTGATACACATATTCGATATTTCAATGTTTTAAATATTTTATGAGAGTGATAATGCAATATTATGAATATGCACTTAGATGAAAGTAAAATGGAATATGATATGGCAATGTTTTACTGATAGTACTTAGAACAGAAATGATTAGATGATAATTAATTGTAAATGTTAATGAGAAGTATGAGGTATTGGATCAATTTTGTACGTGTTTGTATGTAATCTATATTATTTTATTGGGTTACTAATGTTTAAGTTGAGTGTTTAGGAAAGTTGAACAATGGAAACTTAACAGGGAAACAAGGTATAGACACATGTGTAATGACTCTGCCGAGGTGAATCTTTTTAAGATTTGTAAACCTCGTTGTGATG
The DNA here is from genome assembly GCA_028749045.1 of Cupressus sempervirens. NCBI lineage: Eukaryota > Viridiplantae > Streptophyta > Pinopsida > Cupressales > Cupressaceae > Cupressus > Cupressus sempervirens. The sequence goes on along the minus strand of CM053791.1, from coordinate 737,796,309 downwards.
TGCTTCTTTCGTGAACGTGTGATGAATGTGTGTATCACTTGAAACTTGTGCTTTTTATGTGAAATGACATGTTATTCATCAATGGATCATGTGGCCACCTTGCTCCGTGTTATATGCTTCGATTGAGAAATTTGTTTATTGCCTTAGTTAGAAAAGGACAAGGTTATCACCCTTGGAACGAAAATTTGAAATTTGAATTACCTAGCTTTAAGAAGGGTCATAAACTAACTTTAAGGTAAATTGTGATTAAAATTAACCTTACCCATGATAGTACTATAGGTTAGGGGGTTATTAAAGACCTCTAGGGTGTCTAGTGGACCTAGGAGACCCCATGTAAATGACATTCTTCATTGAATCCGAAAATGAGAGGGTTATGAATAGAGGCATGGCTAAATTGAACCTCACTTGGAAACTCTCTACTTTTAGAGACTAATAGGGTTGAAGAAGGAGAGGGAGCTCTTCTGCAAGTATTCATTGCCATGCTTGGAGGAAGGTTGGTAACATGATGAAGCCTCTTCATTTTGCATGTAGGTTAGAAATGGTGTGTTCATGATCGGATTGTGGTGCCTTGTGGTGTATATGTGAATACATCTTGTTGTATGTTGCATTTGGTAGTATTGTGGGAGTCTTTCTTGAATTTGATGTTAAATGTTGTATGTTTTGTGAATTGGGTGTGAGGCATCACTCACCCTTGGGAGGGAAGAGATGCCTGGAGTGAAGGGGTTAGTTGGGCTCACTCATGAAGTTGAGGAATCCTTCCTTGTGTGGAGATGGTTGTATATGTTTTATGGCATGCAAATTATTTTGCTCACTTGCATCTTGGGAGGTAAAAGGTGGTATGAAGAAGGCAAGATGTTGATTGCCCCCAAAGGGTATTTTGATATTGAAAGGAATTTCCCTAAAAGGGCATGCTGATATTGAAAAGATATGTAATTTTTGAATAAAGGCTATGCAATCCTCCTCATGATGAGAGCCCACCTTCACCCGATTCTTGATTCATTTGTTGAATCTTTGTTCAAAGCCTTGGGATGGGGTGTGTAAGAGTATATTGTGTAATCCTGTCAATTTAATGTGCATATGCATGGCATGTGAATGTGAAGCATGAAACCGTTTATACCTTATTTCCTCGAGCTCGGTGGGTGGTCTCCTTGAGGCCTAGGTTGGGAGGTGAGTCTCCATGGTTCTTTATTTTTATTTGAATTTGCAAGTTAATTGATTTCTTGGATGCTTGGGAGTCATGAGGATTTCTTTGCACAAGAGATGAGAATGTTGTTGTAATTGGATTGATAATGGAGGTGCCATCTCCAACTTTATATGTGTTTCTTGTTGTGGTTAAAGTGTATGGTGTTGTTTATATCCATTTGGCAATAGAGGTATTGAGAAAGAATCTAAGTATGGTAGCAAGGTCTATTCATTTGTGTGATTCTATTATAATGATTTCACCACCTTATTGTGTATGTTTTGAATTTGGATTTCCACCACCCTTGTGTATCATGGAAGTGTCACGGAAAAAGTTTATTGTAATAAAATTATTGTTCAATGTCTTGGATAGGAATATCAACTAGAGATTTAAAAATACTTGTGCTAAATGCAAAGGGATGTCAATTAAATCTGATATCATAGAGAGCTCATATGGATAGGTACAAAATCTTGTTGATCATGCTCATCATCTTCGTTGAACTGCATAATAGATGTACATGTGAATTTGATTAAAAGCTTGCATAAGAATAGAATGAGAATCCTTGTATAATGGTTTTCCAATCTTCATAAGTCTTTTCTAAAGTTCATTAATTTAGACTATTATAACATAGTTAATAATCTTTATGCATCATTGTAATAATACTATAAAACTATAGGAGAGGATAATAATATTAATAAGAATAATAATAAAAAAATAGATGAAATAGAGTGTATAAAAGCTTAAGACATAACTTGCTATAGCTTCCCATTCACCTCTTTGGATTTTGTATGGGAATGCAAAAAATTAGTCTTGGGTCTATTACAGACCAATTAAATATTCAAAAAATATTCCTAAAATCCCTTGCAAGGTATTAGTAGATTAACTAGATTAATATGATAAGACATATAGCTAAGTTATATAGAAGTCTTTAACTTTTTGTTTTATAATAATAATCTAAACAACATAAGTAAAATGTCAAAAGCTCAAGGCATCACCTTTGTAATAAGAGAGCAGCAAATTTTGAAACACAAGCCCAAACAGGGGACCCCACATGTCGCCTACCCTCCTTATGACATGGATGCAAGAGGGGAAGGCTATAATACCTGCCTTGGGATTAGACCCACTTCATGAAGCGACCAGCTTTAAGGGTAATGGAAAAGAATGTTGCCACATACTTAGTGGTATGAACTCTCACCAAACTTGGCGCCACATTTCCCATGCATTTCTTAGAAAGGGTCTGTTTGGATTAATGAGCACTCTGACCAATGAGCTGATGTAACATTGTTAAACCCACTTCCTTGCTAAAACATTTCAGCTTAAGCTTGAGGTGACCTTTGTAATAGCACCTATAAACCTATTAGCAAATCAATTCACATGGGAAGAAGAAATGGGCCATGTGTATGGTTAAATAAATTAGGTCTAGTCTAAAGAAAGTAGCTTAATAAATAAGGTGAGCTAGGTAACTGAAAAGAGGTGGGATATTATGAAAGGATGGTAAAAGATAAATTTCGCATGGAAATGGTAGGTAGAAAGTCAGGGACATAGGTAGTCACGTGGATTGAGGGGGATTAGTGTTTGGGAAAAGATGGTAAGGGGTAAATGTAAAATATGTTGTTAGGTTCAATGCATAGTTTGGAATAATGTGAGGCTAGGGGGGGACATATTTAGAAATTAAATTTTATGAGGTACAAAATTTAGTGGAGTTAGAAACAAATTAAGTAAGCTTAGATACAATTTACATTAGGAAAGTATAGTGTCATAGGGTCATAATCTCTTAGGATGAAAGGGGGTTTTATTGTATTAAAACTTGAATTTTTAATTGCATGTATGTTAATATGATAATGTTAGGATTAGTGTTAGGATCCAAGGATAGCTTGACACTAGGAATTGAAACTTATATTATTAGTGGAGTCATTGATATCTATAATTAGTGGAGTCGTTGATATAAGATATTTGAATATTACTCGGATTGGAGTATTATTTGAAATCAAATGTGTTATAGCATAGTAGGATTATAAGATAGAATAAGAAAGTAATTTATTACGGTATAAGGAATATGGCCAAGGTAATAATGTTCAAACAAATTGTTAAGGGTTAGTAATTCACCTAGATCGCTTGTTATCAATATTCACCCACATATTTTGGTAGTGTGTTAGCGTAGTATGGTTAGGATATAAGAGGCATAAATGAGAATAGGATTAGTTTGTAATAAACCATTCATAGGTTGTAGGTGTTAATGAAGGCAAGTATCATGACTTGGAACTAGACATAGATAAAATTTTAGTAGCTATGATAGTATATAACTAATAATAATTAAACTAACTTAAGTTTTTAAATAAAAAAACAAAAATTGTTGTGTTTCATCTTGTTAAGTTCACTTAGTCGAGTATCATCTTGTTAATTTCAAGGCATGATATTTTGGTATCAGAGCCAAGTTATCCAACACTGGGCATTAATGAGTCAAGAAATGAATGTACTATCGTAAGTTATGGTAATACCATATTGCAAATAGGAAATGGGCGTCCTAGTAAATTGATTCATAATTGTATTGGGTATTTGCAGGATCATGGTGTGCCAAAAAGTGGCAATGTAAAAAAAATAGAGTTTGAACATGTCTAAAAGTGCTTCAAAATTCGCTTTGACTTTTTTTCACCTATGCAGGTACCAAACTTGGAAAGTAAGGACCAAGCCTTATCGGATATCCGATACAAGATCGGATATGGGATCTCATATCGGATATTGGATCTCATATCGGATATCGGATCTCATATTGGATATCCGATATGAGATCTGATATCCGATATCAGTGGCATAAAAATTGGAGGGAAAAGGCACAAAAATTAGAGGGAAAAACAAATTTGTAAGTGATATAACTAATTTGAGTTATAAAATATGTAAAGATATAATATATAATCTATAAATATATAATATAATAACATAACTATTATAAATAAAATAATATATTATCTATATATTATAAAATAATATAATATTATATTATATTTATATATATATATAACGTAACATAAAGATATAATATATAATCTATTAATATATAATAATATATTAGGTTATTATTATTATTATTATTATTATCTATAAATATAATATATACTATTATTATTTTTACTATTTTTTTTAAAATATAATAATGTAATATAATATATATATGTCATTAATACATATTATTATTATTATCATATATAAATTATAATCTAGAATATATTATTATTATTATTATCATAAGTAAATTATAATATATAATATATTATCTTATTATTATTATAATCTATAACTTATATATATATGATTGTTATACTATATTATTATTATTTTTACTATATTATTTCTAGTGGAGTCATTTATATGGGTCAAAAGGGCTCACAGGATTACCTATGACCCCTTTCGACACATTCCATGATGACATATGTCTCTAAGGGATCCTAGGACCCCTAGGGACATATTAAAATAGTTTATATGGGTTGAAGGGGGTCACAAGATGACCTATGAACCTTTTCGACATATTACAAGATGACATTTGTCCCTAGAGGTCCTAGGACCCTTAGGGGATTATTAGAATCATTCATATGGCTTGAAGGGGGTCATAGGGTGACCAATGACCACTTTTGACATATTCCACAATGACATATGTCTGTAGGGGTCCTAAGACCCCTACGGACATATTAGAATCATTCATATGGGTCAAAGGGGATCATAGGGTGACATATGACCCCTTCGACACATTCCACGATGACATATGTCCCTAAGGGTCCTAATACTCCTAGGGAAATATTAGAATCTTTCATATGGTTTGAAGGGGGTCATAGGGTGAATTATGACACCCTTCGACACATTACATGATAACATATGTCCCTAGGGGTCCTAGGACACCTAAGGACATATTAGAATGCTTCATATGTGTCAAAGGAGGTCATAGGTTGACCTATGACCCCCTTTGACCCATTAAATGATGACATATGTCTCTAGGGGTCCTAGGAGCCCTAAAGACATATTAGAATCATTCTTATGGGTCAAAGGGGCTCATGGGGTGATCTATGATCCCCTTCGACCCATTAGATGATGACATATGTCCCTAGGAGTCCTAAGACCCGTAGGAACATATTAGAATTATTCTTATGAGTCAAAGGGGGTCATAGGTTGACTTATGACCCTCTTCAAAACATTACATGATGACATATGTCCCTAGGGGTCCTAGGACACCTAGGGACATATTAGAATGCTTCATATGGATCAAACAGTGTCATAGGTTGACCTATGACCCCCTTCAACCCATTAAATGATGACATATATAGTTAGGGGTCCTAGGACCCCTAGAGACATATTACAATCATTCTTATGGGTCAAAAGGGGTCATAGGTTGACCTATAACCCCTTCTAACCCATTACACGATGACATATGTCCCTAGGGGTCCTAGGACCCCTACAGACATATTAGAATATTTCATATGGGTCAAAGGGGGTCATAGGTTGACCTATGACCCCCTTCGACCCATGAAATGATAACATATATCCCTCTATTAGAATCTTTGACCCATTACATGATGACATATGTCCCCAGGGGTCTTAGGATCTCTTGGAACATATTAGAATCATTCATATGGGTTAAAGGGGGTCATAGATTGACCTATGACCCTATTCGACCCATTACATGATGACATATGTCCCCAGCGGTCTTGGATCCCTTGGGATATATTAGAATTGTTCATATGGGTCAAAGCGGGTCATAGGTTTACCAATGACCCTCGTTGACCCATTAAATGATTACATATGTCCCTACTGGTCCTAGGACCCCTAGGGACATATTAGAATTGTTCTTATGGACCTATGATCCCCTTCAACCCATTAAATGATGACATTTGTCCCTAGGGGTACTAGGACACCTAAGGACATATTAGAATCATTCTTATGGGTCAAAGGGGGTCATAAGTTGACCTATAACCCCCCTCGACCCATTACATGACGACATATGTCCCTAGGGGTCCTAAGACCCCTACGAACATATTAGAATCCTTCTAATCAGTCAAAGGGGGTCATAAGGTGACCTATGACCCCCTTCAACCTATTACCTGACGACATATGTCCATATGGGTCTTAGGAACCCTAGGGATACATTAGAATGCTTCATATGAATCAAAGTGGGTCATAGGTTGACATATGACCCCCTTCAACCCATCAAATGATGAAATATCTCCCTAGGGGTCCTAGGACCCTTAGGAACATATTAGAATCATTTTTATGGCTCAAAGGGGGTCACAGGTTAAGCTCTGACCCCCTTCGAAATATTACATGATGACATATGTCCGTAGGGGTCAAGAACATATTAGATTCGTTCATATGGGTCCAAGGGGGTCATAGGTTGACCTATGACCCCCTTCGACCCATTAAATGATGTCATATGTCCCTAGGGGTCCTAGGAGCCCTAGGGACATATTAAAATCATTTTTATGGGTCAAAGGGGGTCATAGGTTGACCTATGAGCCCCTTTGACCAATTACATGATGACATTTTTCTCTAAGAGTCCTCGAACCCCTAGGAAAGTCTTAGAATTGTTCATGACCCATTACATTATGACATATGTCCCTAGCGGTCCTAAGACCCTTAGGGACATATTAGAGTCTTTCATATGGGTCTAAGGGGATCATAGGTCGACCTATGACCCCCTTCGACCCATTATATGATGACATATGTCCCTAAGGGTCATAGGGACATATTAAAATCATTAATATGGATCAAAGAGTGTCATAAGTTGACCTATGACCCCTTTCAACTCATTAAATAACATATGTTCTTAGGGGTCTTAGGACCCCTAGGGACATATTAGAATCGTTCATATGGGTCAAGGGAGTCATAGGTTGACCTATGACCACCTTCGAGACATTACACGATGACATATGTCCCTAGGGGTCCTAAGACCCTTATAGACATATTAGAATGCTTCATATGGGTCAAATGGAGTCATATGATGACCTATGATCCCCTTTTACCCATTAAATGACAAGATATGTCCTTAGGGGTCCAAGGACCTCTGAGGACATATTAGAATTGTTCTTATGGGTCAAAGGGGGTCATAGGGTGACTTATGACCCCCTTTGAACCATTAGATGATGACATATATCCTTAAGGATCCTAGGACCCCTATGGACATATTAGAATGCTTCATATGGGTCAAAAGGGGTCATGGGTTGACCTATGACCCCCTCCAACTCATTTAATGATGACATATGTCTCTAGGGGTCTTAGGACCTCTATGAACATATTAGAATCGTTCTTATGGGTCATAGGGGGTCATAGGTTGACCTATGACCCCCTTCGATGAATTACATGATGGCATATGTCTCTAGGGGTCCTAAGACCCATTGGGAGATATTAGAATCATTCTTATGGGTCAAAGGGGGTCATAGGTCAACCCATTTAATAATGACACATGTCCCTAGGGGTCCTAAGACACCTAGGGACATATTAGAATGCTTCATATGGGTCAAAAGGTGTCATAGGTTGACTTATGACCCCCTTCGACCCATTAAATAATGACATATATTGCTAGGGGTTCTAGGACCCCTAGGGACATATTAGAATCATTCTCATGGGTCAAAGGCAGTCATTGGTTGACCTATGACTCCCTTCAACCTATTACATGATGATATATGTCCCTAAGGCTCCTAGGACCCCAAGGGACATATTAGAATCATTCTTATGGGTCAAAGGGAGTTATAGGGTGATGTATGACCCCATTTGACCCATTAAATGATGACATATGTCCTTAGGTATCCTAGGACCCCAAAGACATATTAGAATCGTTCCTATGGGTCAAAGGGGATCATAGGTTGACTTATGACCCCCTTCGACCCATTAAATGATGACATATATCCCTAGGGGTCCTATGACCCCTAGGGACATATTACGATCATTCTTATGGGTCAAACGAGTTCATAGGTTGACCTATGATCCCCTTCGACCCATTACATGACGACATATGTTCTTAGAGGTCCTAAGACCCCAAGGGACATATTAGAATCCTTTTAATAGGTCAAAAGGGGTCATAGGGTAACCTATGACCCCCTTCTACCCATTACGTAACAAAATATGTCCATGGGGGTCCTAGGACCCCTAGGGACATATTTGAATACTTCATATGGGTCAAAGGGGGTCATAGGTTGATCTATGACCTCTTTCGACTCATCAAATAATGACATATCTCTTTAAAGTTCTTAGGATCCCTAAGGACATATTAGAATCATTCTTATGGTTCAAAGGGGGTCATATGTTAACCTACGACACCCTTTGAAATATTACATGATGACATATGTCCCTAGGACCCCTAGGAACATATTAGATTCATTCATATGGGTCAAAGGAGATCATAGGTTGACCTATGACCCCCTTCGACCGATTACATGATGACATATGTCCCTAGGGGTCCTAGGTCCCCTAGGGACATATTAGAACCGTTCTTATGGGTCAAAGGAGGTCATAGGTTGACTTATGACTCACTTCGACACATTATATGACGACATATGTCCCTAGGGGTCCTAGGACATGTAGGGACATATTAGAATGTTTTATATGGGTCAAAGGGTGCATAGGTTGACCTATGACCCCCTTCAACCGATTAAATGATGACATATATATCTAGGGGTCCTAGGACTCTTAGGGACATATTACAATCATTCTTATGGGTCAAAAGGGGTCATACATTGACCTATAACTCTCTCCGACCCATTACATGATGACATATGTCCCTAGGAGTCCTAGGACCCCTAAGGACATATTAGAATGCTTCATATGGATCAAAGGGACTAATAGGGTGACCTATGACACCCTTCAACCCATTACATGATGACATATGTCCTAGGGATATATTAGAATCGTTCTTATGGGTGTAAGGGGGTCATAGGTTGACTTATGACCCACTTTGACATATTACATGATGACATATATCCCTAGGAGTCCTAAGACCCTAGGGACATATGTCATCATGTAATTGGTCGAAGGGGGTGATAGGTCAAACTATGACCCCCTTTGACCCATATGAATGATTCTAATATGTTCTTAGGGGTCCTAGGACCCCTAGCTATACATGTCATCATTTAAGGGGTCGACGGGGGTCATAAGTCAACCTATGACACCTTTTGACCCATATGAAACATTCTAACATGTCCTTAGGTGTCCTAAGACCCCTAGGGACATATGTCATCATGTAATATGTCGAAGAGTGTCACAAGTCAACCTATGACCCTTTTTGACCCTTAAGAATGACTCTAATATGTCCCTAGGGGTCCTAAGACCTCTAGGGACATATATCGTCATCTAGTAGATTGAAGGGGGTCATAGGTCACCCTATGAGCCCCTTTAACCTATAAGAACAATTCTAATATGTCCCTAGGGGTCCTAGGACCCCTAGGGACATATGTGGTCATGTAATTGGTCGAAGGGGGTCATAGGTCAACCTATGACCCCCTTTCACCCATAAGAATGATTCTAATATGTCCCATAAGAATGATACTAATATGTCCCTAGGGGTCCTAGGACCCTTCGAAACATATGTCATCATTTAATGGGTTGAAGGGGATCATAGGTCAACCTATGACCCCCTTTGACGCATAAGAATGATTGCAATATGTCCTTAGGTGTCTTAGGACCCCTAGTTACATATGTCGTCATTTAATGGGTCGAAGGGCATCATAGGTCAACCTAATATGAACAATTCTAATATGTCCCTAGCGGTCCTAGGACCCCTAGGGACATGTCATCATTTAATGGGTCGAAGGGGATCATAGGTCAACCTATGACCCCCTTTGACCCATATAAACGATTCTAATATGTCCTTAGGGGACCTAGGTCCCCTAGGGACATATGTCATCATGTAATGTGTCGAAGGGGGTAATAAGTCAACCTATGACCCCCTTTGACCCATCAGAATAATTCTCATATGTTCTTAGGGGTCCTTAGGACATATGTTCGTCATGTAATGGCTCAAAGGGGGTCATAGATCAACCTATGACCCCTTTTGACCCATATGAACAATTCTAATATGTCCGTAGAAGTCCTAGGAACCCTAGGGACATATGTCATCATTTAATGAGTCGAAGGGGGTCATAGGTTGACCTATGATCCCCTTTGATCTATATGAACAATTCTAATATGTCCCTAGGGGTCCTAGGAGCCCTAGGGACATATGCCATCATTTAATGGGTTGAAGGGGTTCATAGGTCAACCTATGATCTACTTTGATCCATATGAACAATTCTAATATATTCCTATAGGTCCTAGGACCCTTAGGGACACATGTCATCATTTAATGGGTCGAAGGGTGTCTTGGGTCACCCTATGACCCCCTTTGACCCATATGAACGATTCTAATATGTCTTTAGGGGTCCTAGGACTCCTAGGGACAAATGTCTTCATGTAATGGGTCGAAGGGTGTCATAGTTCAACCTATGACCCCCTTTGACCCATATGAATGATTCTAATATGTCCCTACGGGTCGTAAGATCCCTAAAGACATATGCCATCATGTAATGTGTCGAAGGGGGCATAGGTCAACCTATGACCCCCTTCGACCCATAAGAATAATTCTAATATGTCCCTAGGGGTCCTAAGACCTCTAGGGACATATGTCATTATGTAATGGGTCGAAGGGGATCATAAGTCAACCTATGAGCCCCTTCGACCCATATGAATGATTCTAATATGTCCCTAGGGGTGCTAGGACACCTAGGGACATATGTCATCATGTAATGGGTCAAAAGGGGTCATTAGTCAACCTATGACGCCTTTTGACCCATATGGACAATTTTAATATGTCCCTAGGACCCTTATGGACATATGTCATCATTTAATGGGTTGAAGGGGGTCATAAGTCAACCTATGACCCCCTTTGACCCATAAGAACGATTTTAATATGTTCCTACGGGTCCTAGACCCCTAGGGACATATGTCATCATTTAATGGGTTGAATGGGGTCATAGGTCAACCTATGACCCCTTTTGACCCATAAGAATGATTCTAATATGTCCTTAGGGGTCCTAGGACCCCTAGGGACATGTCATCATGTAATGCATCGAAGGGGGTCATAGGTCAACCTGTGACCTCTTTCGACCCATAAGAATGATTTTAATATGTCACTAGGGGTCCTAGGACCCCTAGGGACATATGTTGTTATGTAATAGGTCGAAGGGGGTCATAGGTCAACCTATGACCCCCTTTGACTCATAGATATTAATAATATACATATATATTAATAACATACATATTAATATATAATAATATATATTAATAACATATATATATATTACGTTATTATATTTAGTAAAAATAATAATAATATAAATTATATTTATAGATTATAATGAGAATAACATAATATATTATATGTTATATCTTTATATTACGTTATAAAATATATATATATATATATATATATATATATATATATATATATATATAGATATATATATAGATATATATACATATTTACATAGTAATTTAACAAAAATAATTTATGAATCATAAGCTATAAAATATTACGTTATTATATATATATTAATAACATACTTATATATATATAATATATATAGATATTATATGTTATTATATTTAGTAAAAATAATAATAATATAAATTATATTTGTATATTATAATGAGAATAACATAATATATTATATGTTATATCTTTACATTACATTATTATATATATATATATAATATATTATAATACATATATACATAGTAATACAACAAAAATAATTTATAAATCATAAGGTATAAGTCTTAAATCTAGTTTTCCCTCCAAAATGGGTTGGGATTTCAAATTTTCCACCAAAATTTACCTAGCCATATCGGATATCTGATTTGAAATTCGATATCCGATTTCAAATCTGATATATGATTTGAAATTCAATATTTGATTAGGCTTGGTATTTACCAAGCTTACCCGGTCAACCCAAAAGACATGTTTGAAGAGAGTTTTAGTGATACTTAGACTTCGGGTAGTTGTCTAACAATGTTATTTTGATTGAAATTGAATGAGACGAAAAGGGTTTTTTAATATCGTTCTTGAGATTCCATCAATATAATTTCTGTCAAATTCTGAGATCGATAAGTATTTATTAGTTAATTATCAATGAAGATTATTGTAAAGTGTTGATTGACATACTAATTGAAAAATAGCTATAATTTTCAAACGGTATAACATTTTTTAACTCTAAAAGTTGCATCACATTCTATGCTTCGCCTAGTATAAGAAAAAAATAGAAAAAATAAAATTTGGTAAAATTTTCTATTAGTTAAGGTGGTCAGACACGAGACCTTTTTTTCCAAAAAAATTTTGGTAGAAAATTCATATTTAATTATTTATTTGGAATAAAAATACTGAAAAATATGCGCCACATCTGAGCATGAGTCTACTTTTCATATCTATAATTATATTGCAATATTATCATTTGATTTTGATTAAGGTGGTCAGACATACACCTACTTTTTATTTTTGCTCTAAAATTTTTGTACTACTGCATTAAAATTAAAAATTTTGACCAATCAATTTTTTTTTCTCCTGATAAGGCCTAGTAGTTTAGAAACTACATTCAATTCCCTATAGATTATTTTCTTACATATTTTTGATATAAATTCCATAACCACTTTAAAATTATGTGTCAAGTTGACATAACCCTGATTTTCTGATTTTTCACTGCCACTTAAGGCCATAGTTTGGTACACCATGATCTTGCACATACCCTATTATCACTAATTGGTAACTGAGTTGAACACCCTAAAATTGATAACAATAGTAAACTATGGTGATACTTTGAAGTTGCTAAAGATTAAGATATTGACTTTGGTCTTGTGGAAATTCAATTTATAAGGAGCTCTATGTAATTCCCTCTCACTAGTTGTGAGACTTAATGATTACAAACCTCAATACATGTGAAAATATACATTAAAAAACAAAACCCAAAGAAGCATACCAATATTCAGGACTGAATGGGTGGTTTCTTAACTCGATGATGCCTAAGTATTGGTAAAAGCTCAAAACCCCTTTGACATATAGATCCTAGTCCTTTGGGAAACCAAAATCCTCTTAAATGGGGTAAATGAGAATGGCAAGAAAGATAGTTTATAAATTGTGACTAAGAAACCTCCCCAACTTGTGGTATAAGGAATGAAACGACTAATATGTTAAACACAAAATGGGTAATATTTTATGCCATGACTATCTTGATTTAGACTCCATAGTTAGGTGGAAGTAATTACATATGAAGGATCCCATTCAAAGTAATACTAATAGGATAAGCATCCTACTTGATAGGCAAGGGATAATTAGAGATAACACACAAATAACAAAAAGAATCATACACATGGAAGAAAGTAACACTAGATATAATTTAGTTTATTGAGTTCATGTATTTTCCACTCAAAGAGGAATTGCCACCCTTGTGATACCATCATATTAGGAGGGGCAACATGACTATATATACTCATTAGTTGGGGTAACTCAGAGAGCAAGAAGGTTCCTCAAAAATAATCAATGAAACTTGCAAAACAAAATGTCTACTTAAAGGATGTCATTACTCCACAACACCTTGCAACTTGGTGAAAAAACTATGACTCGGTTATCATTGTCTTTCCATGACAACAATGTAGCTCAAAAGATACAAAAGCTTGACAAGACTAAATAGTCCTCGTCATATCAACAATATTTAAAGAAAATTTAGGCTAACATGAGATTGAATAAAGGAACCATTCTTAAAAGAACTGAAACATCCGACTGATGTTTGATCTTTCTTATAGCAACTTGTTACATTATAAGTCTAGATAAGGGGGCACCAATCATAATCTTACTCTTGTATGAAAGATCACCAATGTAGTTTGGGTAAAGACCTTGACCATGGGCTATATTTGATAATTCATGATACTAATGGGTAGGTATGTAAAGAAATGTAAAGAATTAAGGAACTAAATCTCTAAGAATCGACAAACCCTTAAGTAACAAGGGTGTGAATTACTCTCTTGACCTATTCATAGGAAGACCAAAAACACAAGGGAATCATTTTACATACTCTTGAGTTACCACGTAAGCCTAAGACAACCCTTCCTCTTCTTTCTCTCACGAAGACCCGGGTATGACCGTATTGCTTTTAAGAATTTGAATTGTGGTGAATTATTGTTGTTGTTGTTGATGTTGCACTTTTGGAATGTTCATTTATGGTGGTTTCTTGGTATGGTTCCCTTTGCCTTGAGACATAACTTGTTGGAATGAAAGATGTACCATTGTGGCCACACTTATGTTTAATTGGTGATTGTATTTTAATTTATTATTCGTAAAAAAATTTTGAAGCATTTTTTTTTAAGAGAGTGTTGTATGATACCTTTAAGTCAGTCATATTAGGGAATATCCTAGATGAGCATTAAGGGAAAGGTAGAATATCACCCTTCCATTCATCATGAGTTATGATCTCATTTAACCCTATAAACTTGGGAATATGTTGACTCTTGAAAGAATACACTTCAATTTCACACTATATCCAAGACGAGCTACGTAAAGGTATAGAATGTGATAAGCCTATACGGACTGGAAGTGAAGAGGTGCACACTACTATTGTAATCTAATCTTTAATAATTATATCAAACCAATAGATGTAATGACCAAGTTGCGAAATTAATGCAAGTTAAAGGGAACACAATAACCACTGAGCATCTAAAATGAAAGCTTATAAGTAGATCTTGATATTAAACTAAAGTCTATGAAATTCTTGGAGTTTAACAAAGGATATCAATCCTCTATCGATAAGAAAATCTCAGACGATTATTGTAGGAATAATTAATCCTAGGATGAAAGAATGTTTCGAAACAAATAAAGAGTAAGGTTAGTCAATAAGAACTAATGAAAACTATGAGGATAATGGTAAATGAATGTTCACCCAAATAAGACATAGTATATAAGACCACAAGCTATTAAAAAAAAAACAAACCCTACAAGAAGAATAACTAAGTGAAGGAGAGGAGAGTAAGTGGGTATGTCGACTAAGGTACAACATAGGAGCATAAGTAACACTGACTTGTAAATGGTAATGAAACTGAATAAACAAGTTGACAAAGGCAAGGAGATTATGCTATGAAATGACTAAACTAATAACCAAAGAGGTATAATTATAGAATTAGCCATTGAATATATTATAGTGATGAATCATTCATAATTGCCAAGAGGCTGGGAACGTTGCAATGGGTCTGTATATTCTAAATATAACAACAACTACCCTACGTACTCCACAAGTATAATTATATTAGGTATTTGTAGGAACATAACTTGAAAAGAAACTAGAACCAACCAATGGTGAGTTAATAAATTATTCCTCTATAAGCTATGGAAGAATATTTCATAAGTCTATTTTTTGATTGTCTGTGAATTGGTTAGGAATATGAATTGATTTTAAGGCAAGGCCCAAGTGGAACAATCATATCGAATCAAGGTAAACCTTCATATGAGAGTTATGTATCTAGTTGTAGAAGACTTCCAGGAGGAAGTCAAGAGCTAGGGGGGGAGGATGTAATGCCCAAACTAGCACCCTATTTTAGATCCTGATGAGATAAATATGATTAGGAGTTAATTGAGTTATGATTTACATTTTTTTTCTTACTAATAATGATTTAAGTGATCCTATAGGAGACTAATGAAGATTTTGATACTATATCCCATAACATTAGGTTGATAAGATAAGACCACATGGAAATGAGATTTAAAATGTTCAAGACAAGAACCTAACCATGAGACTCTACAGATGATCTACTAGGTAGTTAGGAAGGATAAAATAACATTCATCCTACTAAGAACAACTATGAGCCTAGGTTATGATGATAATCATGTATATGGATATGTTTGAAATTGGTTCTAAATTATCTATTGAGTTAAACCTATAAAATCACACAAACCCCTCATAATGTGATAAAGGGATATTGCTAGGAACATCACTATGTTTAACTCGACCTAAAGTTACTAGTTAACTAGTATGCACATTAGTGATTTTCACTTAGGACATATATGTTAAGATCCATTTTATATGGTTTTTAAAATTCACTAAAGATGACTTAGAGATTCATTCTTATGGGAGAAAGAGTTGTGATGATACTCCGATTTAGAAATGATTTATATTAAGAAGGATTACTATTGATACACATATTCGATATTTCAACATTTTAAATATTTTATGAGAGTGATAATGCAATATTATGAATATGCACTTAGATGAAAGTAAAATGGAATATGATATGGCAATGTTTTACTGATAGTACTTAGAACAGAAATGATTAGATGATAATTAATTATAAATTTTAATGAGAAGTATGAGGTATTGGATCAATGTTGTACGTGTTTGTATGTAATCTATATTATTTTATTGGGATACTAATGTTTAAGTTGAGTGTCTAGGAAATTTGAACAATGAAAACTTAATAGGGAAGCAAGGTACAGACACATGTTTAATGACTCTGCCAAGGTGAATCTTTTTAATATTCATAAACCTCATTGTGATGTGCTTCTTTCGTGAACGTGTGATGTATGAGTGTGTCACTTGACACTAGTGCTTTTTATGTGAAATGACATGTTATTCATCAATGGATCATGTGGCGACCTTGCTCTATGTTATATGCTTCAATTGAGAAATTTGTTTATTGCCTTAGTTAGAAAAGGACAAGGTTATCACCCTTGGAAAGAAAATTTGAAATTTGAATTACCTAGCTTTCAGAAGGGTCATAAAGTAACTTTAAGGTAAATTGGGATTAAAATTAACCTTACCCATGATAGTTCTATAGGTTAGGGGGTTATTAAAGACCTCTAGGGTGTCTAGTGGACCTAGGAGACCCCATGAAAATGACATTCTTCATTGAATCCGAAAATAAGAGGGTTATGAATAGAGGCATGGCTAAATTGAACCTCACTTGGCAACTCTCTACTTTTAGAGACTAATAGGGTTGAAGAATGAGAGGGAGCTCTTCTACAAGTATTCATTGCCTTGCTTGGAGGAAGGTTGGTAACATGATGAAGCCTCTTCATTTTGCATGTAGGTTAGAAATGGTGTGTTCATGATGGGATCGTGGTGCCTTGTGGTGTATATGTGAATAGATCTTATTTTATGTTGCATTCAGTTTTATTGTGGGAGTCTTTCTTGAATTTGTTGTTAAATGTTATATGTTTTGTGAATTGGGTGTGAGGCATCACTCACCCTTGGGAGGGAAGAGATGCCTGGAGTGAAGGGGTTAGTTGGGCTCACTCATGAAGTTGAGGAATCCTTCCTTGTGTGGAGATGGTTGTATATGTTTTATGGCATGCAAATTATTTTTCTCACTTTCATCTTGGGAGGTATAAGGTGGTATGAAGAAGGCAAGATGCTGATTTCCTCGAAAGGGCATTTTGATATTGAAAGGAATTGCCTCAAAAGGGCATGCTAATATTGAAAAGATGTGTCATTTGTGAATAAAGGCTATGCAATCCTCCTCATGATGAGAGCCCACCTTCACCCGATTCTTGATTCATTTGTTGAATCTTTGTGCAAAGCCTTGCGATGGGGTGTGTGAGAGTATATTGTGTAATCCTATCAATTTAATGTGCATATGTATGGCATGTGAATGTGAAGCATGAAACTGTTTATACCTTGTTACCTCAAGTTCGATGGGTAGTCTCCTTGAGGTCTAGGTTGGGAGGTTAGCCTCCATGGTTCTTTATTTTTCTTTGAATTTGTAGGTTAATTGATGTCTTGGATGCTTGGGAGTCATGAGGATTTATTTGCACAAGAGATGAGAATGTTGTTGTAATTGGATTGATAATGGAGGTGCCATCTCCAACTTGATATGTGTTTCTTGTTGTGGTTAAAGTGTATGGTGTTGTTTATATCCATTTGGCAATAGAGGTATTGAGAAAGCATCTGAGTATGGTAGCAAGGTCTGTTCATTTGTGTAATTCTATTATAATGATTTCACCACCTTATTGTGTATGTTTTGAATTTGGATTTCCACCACCTTTGTCTATCATGGAAGTGTCATGGAAAAAGATTATTTTAATAAAATATTGTTCAATGTCTTGGATAGGAATATCAACCAAAGATTTAAAAATACTTGTGCTAAATGCAAAGGGATGTCAATTAAATCTGATATCATAGAGAGTTCATATGGATAGCTACAAAATCTTGTTGATCATGCTCATCATCTTGGTTTAACTGAATAATAGATGTACATGTGAATTTGATTAAAAGCTTGCATGAGAATAGAATGAGAATCCTTGTATAATGGTTTTCCAATCTTCATAAGTCTTTTCTGAAGTTCATTAATTTAGAATTTTATAACATATTTAATAATCTTTATGTATCATTGTAATAATACTATAAAACTATAGGAGAGGATAATAATATTAATGAGAATAATAATAAAAAAAAAGATGAAATAGAGTGTATAAAAGCTTAAGACATAACTTGTTGTAGGTTCCCATTAACCTCTCTAGATTTTTAATGGGAATTCAAAATTAGTCTTGGATCTATTATAGACCAATTTAATATTCATACAGTATTCCTAAAATCCCTTGCAAGGCATTAGTAGATTAAGTAGACCAATATGATAAGACATATATCTAAGTTCGCTTGAAGTCTTTAAATATTTTTTTTATAATAATAATCTAAACAACATAAGTTGAAATGTCAAAAGCTCAAGGCATCACCTTTGTACAAAGAGAGCAGCAAATTTTGAAACACAAGCCCAAACAGGGGACCCCACATGTCGCCTATCCTCCTTCTGACATAGATGCAAGAGGGCAAGGCTACAATACCTACCTTGGGAATAGACCCACTTCATGAATCAACCAGCTTTAAGGGTAATGGAAAAGAATGTTGCCAGATACTTAGTGGTCTGCACTCTCACCAAACTTGGTGCCACATTTCCCATGCATTTCTTAGAAAGGGTATGTTTGGATTAGTGAGCACTCTGACCAATGAGCTGATGTAACATTGTTAAACCCGTTTCCTTGCTAAAACAATTCAACTTAAGCTTGAGGTGACCTTTGTATTGGCACCTATAAACTTGTTAGCAAATCAATTTGCATGGGAGGAAGAAATGGGCCATGTGTATGGTTAAATAAATCAGGTCTAGTCTAATGAAAGTAGCTTAATAAATAAGGTGAGCTAGGTAAGTGAAAAGAAGTGGGATATTATGAAAGGATAGTAAAAGGTAAATTTTGCATGGGAATGGTAGGTAGAAAGTCAGGGACATAGGTAGCCACATGGATTGAGGGGGATTAGTGTTTGGGAAAAGATGGTAAGGGGTAAATGTAGAATATGGTGTTAGGTTCAATGCATAGTTTGGAATAATGTGAGGCTAGGGGGAAACATATTTAGAAATTATATTTTATGTGGTGTAAAATTTAGTGGAGTTAGAAACAAATTAAGTAAGCTTAGATACAATTTACATTAGGAAAGTATAGTGTGATAGGGGTCATAATCTCTTAGGATGAAAGGGAGTTTTATTTTATTAAAACTTAAATTTGTAATTACATGTAAGTTCATGTGATAATGTTAAGATTAGTGTTAGGATCCAAGGATAGCTTGACACTAGGAATTAAAACTTATATTATTAGTGGAGTCGTTGTTATAAGATATTTGAATATTACTCGGATTGGAGTATTATTTGAAATCAAATGTGTTATAGGGTAGTAGGATTATAATATAGAACAAGAAAGTAATTTGGTATGGTATAAGGAATATGGCCAAGGTAATAATTTTCAAACAGATTGTTAAGGGTTACTAATTCACCTAGATTTCTTGTTAGCAATATTCACCCACATATTTTGGTAGTGCATTAACGTAGTATGGTTAGGATATAAGAGGCATAAATGAGAATGGGATTAGTTCGTAATAAACCATTTGTAGGTTGTAGGTGTTAATGAAGGCAAGTATCATGACTTGGAACTAGACATAGATAAAATGTTAGTAGCTATGATAGTATATAACTAATAATAAGTAAACTAACTTAAGTTTTTAAAATAAACCAAAATAAATTGTCATGTTTTGCCTTGTTAACTTCACTTAGTCGAGTATCATCTTGTTAATTTAAGGGCATGACAATATTTTTCTAGCTTTTCAAGAATTGATAGGTTTTCAAGTGTGTTAATCTTAAATTCCATTAATGCCATGCTCCTATTGTAGAAAGGGACTTTTCTATGTATATGCACCAAGGTGGGAGATTTTGAAATAGGCAAGAATACCATAGAAGAAACTGATACCTAGTTTAGAAATTACAAATTACCAACAAGACCAGCTAGGACTTATGACCTTTGCAATCTAGTTAGACATGCATTGAAAAATATGAGAGGATATCATTTTTCCCCTAAAAAACCTATGTGGGAAGAGAATTTCATTACTGATAAGTTGAATGAATATGTCTAGAGGGAAAGGATGATAAAGTATTGAGACATTGTTAGCCTTGAATAGGAGATGAGAAACGTAGATCCATCAAAAAGTAATCAACGTAGATGAGTTAACATTACAGGTCCCTAAAGTAATCAAAAAGAAGATTTAACCTAAATATTAAGATGATGACATTGTTGTTGAGGTCACTAATGATGAGGATCAACCCAAAGAAGATCAACCTAAAGTAGGCACTCTTGAGTGTTTTGAATGGGTAGAATGAAGAAATAAAAGACAAGATGGTGGAAGTGCCACAAAAGGTCAGAAAAAGGCCCTTCAAATTCTACCAAGTGGCAGTAGATATTTTGATGACATTAGAAGAAGCTTTTTGGTATCTAAAGCATCAGAGGATGAACAAAGGGCTAGGAAATTTGTAGTTAAAAGCTCAAATTATTGATGATAGAATCATAAAAGAAATTGAATTAAGAAATGATGAAAATTTCATTAAAAAAAAAATAGTTTAAGATATTCCTCTTAAAACTAAAGAAAAATGAATTGCCTTTAAATATGAAGCTAGGAGACTATAATGAGGTAGTTGCTAGACCTTGCCTCTAACACCCTTGTTGTAGAAGAAGCAAAGGACTTGGTAAGAAGAAGTGCAGTTATTGTTCACCCCAGATGGGACATGAACCTTTGTTTCCTATTGGATTGAATCAGAAAATATGTCTATCTCATTTGAGGATGAAAACTAGCTTGGTGAATTGAGAGGTTCCAGGTATAACATAGATGTCCAAACAATGGCAATATGGATTTTAGGTCTAGAAGACTAGAAGCC
This sequence comes from Cupressus sempervirens, assembly GCA_028749045.1. Classification (NCBI taxonomy): domain Eukaryota; kingdom Viridiplantae; phylum Streptophyta; class Pinopsida; order Cupressales; family Cupressaceae; genus Cupressus; species Cupressus sempervirens. The sequence continues at coordinate 737,774,894 of CM053791.1, read as the reverse complement.
TACTTTGATGGAGACCAAAGAATCCCCTAGAGGGAATGCTATTTTTTGGAATGTACACTCTACTTCTAGTAATTAGATCTATGGAATGCATAGTTCAATGGCCCTATTGGGTAAAAAAAAATGTATACTCTTAAAGCATAACTAGAAGGAGCTATGAAGAGGAAATGAAGAAAACATGTGTCTTTAAATAAAGGACCATCAAGCTTGAAATGAAGGTAGTAGCATTGAAGAAAACTATTATAACTGGTACAAAGATCCATCAAAGGTGTACAAATAGAAGACCAAGCACCTAAAACATGGTAGGCATTAGACCATGCAATGGAGATTAATGAGGGAGATCTAGAAGCAAGAAAGGATACAAAAATCAAAACAATAAAAAACTTGCTGATTCACAAAATAAATGCACTGAAAATAATCTCTCAGAATGTGCATAGCAATTATCTTGCATTGTAGGGAGCAAAAAACAAAAATCCTCCAAAGATAACCTTTGTAAACTCTAGAAAAATGATTAATAAAGTAAAGGATCTAAATGGTTTGTTTGGTGCTGAAATGCAATTGATCCAAAATAAGATGAAGACAAGTGTTATAGGTACACCCAGTTTTGTGCCTATAATTTTAAATAATGATGTCAAGATGAAAGACTGGGTAGAGTAGTCATTTTCTCTTGATAATATTCTTGAACATACCAAGTTTTTAGCTTATTGCAACAATGAGGCAAGTGTTACAGTAGCATTTGATATGATTAATGTGTTGTAAAAGATACAGGTAGAGATGTCTAAAATAAATGTTGAGGTTAAGGTAATAACTAATGCCCAATGGATCAAATGCCTAGATGAGTTGGATACAGTTAGAAATGCCACCTAGCTAGATGTAGATATAGATATTTCTGTATGAGAAGTAATTGCAGATACAAAAAGGTGTAGTTAGGATACAGTTAAAGGCACATGGAACAAAGAAAAGGCATGGATGGTGATAGGAGTTAAAGGAAAACATAATTTTCTATGAGATACCTTCTAATAATGCTAATTGCCAATTTTGCAACTATAATCTAGAATTTTGATCAAACATAGATAATGTTTTTTATTGTAACCAAATGAAAAATATCTTTGTATTTACTTTACAATTGAATTTTCACAAGTGTCCTCCCATCTAAAGCTTGTTGCAATCCTTCCTATAAAAGTATTTCCAAGATGTGGAGTTAAGGTCTGAAATCCATATAACTTTTAGTGTTATGTCAATCAGTCTTTGTGTAAATTTTTGTGTTGTATTCATTTGCAAGTCTGAGAATACAAGATAAAAATTAAATGATAAGTTGTCATGTCTTTAAACATCTCTAAGTATACATCAATATTTTATGATTTTCAAGGAGAATTAATACAAAAGGAATGTTCTACCATTTTTTTTTTTTCTCTAAATTATGTCTCCATTGTTTTGTTGGTTATGGTGGGATTGAATGAGCAAGATTCATGCAATTCAATGCAACTAGGAAAGCTTGTATATCAATTTGTTGTTGATTTTAAACCAAGGAATTATGTTAATGCTTCAATAAATTGGTAGGATTTCCAGTCATATAAGAAGGATATTTATAAGAATGGGGTTTAGGGTTAATTGTTGATATAATTGATTGTAAATAAATTAATTAGGTAAAATTTTGTTGGGTATATTTTGCAGACCAATGGATAAGGCACTGATCATCTATTTAGTTGCATATTGAAGATATCATGGGGTTGAATGAAGCATAACATTTAAAATTGAATCAAATTTTACTTTACTTTTTGAAGATATTACCATTGGACATCACTTATTTGGAATAGTTCTCTATGTGTCATAGTTAGTTGTTGTAATCAAGAGCTATTTGTAAATTCAAGAAGAATTGTGATCATTTCTACTATAAGTGTAGTGTCTCTCCCATTTGACTTCTGTAAGTCATCATGATGGATGCAACCTTGTTGATCTTTTTTTGTGTTGGATCATGATTGTGACCATGAGTGGTCTACACCATTGAGGTGTTTCGATTTATGTTTCTATATTAGTTTCTTTGCTTATACTTTGACTGATTTATAAGATTATGATTTGATTTATGGTTCACTAAGGTTTTTGGTAGTTATTACTAGGATCGATGTGGTATCATGAGGTTGTTCTGTGATTACCCTAAGATGTGTGCAAAGATTGCACTGTGTACTATTACCATGCTACACTGGACTAGGTTCCTATAGTAGTGGGTAGTCATGTTTATGACTGTGTTTGCTTATGTGTTTTAAGTGCCTTATTAATGTTGTTTAAACAATCATTATTAAATTCTTAAGTAATTATAATGGATTGTTCATGTTGGATTCTTTGGTTCTGTGTTGCAGACATTTACCCTGTTATATTTTGATCTGTGAGATATCTATTACTTATGTGATGTTTTACATTTGAGATGACTTGAGGGTTAGATGTTATACTTTGGTTTTAGTATCATAGGTTTTAGACTACTATGTTGTTCAGTTGATCATGTTGCATGATGATGCCATTTAGAGTTGACAGTGTGTTTTATGATGATATCTAGTTATCTGGTATTTGGACATACCTCTGATTATGTTAGGTGATGGATTCAATGCTATGGTTATTTACTTCATTCCTATGTTGTTATGCTTTATGCGAATGTGAGTGATGTAAATAGATTATTTTAATATAATTAAATAAATGGTTAAATTAGTTGATTTAATGCATTTACTGCTTCAGCTATGTTATTATATGCAATTGCACTTGATCGTGTTGTTTAGTGTACAAGATTTATATCCCTGGCAGTGGCACATGGAGTTAGTGATTCAGCCATTCATATTTTACCAATGTCGTCCTTGTATGGTTGACATATCCTTATTTTAATTATTTAATTAAACCTTTTGGTGATTATTAAATCTAAACTCATTTGCAGTATGTGATTAGACTAGTAAGCATGTTTGTGCATCTAAAGGTTCGCACTGTTGCGAAAGTTATTAAGGAAATTTATGTGTTTTTGGGTTTTCAGGATTTTTAATTGATTTATTTTAATTTTTGGCAGCTTTTCCATAGATGAATTCCTATTTTTAGGAATAACCTTTTTTTTTTTGGGGTTGATTCAGGGTTTAACTAGGTTGGCTGGTTATTTGCCCTAATTGATTATTCACTTGAAAAGTGAATAAATATCCAAAAAGAAATTTAATTCCTCACTTCTCACTTTTTAATTAGAAAGTTAGAGAGTAAAACCCAAAATCCTCTTCATGAGAATTTATTGTTTTGTTCATTGTGGGAGCTACGGGCATGGGATAATCGCAAGGTTGAGCTCATTGGATCTAGCTCAGGGAAACCTTGGATTGCTGCAATTTTCAACCACTTCTGTGGGCTTTTTATTTTCTAGTTCAGATTCACATTTTGGCCTTTTGGCTGTGAGGTAGGGCTTTCTTGTTTTATTGTTTTTTCTTCATTTCTACTTCTATTTTTGGTAGTCATTTGTTTGGAGGTTGAGAACTAGTGTTCTCCTCCGTTTCTGTATGCTAGTTCTACTCGGTTGGGTGGGTATGAACATTTCTTTATTTTTCGAAATGAGGGTTTAGGATTTTGCACCATTATGCTAGCCATTTTTGCATACGGTGTTTGATTCCATTTATTTTTGGATTTTTGGAGTTTTCACACCCAAAGGCCAAACGGGTTTTAATTTTGAAGTTTTCCCAAATTTTGGGTTTTTACCTCATTTTCTGTGCCACCCTATTTTCTCAAGTTTTCTTAGCACAAGGTTGGTTGTCAACCTAGATGATCCGTTTGGATATCATTCAACCCACTATTTCACTTTTATGTTTCTTTGGGATGCGTGTTACACATGTACTCCTAACTTTGTGTTCAGTTGAGTGATTTTATACCTGTTGTTATTGTTTCTTTTAGACCTTTTCTTTTGTTTTGTGAACACTAGGATTCATGTAGAATCCATAAACTCAGATTGAGGCTAGTTGAGTGAGTTTATGATGTGTGGTCTTGTTACATCATTGGGATTTTTGTAGAATCCATACTCTCAGATTGAGGCTGGTTGAGTGATTTCATGATGTAGGGTTTTATTGGCTTTGGGATTCATGTAGAATCTATCCTTCCCATGTTTCTTTCAGTTGGGTGTTTTCTTTGCATTGTGTTCTCATCCTGTCCTTGAGTTTTGATCTTCATGATGGTGGTGCACCACACATGAGTATGTGCATGTACATTTGTTGGGTGACTTGTGAGGCTTGATCTTTTGTGGATTTTTTGGGAGTTATGATCATTGGGGTTGGGATGGGAGTATGCATGCCCACAGACACTTGTCATAGGATAAGCATGGGTAGGGTAGGGTAGCATATGGAGGGGCTTCTATTCGGCAACCTAATGACTATTCCCTAGTTAGTAGAGGAAGTTTTATATAAGTGATAATTAAATTAAAACATTGGGTGGTAATAAATACAAGATAATAAAATGTGTGGGTTGTGCACCTTTTGTCATGAAGAGTTGCTACCCTAGGTTGTGTGTCTTCTGTTGAGAAGAGTAGCTGCCTATACTAGCTTGTGCTTTTGGATGCCAAGCGACTCTCCATGATGTCAGTCCCTACTTAGTAGCCTTTTGAGTGTCTGACTAGGACTTGTACTCCTTGCATTGTCTTAAGTTCTTGGTTATAGCCATCATACTGTCTAGAGTGAGTGTTAGCCTTGGATTTTGTGCTTTATGTGCATTTGTGGTTGAATCTTTATCTCCATCAGCATGGCGGGTGTGGACCTACGGGTTCCACAAGGTTGGGAGGCATAGTTACCTTCACCACTACTAGGGACTGGTGTATAGAGATGATCTTTTGTCCTAGTGCGACCATTGTTGCATGTTTTCACTTGGTACTTCGAGTTTTGAAGTATGCTTTCTTGTGATTTATGCTTTCATTGGAATGCTTGGATATCATGTTTAGATGATGTTAGTTTATTTGACACATTCCCATATTATGATGTTTAGCATATGCCTAGATGATGTGAATTGTTGTATTAGTTTATCTATTGCTTATTGGTTTAGTATGTTAGATTTCCTTATTATGATGTTCAACATGTAATAGGTGATGTTATCTACTTGTAGGATTATTTTATGCTTTACTAGTAGCATGTTAGATTTCCTTATACTTATGTTGGTATCATGTGTAGTAGTGATATCCCTATTATGATAGTACCGATGATCCGATTGGTGGCTTGGGATGTTACATGTAAGGGATGGCTAGGATCCATGATGTTCTTATGATGCTATTGATGGTTGGGAGGAACTATGTACTTAATTTAGTTGTTTTGTAATTGTGATATTATATCTGTACATTGTGATGTTGCTTATGTTCACTATGATGTTGCTTTCAGTACATTCTTTCCAGCTGTAGTTTTCAATGGATATATGTATCTCCTTCTTGATCTTGGCATATTGTTGATTATGCACTTGAGTGTTCGCTCCTCGATCTATGTGGATTTGGTACTCCCTGGTATAGAGGTTCTAAAATTAGTTTTTCTCAGTTTTCCCCTTTTGTGTTTTCCTTAAGTGTTTTTTTGTTTCTATGGGCAACATTTTATCTGCATGGTGCGACATAAAAATGTATCGCATGCCCATTAAAATCATGTCATATGATTCTGGAAAGTATCGCATGCCTCTTGGAGAAATATCATGTGATACTAAAAAGTATCACACCTCCTTTGGAGAAATGTCATAAACTACCTTGAAAGTATCGCACACCCTTGAGAAAAGTATCACTCAAACTCTGAAAGTGTTGCCCTTCTTTAGAAATGTCACGTGATACTTTTTAGTGCTATAATAAAGTATCACATAGGTTTTGTAAAAACTTGCGTGGGCCGACAGTAGGCACATTTCGATTTGATCCAAAATTTTTGAGGGTTGTTTTGGATAACCTTTTTGGTGTTCTTTGACCCTATGTTGTGGCTTTTTGGATTCAGGTTATTTTCTTCCAATTCCTTTTTGCATGTTTTTGTTGTAGTCCTTTGGGGTTTAAGTTGGTGTATATTTAATTTCTTATACTTAAGATATATTTTATTATATGCGATGAATCTTTTGAGATAGGTTTCAGACCTCTCGAAGATAAGATAAAGATTCTAAGAAATTCTAGGGCTTCAAAAATCCAGTCTTAGCCAATTTTCAGGGCTTCAAGATTTCAGCCTTAGCCAAATTTTAGGATTCTACATTTTACCCCAGCTTGGTGTTTTGTTGATGAGTGGTCATTTCTTGAGCCCTCATCTTGTATGCAGTGGTTTTTGGCTTTTGTTTATGTGTGTTAGTTTGGTAGTGGCATTCAGAGATTTGTTGGTTGTCAGGATTGTGGTAAAGTCTTCTATTGTGATCTTTGTGATCCTTGTATGATGTTGTCATGTGCATTCATACTTGTAAAAAAAAAAAATCTTGGCTTGTATTGAATCCTTGTTCCAAGGATCTCCGAGATGGGCATTACAATAAGGGATAATTTTTTTGAAGAAAAATAATATTAGGGAGAAAATTATGAAAATAATATCAAGCATTGAGTCATATCATCCCTAAGGTGCACCTACCTAAGCCCTATAGGGCTTGAAGTGTAGAGAATCCATGTGATTCTATTAATGTTGGGTCTACATCTAAAGAATTATGAATTGAATATAGGAAGTAGTTAACCCCTAGGCTAAGATTTGTCCTCCACATCCTAGTGTCAAGACTTCTATTTCCTAGTAGTTTTAAAACCCCAAGAAACTGAGCCCACTCAACAACCAAAAGGTGTTTGTAGGAAGATAGTGTCTACCAAGTTCACTTAGCAGCCAAAGAAAAATTGGCATGGAACTAGTTTTAACTGAGCTCACTTGGTTACCAAAGGAAGTCCAAAAGAAAATTGTTTCTAAGTTAGTGTTGACCAAATTGGCTTAACTAATGAAGGATATTCCTATATTAGTCTTGTTGTTAATTTCTAGCTAACTCATGGGATGAATTTCATTTATTTAAAATTTTATTCAAGATGACTTGGCAAGGCAAAACATATAAGCATAAGGTCAAGTTGAGGATTGATTTGTAAGTGTAAGAAAAGAAGAAGTATAGGATTAAAAAGATAAATGAAGAAAGTGAATTGACTGTGCTACAAAGAACATTCTGCTCAAGAAGGATTAAGTTTTCAAGCTAGAATAGAGATCTAAAATCAATAAATATAGTTTGCATTAGCAATCAAGTCATATCATAGTTACTCTCTAATAATTGTAGCTATGAATCAAATCTATTAATATAGTTAGGTTAGAAGTTATTTTCCAAATCCTCTAACAAGGTGATGTTTCTTGATTGAAGTGTTTAAAGACCTCCAAAAAGGCACTTCTAATAGGGTGAACTAAATCATTTAATAGGGTCACACCTAATAGTGTGTTTTGTAACCTTTAATAGGATTGGCTCCTAATGGGTCTCACTTTACAAGAGTGAAAAATAGTAACTAGTTGCAATTGGTGGTTTTTCTCAAATTAGGTTTCCACATTAAATCTCGATGCCTCTTATTATTTTCTTTATGATTCTATAGCTAAATTAATTAAGGCTAGTCACACTTAATATCATAAGATCTCCATATTAACTTTTAATTAGTAATAGTGCATATATTCAATATTAACCAAGTGTTTATTGAGTGATAGTGATTGTTAGTTTAAACTAAGTATTTTAGTGTTAACTGAGTTACAATAGTATTTTAGGTTTAGCAAAGTATTGGTTTTTTTTTTTTGCACTAACATATGAAGGGATCTAGGTTTTGTTTTGTGGAAATTGATTCACTTGTCCCCTCTATGATACTCCTCTTACATTTCCAAAAAATGCATGCATATACCTACAACATCATAAACATCATAATTAAACCATATTGAAGTAATCATCATACTGCATCATTAATAATGACAAATGTCTAGTCCATTGAATATAATGTCTCAGAATACTATATCATAATATATCAAATCTATACTTTAAAAATTGAAACAATAATGAACTACTATTATCTAAGATATTTGTTGATAATATGATATCTAGAGGAAGAGAAGTGTTATGTAACTAATTCTCTAATGAAATGAAAAAGGAATTTGAAATGTCTATGTTTGGTGGGATCAAATTCTTTTTTGGTTTATAGGTGTACCAAATGAAGTTTGATATTTTCATTTCATAAAGAAAATACATCAAGGAAATATTGAAGACTTTTGGTATGCAAGATTCAAGTCCACTCAGTACACCTATGTCTACAGGACATAAGCTATCTAAGATGATCATTCTATTAATGTGAGCTATACCCTATATAGATCCATGATAGGAAAATTGCATTATGTTGTTCAAAATAGACCATATATTACTTTAGCAATTTAGATTGTTGCTAGATTTTTAGAAAATCCTAAAGAGAATCACATGATGGCTTTAAAAAGGATAAGGTAAATGAAAGGTGAAAAATATTAAGGATTATACTGCAAGAGAAATGATATATTTGAACTGAAGGTTTTCACTTTCTTAGATTGGGAAAGAAATATCAATGATAGAAAATGTATTAGTGGAGTAGAATTCTTTGTAGGAAAGAGATTGGTGTCCTGGATAAGAAAGAAATAAAATTGTATTTCCTAATCAATAGCTAAAGCCAAGTATGTGGCAGTTGCAATGAATTGCTCAAATATAATTTGGATTAAGCAATTGTTGAAAGTCATGAAAGAACAGATTACAAATCTAGTAGTTATCTATTGTGATAAAACAAGTGCTATTAATATTTCAAAGAATCTAGTGATGCACACTATAACAAAGCACATTGATATCAATTATAACTACTTGAGAGAACTAGTTCAAGATAAAGAAGTGAAGCTAGAATATGTGAATAAAATGAAACAAATTTTTGACATATTCACAAAAACATTACCCAAAGATGCTCATCAATATCTTAGAGGTAAATTATGGGTCATTTTGCTAACTAAGGCTGGTTAACAAGCTGAGGTGCATTGCATCACACAATTACTACACGACATATTTTATACAGTGGTACAATACAACTCTACTTTGGGACATTCCTAAGGTAGAATATTTTAGTACATCATAGAAAGGCATATTCAAATGACAAGTACCAACTGGACATGCAAAATATACATAATTCAGGTGTATGGAGAATTTAAAGCTCCGACAACTACACATCTTTCACATTGTTGTCAAAGAGGGAGAGATTACTAAATGGAGAAAATACTAAGAAGTCACAAGATTACTTAGAACAAAAAGATAAAGAACGTAAAGATAAACCCTAGTTGAAGAAAATCATGAAAGAGAGAAAATTGATAGAGGGAGTTTGACAGTTTAGATATATGAGAATCAAAATCAAATTAAGGATAGTGGTCACTCATGGTAGTATTAAAATATTTTGGATTATATGGTAACTAAGTTTTAGATTAAGATAAAAATAGGTTTTGAAGGGACCCAAAACCCTTTAACAAAAGAAAAAGATCAACATTAAGTATTACCAAGTTTTACAAGGACATGAAACCCCAAGTTTAAAACAAACACACCTAGGTTTTACAAGGACCTAGAACCTAAAGTTTAAACAAAAGCTACAAAATAAAAAAATAGAACCAACAACACCACATAGACTAGCAACCAACATGCCAAAAACCTAAATTTTATATAGTAACTAAGTTGTTATTAGTACTTTGGATATTTTAGATGTTGCCCTCAATGCCAAAGAGGGAGATTGTTGGAAACTTATAATTGAAACAATTGTTATTTTGTCATTGGTGTTAAATCTATGGATGAGACATATTGCTACCTAATCTAAATGTCATATCTATTCAATTAATGAAAAACATTTGAGAGTTACTCGTAACTATAGCGCCTAGAGGAAAGCTTGAAGTTATGAAAATGAAGGTACAATGGATATTTGATTAGATAGATCTTGATAAAGTAAATTATTTTTTTATGTCAAGAAAGATAAGCCAAGCCAAGCCAAAGAATAAATTACTAAGGAGTGCCAACTAATGCCCATGTCAACCAAGCCATTGTCAGTGCCAAGCATATCTAGTGTTGAGTGAGCATTATCATCAGTCGAGCAACTTAATTTATGCCAAGCTAGAAAGCTTAAACAATGATCAAGTTTTTTAGTGTTGACTGAGTGTTAGAATTCAGTGATTACCGAGTGATAGTAAAAGATCAAATTTAAAGGAATCATAAGATCAAGCTGACATAGTTGATTTCTTGGAAGATGTAAAATATCTTAAGATTATGTAAAATTTCTTGGGAGATATAAAATATTCTTATTGAAGTGGTTTAAATCAACTCTGCAAGGTCAAGTGATTGGTTATTCTTGACCATTTTATATGCAAGATCCACTACTTCACATGACACACTATTGAGTCTACTCGAGCTATATATTTTGTGCATGATAATATGTATCCCAAAATTTAGTTCCATATTAGTATAATAGTTTATCTTCATTCCCCTTCTATCCCACTTCACAAAGGTTTTATTTTCAAGCTCGACCTAACTTAGGGTTTTGGTCATTTTAGCTTTTTCCAAAATATGAAGACCATTTATCTTTTATCACAATAGGTTGTTCTAACCATAATTGACCTTTGTGCACACAACTAAAAATAAATCTTATCCATTTGATCTAAAAATCTCGTGGCATATGTGGAATGTAAGTCAAACCCTTTGCTTCAAGGTGTTGATGCTCAGGTTTTAATAGACCATTCACACATAGATTCTCCAAGATTTCATCTATTTCCAATGTTCCAATATCTTGAATATCAAAACAAAAATGTGAATGAATGTCATTAATTAGTAGTACCTTTGATGGTATTTTTGATTGAGCTCTATTCAGATCAAGGGTTTCTACAATGGTAGGATTTGGCTTAAGGTTTGGTACCTTCCATTCCATGTCTCGAATTAACATATCAGATCCTTTCTTTGATTTGTTACTAGTGGATTCCATTTCTCTTGGTAGGGTTTTCAAAGACATAGAAGTCACCAATAGTAATTTTCTCAGATTGCTTGGATGCTCAAAAATCGCTTTCCAAAAATAGCTTTCAAAAATTCATGGTGAGAAATGAATTTGATTTCATTCTTTTATCAAATTTCTCCTTTCGATCACCATAAATGCCTAGTATGATTGTTCACTTAAATGATAGACTAGCCTCCACTTCATATGCATTGAATTCTTGGTAGAGTCATCCATGACTCATTTTTCATACAAAACTTAGTTACTCTCGACCTTGCTCGAAAAAGTCTTGCAACCCGACCTTACTTGGTAAGGACTCCTTGATTTCTCGATAATCCCTTTGCATCCTAAATGCTAATATGGATCTTTCATTCTACTAAATGGAACTAATGTGAGATGCCTTCTTTAGAATCCTAGTTCTAGTTCTCCTTGTAAGAGATCAATTGGAATTCTTGGAGTCACCCGATTCTTGAGTGACATGTTGATGCAGGAGCATCCAGAGGTATAAGGGCAATCCTGTGTCACCCAAAAAAAATGTACTTAGACTTAGTTTCTATTTCATGTCTTTACATTTTTGGATACCCATTTGGCTCAAATAAAGGGTCCAACTCTCATAGTTCAACTATCAGTGCATTTGAAAATCCTGAAAAAATAGGAGCATGCAATTTGGCCACCTTTTTGGTGACCTAGAAGGTGTGACTTGGCCAGATGAATGTAATTGAGATTTAGAGCATTCCAAAAAAAGAATCAAGTCAAAAGGCCCCACGGTTTGAAAGTTATTGCAGTTTTTCGGGTTTTGGAGACCTCCTAAGAATGCTTCAAAGTCAGGTTTGGGGCATTAAATGACCTCAAAAAGGGTCAAAAATGGGGGATGAGCGAAGCTTGTCCATAAGGCTATAGAGAGCTTTGAGAGCTTTCTGAAAATGTAAACGGTTCGTCAATCGGAGCTACGGTTCAAAAGTTATGCCTCCCGAAAGTTCGGCTACCGTTTCTGGATTCTTCTAGATTTGCACTGACTTCTAACGCGGCTTCTGGAACCTTCTATTTTGTTGGTGGATGCCTACTAGCACCTTCTAGAATGTAATCCTAGTCCTTAACCCTCTGGGGTCTATTTAAGGAGATTTTTGGCATTGTAAAAGGCAGTTCGGATTGGAGCTTGAGAGGAGGTGCTAAAAGGAGAAATATTCTCCAGAGTTATGCTATTGTAAGCCCGTAGGGCATGTTTTGAAGTTTATTTTCTCTACACTGTTTGTACCAGCTTATTTTCTTAGTTAATATAATTCCCCCTTTCTATTGTGTCTATTCTGTTGTTGGGTTGTGTCCCCATCAAGTGGTATCAGAGCGGGTTTTCCTAAGTGTGTAGACAGAGCGCCGACTGTGAGGCAGTTTGCACCAGGACTGTGTGGTTGTGGGTTCGAGTTAGAAGATGCCTCCATGAAGAGAGCGTGGCAAAAGGGCCAGAGCTATTGATCCTGAGGAGGTTAGAGCCCTCCAGAGATAGGTACAAGCATTGCAAGAGGAGCTTCGTAGAGGAGCAAATATTGCCGCAGATGACAATAGTGAGGATGACAATGAAGAGGAAGTAATGGAAGTTAATGGGGAAGTTCTGAATCCTGTAGAGGAAAGGCTTTTTAGGGCCATTACTAGGTTTGGGAAAAGACCTACAATTGAAGTGGGTATATTTTCGGGAAATTTGAAACCAGATGAGTTGATTGATTGGATCAATGAACTGAAAGAATACTTTGAGTATGAGGATATAAGGGACCCAGATAGGGTTAAGTTTGCAAAGGCCAAACTAAAAGGCCATGCAAAAATTTGGTGGCAAGAGGTTCAACTGGAAAGACTTAGAAGAGGAAAGGAGAAGATCACAAGATGGGATCGCATGGTCGACAAATTGAAGAAGCAGTACATTCCTGTGGACTACGAGCTTGATCTGCTTAAGAAGATGCATGGGTTAAAGCAAGTAGGAAGATCAGTCCAAGAATATAGAGAGGAGTTTTACTGACTCCTGATTAGAGTGGAGCATGCAGAAGCAAATAAGGAGAAGGTTTCTCATTATATCAGTGGGTTACGACCTAGCATCCAGGAGGAATTAAGTCTGGTAAGAATGACCAACGTTGAAGAAGCATACTAGTTTGCCCTATGAGTTGAAGAGAAGCTGAGTAAAAGGTTTGAAGGAAGACAAAGAGGTCGTGTTCAAGGAGGAAGGGGAAGCGGTAGATCATCTGGAGGCCGCAATGAAACTCAAAAGAAAAATGAAGATGAGGGTACTAGCAGGAACCAGAGAAATGAGGGTTTCAACCGCTCCCATGATCAAGATTTTGGAAATCAAAGAGGAAGAGGTAGAGGACGTGGACAAGGAAGAGGAGGCTTTCGTGGTACCTATTTCCATTGCAATGAAGAAGGTCATCGTGCCTTTGAATGCCCTCAACGATAAGGAAGGACAGATAGGAGAGCTGAGGGCCAAGCTAGGGTTGCTCATGTGGATGAGGATGCACAATCATCACATTCAGAGGATGCAGAAAGAGGAGAGACCTTGGTAAATGAAAGAGTCCTACTAAGTGGTGAAAATGAACTAGGACAACGGAGGAGTTTATTCTGTACCAGATGCAAGTGTGAGGATAAATGTTGTGATGTGATCATTGATGGTGGTAGCACTAATAACCTGGTATCAGAAGAGATGGTCTCCAAGCTGAAGCTCAAGAGGGAGAAACATCCCCAGCCCTATCAGATTTCTTGGGTAAAAGATAATCATAAGGTCCTGGTAAGTGAACAATGTTTAGTAAAATTCAAAATTGGGAGTTACCATGATGAAGTTCTTTGTGATGTTATTTCGATGGATGTTTGCCATCTATTGTTGGGTAGACCATGGCAGTTTGATAGACATGCAATACATGATGGACATGCAAACACATACTCTCTAACAAAGGATGGAGTTTGCCACAAATTGAAGCCCATGAAAAAGGAAGGTGAAAAGGTATGTAGCAGTGCTAGGATTTGTCTTGTTGATGGAAGGAAGTTTTTAGATGGCATGAAACATCAGTGTATGTGCTATGCTTTGATTCCTAGGAAAGATAAAGAAGGTAGTAGTGAAATACCATTTGAAGTTTCAGATTTACTAGGGGAATTTGGAGATATTATCTTTGATAATGTTCTAGATGGATTGCCACCAGTAAGGCAAATCAGTCATCAGATAGATCTGATTCCAGGAGTTAGTTTTCCTAACAAGGCTGCTCACAGGATGACTCCTACTGAAACAGAGGAGCTAAATAGACAGGTTCAGGAGATGTTGAGGAAGGGCTTGATTCGAGAGAGCCTGAGTCCATGTGCAGTACCTGTAGTACTCACACCAAAAAAGGATGGGGAGTGGAGGATGTGTACAGATTCCCGAGCTATAAATAGGATAACCATCAAGTACCAATTTCCTTTACCAAGGATGGATGATCTTATGGATTGCTTGAGTGGAGTTGAGTACTTCACAAAGATAGATCTGAAGAGTGGCTATCATCAGATACAGATTCGAGAAGGAGATGAGTGGAAAATAGCCTTCAAGACCAAGGAGGTTCTTTATGAGTGGTTAGTCATGCCCTTTGGATTGACAAACGCCCCAAGCACCTTCATGCGGCTCATGAATGAGGTACTTAAGAAGTTCTTGGGAAAATTTGTTATTGTCTATTTGTATGATATTTTAATTTTCAGCAAGACTTTGGAAGAACATTTACTACATATTCGTAGTGTCCTTGAAACGCTAAGGGAAGAGAAACTATTAATTAATCTAAAGAAGTGTTTCTTTGCAAAAAGGGAGTTAGTCTATTTGGGATTTGTTATATCACCTGAAGGTCTCAAAATGGATCCAGAGAAGGTAAAATCCATCTTGGAATGGCCTACTCCAAGGTCTGCTACTGAGGTAAGATCATTTCATGGTCTAGTTAGTTTTTACAGGAAGTTTATTAAGAATTTCAGTGGCATATGTGCACCTCTAACTGATACAATAAGAGGGGATAGAAAAGAGTTCCAATGGACTGCAGCAGCTGCGAGAAGTTTTGAATTGCTGAAGAAGAAGGTGACTGAACAGCCTGTGTTGGCACTTCCAGATTTTAGAAAAGTGTTCCAGGTAGATTGTGATGCTAGTGGCAGCACTATTGGGGCTGTATTAAGCCAAGAAGGTAAGCCTATTGCATATTTTAGTGAGAAATTGAATGATGCAAAGAAGAAGTATTCTATTTATGATCAAGAGTTCTATGCAATAGTTCAGGCCTTAAAGAAATGGAGGCATTATTTATTGCCAAAAGAATTTGTTTTGTATACTGATTATCAGGCATTACAGTACCTAAATAGCTAAGGTAAATTGAATTAGAGGCATATGAAGTGGGTAGAATTCTTGCAGAGTTATACATTTGTGTTGAAGCATAGAAGTGGAAAATCTAACAGGGTTGCAGATGCATTAAGTAGGAGACAGTTGTTGCTTACAAAAATACAGGTTGAAGTAGTTGGGTTTGATGAACTCAAGGATTTGTACCCCGAGGATCCTGATTTTGCTGAAGCATGGAAAGCTTGTAAAGAACCTATTGCTGTAGATAGAACCAAGTGGTTAGACTATTTGATTCAGGATGGCATGTTGTTCAAAGGTAGTCAATTGTGCATTCCAAGGAGTTCCATGAGGGAAAATTTGATTAAGGAGAAACACAGTGGAGGGATGGCAGGACATTTTGGTTAGGATAAGACCATTGCCATTCTTAGAGAACATTATTTTTTGCCTCAAATTACATAGGATGTGAAGAAGTTTGTACAGAGTTGCTAGGTTTGTCAACTTGCCAAGGGGTTTAGTCACAATACTGGCCTATATCAGCCATTTCCTGTTCCATCAAGGCCATGAGAGGACATAAGTATGGATTTTGTTCTTGGATTTCCAAGGACACAAAGGGTTAATGACTTAGTATTCGTGGTGGTTGATAGGTTCTCCAAAATGGCACATTTCATTCCATGCCACAAAACTCATGATGTTGTCCATATTGCAGACTTGTTTTTCAAAGAGGTGGTAAGACTACATGGTCTTCCAAGGAGTATAGTTTCTGACCGAGATACTAAATTTGTGGGGTATTTCTGGAGGACATTGTGGAAGAAGTTGAGAACAGACTTGAAATTTAGTTCCATGCATCACCCACAGACTGATGGCCAAACAGAAGTGGTAAATAGAAGTCTAGGCAATTTGCTGAGATGTTTAGTTGGAGATAAGCCCAAGGGATGGGATTTGATTCTACCACAGGAAGAGTTTGCTTATAATAACTCTGTAAATAGGAGTACTGGAAAATCACCATTTCAAATTGTATATGGAAATAGCCCAAGGACTGCACCAGAATTGAGGAAGATAGAACAAGGGGAGAGAACAAGTGCTGAAGCTGAGGAATTTGCTGAACACATCAAGCGTCTACATGAGGAGGTTCAAGCACGCATTATCAAGATGAATCAAGAGTATAAAGCTAGGGCTGATCAAAGGAGAAGACATAAGGAATTCCAAGTAGGGGATCTTGTCATGGTGCACTTACAAAAAGAAAGATTTCCAGTTGGTACTTACAATAAGCTAAAAATGAAGAAATTTGGCCCCTACAAAATTTTGAAGAAACATAACTCAGGAAATGCATATGAAGTGGAGCTGCCAGATGGTATTCACATTTCTCCCATTTTCAACATTGCAGATTTAATAGAGTATCATGATGATGGTGCAGATGAGGAGCTGGTTTTAGAGCCATGCCCAATTCCTACTTCTAAAAAGGAGGAGATAGAAGACATTCTAGATCATCGTGTGGTAGGAGTACCAGAAACAGGCGGTATGAAGAGTATTTGGTCAAATGGAAAGGACGACCGACCGAGGACTCAACTTGGATTTCAGCAGCTGAGGTTTCCCATTTGGGATTTCCTCTACCATCCATAAAGTGACAGGGTCACTTTTCAATCTACCCTGGGTGTCTAATGCAGGAGCATCCAGAGGTATAAGGGCAATCCTGTGTCACCCAAAAAAAATGTACTTAGACTTAGTTTTTGTTTCATGTCTTTACATTTTTGTATACCCATTTGGCTCAAATAAAGGTTCCAACTCTCATAGTTCAACTATCAGTGCATTTGAAAATCCTGAAAAAATAGGAGCATGCAATTTGGCCACCTTTTTGGTGACCTAGAAGGTGTGACTTGGCCAGATGAATGTAATTGAGATTTAGAGCATTCCAGAAAAAGAATCAGGTCAAAAGGCCCCACGGTTTGAAAGTTATTGCAGTTTTTCGAGTTTTGGAGACCTCCTAAGAATGCTTCAAAGTCAGGTTTGGGGCATTAAATGACCTCAAAAGGGGTCAAAAAATGGGGGACGAGTGAAGCTGGTCGATAGGGCTATAGAGCGCTTCGAGAGATTTACGAAAATGTAAACGGTTCGTCAATCGGAGCTACGGTTCAAAAGTTATGCCTCCCGAAAGTTCGGCTACCGTTTCTGGATTCTTCTAGATTTGCACCGACTTCTAATGCGGCTTTTGGAACCTTCTATTTTGTTGGTGGATGCCTACTAGCACCTTCTAGAATGTACTCCTAGTCCTTAACCCTCCGAGGTCTATTTAAGGAGATTTTTGGCATTGTAAAAGGCAGTTCGGATTGGAGCTTGAGAGGAGGTGCTAAAAGGAGAAATATTCTCCAGAGTTATGCTATTGTAAGCCCGTAGGGCATGTTTTGAAGTTTATTTTCTCTGCACTATTTGTACCAGCTTATTTTCTCAGTTAATATAATTCCCCCTTTCTATTGTGTCTATTCTGTTGTTGGGTTATGTCCCCATCACATGTTCATTATTGCTCGGACTTGCATTCTAAGAAGATTTTGGAATCCATTATTGTCTCATTTACTTTCTAATGTTATCAACCTTGGCTTTCTTTTCATCTTCAATTCTTCTAGTATTTATATAGTTCTTGGCAAGATGACCAAGTTCTATATCGATAAAACATGTTCTAGTGGTGTCTCTTGTCCTCATGTTATTTTTTACACAATTCATTCTAATGTGTCCAATTTCTCCATAGTAATGACATCTATACCAAGTTTTATAGTCCCAACAAAATATATCTTTTATAATCTATTATGTTGGGTTCAATATCTTAGTTTTGGATTTTGAAGATTTGTGCCCATGCTTCTTGCATTTGTGACATTTACCTTCAAACTTAGGTTTCTCTTTGCATTCATTAGCTCTATGACCATGCTGATTGCAATTGTAGCATTTTCCACTGAATTTAGCTTTCCCGTTGCTCCAACATTTTTTTGATGTATAACCCATCTTACCATGGTGACTACAAATAGGTCTTTGATTCTTTTGAGCTCCTCGCATAAAAGATTCACCTTCTTCTGTATATCCAATTCCTTGTTTTCATTTTTATTTGTAATGACTTTTTTCATTCAATTGATTCATTTCTTCTTGAGATTTCATCATCCTCTCATTGGTTTTTCTTTCAATTTTTAGAACAATCTTTCATTTCCTAATCTTAGATTCGTGATTTCTTCATTTGCATTGGTGAGTTGATTAATGAAGTCTTCATACTAAAGGGATATATGTTGAATTTCATTGTTCTTTCCTTTTATCTTATTTTTCTCTTCCATGACATCACATAATCTTACTAATTGAATTTCTTGCTCTCTTCTTAGATTGCTTACTTCTTAAAGTGTACCATCCTTTTCAAATAGTTCTTTGATTACCTCGTTAGCTTCATTTGAATTGCTTGAATGGATTTCTTTTATTCTTTCTTCAATGTAAAGTTGGTCATTCATTTGTACTACAAGATCTTTTCTTATTTTCAAGGATTGGGAGAGTTGCTCCTTTTCTTTCTTGAGTTGTCCAATAGCCAATTCCAAAGCTAGTTTCTCATTTTCAATAGCCTTGTCACGTCTGAATACCTCCATAGCCTCTGATCTTTGCTCAAGTTGTTAAAATTTTCTCTAAGAACCATAATACATTGATACAAATTATTGGAAATATATATGATAGGATAAGTTACTAAGAGAGGAGGGGTAAATTAGTAACTAATAAAACTTAGTCCTTATTTACCAATTAATCCTTCATGTGTATTTTGATCTAATTGCATGCATGAATAACTAAAAGAATTAAAACATTCATAACTCTTTTGACACACAATTTGGTGACCTGGAAACCTTCCAAATAGAAAGTAAAATTGGGTTGTGGATGATACCTGCAAGCTTTAGTACTGCATTATAAAGTTGGCCTTTTAAGGCTTATAATGATCACTTTTGATGATCTACCCTGATAGGAGCAATAAGGACTGCTAGGTCCACCATGCAAAAGGATTTACAAACATACAATAAAGTATCCACTTGGTAAAGAGACTTACAAAATACTATTAAGTCTACCATAAGAAAGGATTTAATTGATCCACCTATTAGGTTGAAATAGTGGTTGATCTCTAATCTACAACATGGTTTGCTAAATGATATTACTTTGAGTGTAATAATCACCTTGCTATGATAGATAAATATTTGTTTCTCCTTATACTATTGTAGCCTTGTATTTCTCACTTCTTCTCTCTTGTCTTTATTATCTTACCTCGATTTTATATTTTGGATGTGATACAATACATTACATATATACCAATCCAATTTACAAATCAAAAAATTTGGCTACATACAAGTTTACACAAAATACACAAAGTCAACCCAACTACAGGAACTCAAGTTCTAAAGACTAGCTTGGTGAGGTTCTACTATGTAGCATCCATAGTCAATGTTTGACATCATCATGTATTCAGTAGACATAGAAGATCACTCCATACTTATCACTTCTAAGTAGTTCGAACTCAGTCTCCACTAGTGACCTAGTGAATACTGCAAAACTTGGGATATAAACTAAATCACTTGAATAATACTGCATAACTCATTAAATCCTATCACGATGAGCTTAGTATAAATTGATTCACTTAGTTAACAGTGAGTGACTTGGTCAAAACTAGATTTACATCACTATAATTGCAAACTTGGTAAGCATTAGACAACTCAATTTGCACTAAGTAACTCAGTAAACCTTATGAAGCTCAGTTTATACTGCTGATCACCATCATGGTAGAAATTTCTTGGCACAAACTAAATGTTGTTCCTTGGACTCAGTAGCAACTGTAGAACTTGATAGAGTCTAAAACTTTTGGTTAACTTTTTTAACTATATAATGTTCTTGGTAGATACTTACAATCTCAATAATTGTGTCACTAATAAAAAAACATGACTATAATGTCAACACAAATCAACACTCCCTAATTTTCCTACTGACTCATCTACACCAAAATGTGCACAAATGAACACAAGTTATCCAAAAAGGAGATAGAGTACTTTTTCTAGGGCATTATAGCCATTCTACTGCACATCAATAAAAAATTCATAGAAACCTCAATCGATTTTAGGAAATTGGTCCAAACTAAGCCTAATAGGTCTACAAGGAATTAGGCCTCCAAACTCACCAAATGACATATAACTTGGAAAAATTCTTAACAAGTTGGAAAACATACCTCATATCCTGATACCCTTTTGGAAGACCTTTTACATTCCTTTGGTCACACTTCCCCAACCTCTCTATATACTGGGATGTTGATTTTAAGCCTAGAATTAAGGGTTTTCAAATTTGTTAATAGGATTCACAAGGGTTCTATCAAATCTTTGCCCAAACATGTCACCAAGAGTTCTCCTTTGGCATAGGGCTTCTCCACCATCATATCCTTATGTCCATCTACTTGGGGTGAAGCTACCAATACATTAAACCCCACTAAATGATGTTTCTATCATTATGTTCCCTAACCATGCTCACTTGGGTTGCCTAGGGCATCACTATAAAAAGGAAAAAATTTATTTCTAGGTCATGTGCACTTGCATACCTATAGTAAAAGCATCACTTAACACATTCCAAGAGATCACAAAATTTTGATGATGGAAAGGTGAGTTATAACCCCATCTTCAAAAACTACCTCATTCAGACTAGCAATAGTGCACAAACCAAAATATTTATAAAAAAGGAAAGTAAATGGGTTCAAAAACCTATCTAATTACACATAAAACTAGTTGAAAAAATTTACCAACTCATGAAAAATGTACAGTATAGAATTTAATCCATCAAGTCCCCTCAAGAAGTAAAAATCTCATACTATGGTAAAAAACATAGAAAAATGCTTGCTCATTAACTAAAATTCATCCACAATGAAATCCAACCCTTGTTCTTAGTCAAGGGGTTTCTTATATAGGTCCATTACACCTAATCCAATTTATTAGAGGTGGTTAGTGAACCATTTTATTGAAATTGCACTTTTGAAATTTTTCCAAAATTGTCAAGCAACTTGACAACTTTTGTCTTGGGTAGACCAAACTTGGTCCAAACCCCATCAAAAACTACCAAGTTATTAAACATGTTACTTATTACATGAAAACTTTATTCCTACCCTTATTTGACTTATTTAGCCCTCAATATGGACAATTTCCATCCTTAGCAATAATGACAACAATTGCTTCACAATTTAAAAACATTGGATAACTACGTAATATTGCATGTC
The DNA here is from genome assembly GCA_028749045.1 of Cupressus sempervirens. NCBI lineage: Eukaryota > Viridiplantae > Streptophyta > Pinopsida > Cupressales > Cupressaceae > Cupressus > Cupressus sempervirens. The sequence continues at coordinate 737,753,384 of CM053791.1, read as the reverse complement.
CCTAGGGACCTAATTAGACCTCCTAATGGAAAAGACACACCCTAGGACTCATTACTCCCTTTATTATACTAGTTTCTTTGCTAAGACCACTATACACCAAAAACCAACTTGGAACCCTCGGTTAACAATTAGCCTTACCTAGGTGCTCCCACATCATTTTCACTATGAATCTTCAACCCAAAAATGATACAAGGGTGAAGATTCCAACACTTATCTTCTTTTTTTCCTTCCCTATGAAAATGAGAAAAATGCACTCATTCAATTGATTTATTTGAACTTTTCAAATTGCCAAAATAAACTCTCCCTTATCCAATCCTAGGCCTTCATAATTTGGCCTGCAAATGGGTTGGATCGATTCTTTCAAGACTTGCCTATTCTTTCCTAATTTTCTTCCTTTGAATCTCTTTTTCTTCATAATCTTCAAACCAATATTATCTTTAAAAAAGCTTTAATCATCATCATGATAAACTCCATCCATACTTCCAAAAGTCTTCTTACCTTCATCTTTACCTATTAGAATATGAGAACCTTTCTCTATATCATCTGTATACAATCCACATGGATCACTTGTACCACATACAACATCACAAACTGATAGCTTCAACTTCAAGATCTCATTGTCTTTTTCCAAAATGTTGAACTTCTTACTCAAATCTTCATTCTCTTTCTTGATTTCATCAAATAACATTAAATTGTTTTTCAATTCAACATTTTCCATTTTAACCTTTTCTAATTATTTTTCAATCTTCTCAATTTGAAATAGATTTTCATATCTCTACTTTCTAAACTTTTTGAAATTTACTAATAATTTTGAATTACACTTCTTTAATTGTCTCAATTCATCACTCCAAATATCTTATTTACATATCATACTTTCATTCTCCTTCTTAACCTTATTTCTTGATTTCCCCATTAAAACAAATAATTTGTTTACACAAATAAATTACCTAGGAACAACATTATTTATCCTAGAATTTTGCTTTGCAGCTACAATCATAGTTTCTTCAAATAAAATAAAAAATCTCAACTATGGGCCTTCAATTTCCTTCTCTTGTTGCTTCATCTCAATCTTTTGCAAACATGTCTATGGCTTTGATACCAACTATAGAATCTAAAACAAGGGAAGAAACAAAGGAAAGCAAGAACACTACAAAAGAAAAACAAGGTACATGAAAACACAAAATTTTGAACTTTTATTGATTATTCTACTTCAACAAACATTACAATTACCCCCTTTATTATTGATGACTACTTCATATCCATGCACCTATAGTTTATGTTAACACATACTTAGTGCTAGTTTATTACATGCAACTAGGTAACAACTCTAAGGTAACTTCTATGATAACTATCATATATAATGGTGGAAGCCTCTATATTATTAAAACCAATATCGATGGAAATTTAAGTGGAGGTTTACATGAATAGTCATTTTTTTAAGACAAAAATTATCTAAATTATTAACTAACACTTGCTCCATGTTAACTATGACTAAACTCCATGTTGTTTTCACTTTTGAAGTCTTCCTTGTTCTATTTGGTGCATGCAAAAGGATCTAAACTATTGGATGGACAAAGAAAGTTACATCTTCTAATAAAATTTATGTTCACATATTCACCATGTTTCCTTCATCACCAATTTCTTTCATTTTATTATTTTTCATTTGGTAGTGCCTATAAATTTCTTCACTTGGGCATTCACATGAATGATAACTAACTTTTATTGAGGTATATTAACCACTTGATTCTTCACCACCATTATTTAGGCAAAGGGGTTAAAATTTTCCTCCAAAACATGTGTTTTGAGTCTTATGTTTAGCCTTTCTAGTTTTGGAGGTTGAGTTTTTTGGTTCAAAACACATGGTTTTAATGTCTTTCTCAACTCCTTTTTGGGATGGGGAGTTAAGATTCTGAATAAAAATACACATCTTGAACCTCATTTTGGCAGGTTAAGGTTGCAATCAAACACATCAATTTTGAGACCTTTTATTAACCTATCACAATTTGAGACTGAAGTGCAAGATTTCAAAAATTCAAAGTGTTGGTCCAAGATAGAGATAGGATAGAGGCATTAAGATCACAAGATTATTTAAAAGGTGATAGATTTTGGGATATTTTAAATCATGAATTTTAGCACAGATTGATATCCTTTGATTGAGTAAAATGAAAATTTTCACATAGTTAAAAATTACAAAAATAGGGCAACAATTATGTAGAACTATTTTTTATAAAGGAGGTATGGAGGGGGCCCTAAAATCATAGTTACAAATATAACAAGCCAAAGCACATTGCCATTCCAACTAAGCAGCTAGCAAAATGTTAGAAATGCTTTAGAATAACTGAGAGGGGAGGTAGGGGTGAGTCATCTATTCAAGGTCAAAATGTCCTATTCAAACTTTTCACTAAGTGTAGTGAACCCTTTCAACCATTCATTCATCCAAGCTTTAACTTATGTAATCAACAAGTTACTATGAATCAACATGCAAGCATTAACACATAATAAATCAACACAGGACATAGTAATTTATGTGGAAACCCAATTTGGGGAAATCCACCAATAACATGCTACTCAATTTTCACACATCTGAAGTGATGCCCTGTGAAAGGCTTTCCCTATTAAAGGCTTACAATACATTGTTAAATGTGACCTTGCTAGAGGATTTAACCACCCTATTAGAAGTGGGCCTTGTTAAAGGACTTTAGAACATTCACTAGGAATGCCACCCTGTTAAAGGATTTACAAATGGTTGTTAGGCCATCCTAAGTCCATAGGATTTTTAGATCTAATACAATTGCTAGAGAGTATTAGAAAATCTTGACCTGACTACAACATACAACTTATCTTGCAGATCTTAGATCATTTCTTATCTCATACCCTTGTCTGGCCTTCAATCTCTGTAACTCTTGATAGCTTGCCCTTCTTTCAAGCTTTGTCTCCTTGAGTCTCCAAACCCAATGTACTAGTACAATCATCTCTTCATGACTACTCATAGAACCAGAGCCTCTATGCTCTTCCTTCTCCTAGATGTCTCCTCCTTGACACCCTTCTAACCACTTCATAGATTTGGCTCTTTAGCAACAACAATATTAGTAGCTCTTTGCTTCTTGGTCTATGATTTCTTAAATAGAAGTGTTGGAGTACCTTTTCTTTCTTGATTCTTCCATTTTTTAATTTTAATTCTCATAGATTAGGTAGGATTCATTGCATCTAACCCATATTCTGTTTCCTCTAGAAACTTCTTGAATAATCCTTTAGAATTTAACCAAAAATGGTTTACATAGGACTCTATTCCAACAACTCATCATCCTTATCCTCCAACTCATTCACAAAATTCAACATAACCACTATGTTAGCTTAGATTTGGTGAATCTTTGTCATTTAAAATAATGCAAAAGCTTGGCACTATTGAAATACTGGTGCTCGGCACACACTATATTACTCAACATCAACTATGTTTTTCCTGATGCTTGATACCTAAAGATCTCTCGACACCAACTAAAATTTTTCTAATGCTCGACACCTGATCTTCACTCAGCACATGAAGATCACTCAACACACACTAGAATTTTATGTTCTGGGCTTCTACTAAAAATTTACTTGGCTTCAACTAACTTTCTTGGCACCCACTAATGATCTTAGTTCAAGCTTTGCAGTCAACCTTGTTACCACTTCTTCCTCCAATATTTCTAAGTGTGACCAACCTCTGTATCCTTGAGTATTTCATCAATACATTACTTCACCATTGTCTTAACTGATCTTTGCACTTCATTACAACATCATAACTCAACCTTTCTCTTAGGTGCTCTTACATCTTGTTGATCAAATCCTCTTCATCAATCAACTAAGTGATAGTACTTGGATCTTATAAGAAAATATCATCCCTAAAAATAGTAGGTTTGACATCAATGATAAAACAATGATTGAAAACATTCTTTTACAACAATATCCCTCTTTGATCTTCAACAACAATGAGCTTTTCAATTAGATTTCCAAAAATCTCCCACTTTGGCATTGATGGCAAACCAAACTGATCAACTATCAGACTAAACTATTCAACCAATTGCTAGTTAGGTTAAAATAGTGAGTCAAATGCCAAAAAGTAAGTTGTAACATAACATCTCCTTCTACTATTCTAATTGCTTCATTTTAGCTTCTCCCTCTTTTCTATTGTACCCTTGTTCTTTGTCTTTCTCCGTCAGTATTGCTCAAATTTTGTTGTTCTAATCAACATCTTACAACTTCTCCTTTTAACTTCTTTGATTAGTTTTAAACATATTCTCCCTCTTTTCTAATTCTTTATCTTCAATAGTTGTTGATTAGTTTTCTACTTCTCCCTCTTTGACAAAAATGCCAAAGACATATTAGCGTCTTTAATATGCAAGTGTAGCTTTTATATATTTATTCAATGTCTCCCTCTATCACCTTGCTTGTGACTGATTTGAAATTTCAGTAGTTCTACTACTTTAGGCATGGATGCCAAAGTAAACATCCTTTGCATCAATGTATAAAATCTTCAACATTCAACTTATTTGATGTAGGGCATACTTTCTTTTTGGTTCAAGTAGCCTTAGCTAGGGGTATCACCCCCAACTTACCTCTAAGCTAATCAAACCATCTTTTGGTAGTGCTTTTATGAAGATATCAGCAATATGTTCCTTTGAGCTAACATATTACATCTTCACTTGTTTATATTCCACTAGCTCTCTTACATAGTGATACTTGATTGCAATATGCTTAGTTTTAGCATGCATTATTGCCTTCTTTGATATATTCATAGCACTTGTATTATCACAATAAAGTATCATAGGCTAAATTAACTCTTCCTCCATATCTTGCAACAAATGTTTGATCCATACAATATTGGTGCAATTTATAGCAGCTACGACATATTCAACTTCAGCAGTGGACTATGAGGTACAACTTTGCTTTTTGCTAGTCCATATAATCAACCTTTTTCCTAAAAAAAGTGCTCCTCCACTGGTGCTTTTTCTATCATAAATATTATCTCCCCAATTTGCATCAGTGTAGGCTTTCAATTAAAACTTCTCATTTCTCTTGTAGTATAAACCAAAGTCATCAGTTCCTTTCAAGTATCTTAATATTCTCTTTACTGCCATTAAATGATTTTCTCTAGGATTGGTAGAAAATCTTGCTACTATTCCAATAGCTAATGCAATATCTAGTCTACTATGTACAACATATTGCAGCTTTCCAATCATTGACCTATAAAATGTTTGATTTACTTCAACAAACTCATCATTCTTGGATAGCTTATGGCCTGTTGCCATTGGTGTGCTAACTAGTTTTGAGTCTTCTAACCCAAATGTTTTGAGTACTTTCTTGATGTATTTGGATTGGGTTACAAATATGCCATGCTTCAACTAATGTACTTGTAATCCAACAAAGAATTTGATTTCTCCAAACATTGACATCTCAAATTTATGCTTCATTTGATTAACAAAATCTTCGCATAAAACATCTTTCCCTCCAAATATTATATCATCAACAAAGATTTTTGATATCAAAATGTCTTTACTTTCTTCAATTTGGATGTACAATTTGTTGTTGTCATCTGTTCTCTCAAATCCTATCTTCACAAGATATTTGGGCAACCTCTCATACCATGCTCTAGGTGCTTTCTTCAATCCATAAAGTTCTTTGTGTAGCTTGTAGACCATGTCCTTGTTCTTCTCATCAACAAATCCCTCTAGTTGTTCTATGTAAACTTCCTCTTCCAGTATACCATTTAGAAAAGTAGACTTCACATCCATCTGGTAGACTTTGAAACCTTTATATGTAGCATATGCAAGTAATTTTCTTACTGCTTCCATTCTTGTTATAGGGACAAATGTCTCTTCATAATCCAATCCTTCTTCTTGTGCATAGCCTTTGCAAACTAGTCTTGCTTTGTTTCTTGTTATCTCACCATTCTCATCAAGTTTTTTTCTAAACACCCATTTTGTACCAATCACATTCTTATTAGCTGGTCTAGGAACTAGGGACCATGTTTTTTTCTTCTCAATCTGATCTAGCTGGTCTAGGAACTAGAGACCATGTTTTGTTTTTCTCAATCTGATCTATCTCTTCTTCCATGGCTTTATACCAGTCATCATCTTGTAGTGCATCTTTCACTATTTTGGGTTCAATCTTGCTCAATAGACATGATTCATTCCTGAGCCTATTCCTTGTCATTAGTCTAGCATTCTTGTCACCAATGATTTGATCTATAGGGCGATGTCTTCTCACATACTTGGATAATTTGGGTTCAGTCCTTCTTTCAATGTTTGATCCTTCAGCTTTAAAGTCATTTCATTCTTCTTCATTTAGCATTTCATCATTCCTTTCTTGCATACTTTTTTCAAAATTAGAATGTGCATTTTTTGCATTCTACAACTTGGCTTTTGAAAGCAACTTGACATTCATAGGCTGAGACTTGACAGACACTAAATTTTGTTGCTGATTCCTAACTTGATTCGTAGCATTGTATTCAACTGTCATTCCTTCATAGAATTATACAAAGAATCTATAATCCTCTATTTTCTTTGACTAATCAACCTAAACTTTTGCATGCTCATCAAAATTCACATTTTCACTCTCCACAACTTTGTTAGTGTTAGTATTCAAACACTTATATGCCTTACGTCTAGTGGGGTATCCAAAGAATATGCCTTCATCACTTTTTGCATCAAACTTTCCATTTCTTGTATCTTTTAGATATAGTATTTACAACCAATTACTTTTAAAAGTTTAACATTAGGTGAGTGACCATACCATAATTTAAAAGGTGTTTCATTTGTACCTTTCTTGACTTGAACTCTATTTAGTGTGTAGACCGCAGTACTTGCAGCTTCTGACCAATACTTTAGTGCAACATTATTCTCCATCATCAAGGTTCTACCATAGTCAATCACTAACCTATTCCTCCTTTCAGCAATAACATTCTATGGTGGAGTTCTTGATGCTGATGCTTGCATTTTAATACCTTTGTCATTGCAAAATATTTCAAACTCTCTTGATGTAAACTCACCTCCTCTGTCTAACCTTAGGCATTTTAGGTTGTTTTCTATTTCCTTCTAAACTCTAGCCGAATACCACTTAAATATTTGGAATGCATAAGATTTTTTCTTTAAGAACATAGTAGTCATCATCCTAGAATAATCATCTACAAATAGCATTATATATCTATCTCCTAGGTAGCTTTGCACTTCCATTGGGCCACATAAGTCTGTATGGACTAACTCTAGTACTTCTTTGGAAGTGTATGTTTTTCTTTTAAAACTAGACTTAATCATCTTTCCTAGTTGACATTGTTTGCACATTGTGTTTTTAGGTTTCTTCAACTTGGGCAACCCTCTAACTTTCTTTTTCTTGTTGATGCTAATTAGATTATCAAAGTTCACATGACACAACCTTTTGTGCCACAACCACACATCATCAAGTCTAACAACAAGACATGTTGCATCTTCCATATCTAGGTAAAATAGATTACTCATAGTTTGTTCCCCTTTTCCTATCAAATTTCCATTAGTGTCATAGATCTTAGTAGTTTTGTTTCCAAATTCAACTTTGCAACCTACATTGCCTAACTGTGATACACTAAACAAGTTGTAGTACAATCCTTCAACATAGTATGCATTATCACTTGAAATTTTCTCTATAAGTTTAATAGAGCCTTTTCCTTTGATTTGACATGAGGCATCATTACCAAATCTAACACTATTTCCATCATATTGAGTAAAGGCAATGAACTTACTTTTATCTCCTATCATTTGATGTGAGCATCCACTGTCTATGATCCACTTGTCATTCTTGTTCAAATAGGTAGCCAATGTTGTTGCTTCATCTTCATCCTTCATGGCTACATAGAATAATTAATCATCATTTTCATCAGAATCTTCTTCAAAAATGTAGCATCTCTTGCCTTTGTCCTTGTAATCTCTACTGTCATCTTCTCTTTTGTTCCTATATTTTTTTCCTTCTTTATAGTTCTTCTGTGGACATCTTGTAGCTATATGACCTACTTCATTGCAATTGAAACATATGATAGGAAGCTTACCTTTGAATTTTCCTTTACCTCTATGGAATCTCCTAGCCCGTAGTGCTTCTAATTGTTCCACATCTTCCTCATCTATGCTACTATCACTAGATGCATGTTTTTCTTTTCTTATTTTCTTGCTTGATGTGTCCTCCTTAGTATCTTTTATTGTCATCTTGGCCTTGAAAGTAGATTCAAGGTTCTAAAGTTTGTAGCTGTCAAAATTAGATAGCTCAAATGTAGTAAGTCTTCCCAATATTCCTTCAAAGGTTAGTGTGTTCCCTTATACACACCTTAGCTCTTGGATGGCTGAAACTCTTATAGCATAGATAGGGAGTAGAGTTCTTAAGTATTTGTTGATAGTTGTTTCTTCTTCCAATTTTCCACCTAGACTTCTTATTGCACTCACCACTTCTTTCATTCTTGCAATGTACTAAGCAACATTTTCACCTTCTTCCATCTTCATGTCATCAAACTTTCCTCTTAAGCTTTCTCTCTTTCCTCTCTAGACATTCTAATCTCCTCCATAGATTTCTCACAAGGTTTTCCACATTTTGAATGCAGTGTCACAATCTTTGATGTCATCATATTCTGCATAGCTGAGTGTAGAAGAAATCTCCAACATTGTTTGGTTATGCTCCTTTTTATTCAAATCATTTGCAGTAAGAGGTCCTATTGGAGTTACATGTTCTATTCCAATTGAGGTTTGTGCATAGTCACCTATTGATTCAAGGAGCAAAGTTGTCTTTGTTGAACTTGGGAACTTCTCTCTTGGACAACTTGATCTTTCTACTTCTAGTACCTTGAAACCAAATAAGTAGATGGATCTGATACTAATTGTTAGAAATTTCTTAGAATAACTAAGAGGTGTAGGAGTTGACGAAATCCAACTCCGCAGTCACCAAGATCACCTACATGCAAATAGCTTGCTGAAGAGAACTTGAAAGAGCAAGAGCTTGAAGAAAACAATGAAAGAGAAAATATTTCACAATAGGAAAATGAAATTTCTATGTGAATGGATGATTTTACAATGAGAGAGAGACCACTTATAAAGGCATCAAGGAAGCTTGTAGAACAAGCTGGAAAGTGGTAGAAGATAAGGTTGACAACCAAGCATCCACAAAAAGAGAGAACATGCTAGAAGGGAACAAACTCCCATGTTGTCAGCAACTAACCACTACATCCATTAAATACTAAATATTAAATAAATGCATTAACCTAAGTAAGCCTAAGTAAAATAGAATAAATAATTAATAATTAATTAATTATTTACTCTAACAGCCCCCCTGAAGTGAAACTTAGGGGAATGCCTTAAGCTCGTAAAACTAAGATGAAAATGTAAAATGGGTCTTGTCAACAAGGCCATGTTAGGTACCCATGTACAATGCAAGAAGATGAAACCTTTATAAATGAGGAAAGAGAGAAAACCACATGGGGAAAATCCTCCCCCAAAAAGAGGTAAGTACAAACATGCTGAAAAATAAAGAAAGGAATGAAGGAAATAAAGAAGGCCTCAATAAGACCCCCCAAGGACAACTTTCACTAGAAATGTTTCAAGAGACTCTTTCAAAACCATAAGTACAACCAGCACCCCCATGAGAGGTACTACAGCCTCCCTAGAATAAAGGAGCCCTTGAAGGAGGGATCAAACTAATGCAACTCCAATGTGGAAGAAACAAGGGTACATAACAAGGGAATCCCTGAATGAGAGGCAAAAATGGAAAGCCTAGTTGATGCCCAGAGGAGAATGTATGAGGATCTGGAAATGGAATCCTCAAGATAGGTGTGATGACACTGTCATGAATGTCCACTATAGTATCTGCAACAAGTGTACCTAGAGTCTCAATAAATGAAGCTAGAAGATCAAGTAGAGCAGAAGGAGAACCTTCCAAAGAAGAAAAGCCCTCAATTTGATGTGGCGTGGCAATCAAAATAGGGATCTTAGGAACAATACAAAGGTTCAAGTATCCTAACTGCACCACATGATGCTCCTGTGAAAACGAAGTAGTGTGCTCCAACAATGGAGATGGTGGACCAAAGTGTGAGAAAGTGTAGAGATGAGTGGAAGGATCAACTACCCCTGTAGCAATTAGACCTCCTGTTACATGATCCCAAATGAAGACTGAATCAGCAGTGAACTCAACTGTCTTCCCTAATCCACTGTGTGTAATCTGAGAAATCAAGAGAAGGTTGGCAAAAAAAGATGAAACATACAATACATCATTGAATATGCCATCTTCAATGTGAACTAAACCTTTCCTGCAGACTGGTAGTGCAGTGTTATTCCCCATGAGAATATGAGGAATAGGATAAGCCTCAAGAGTAGAGAAGACACCTTGAGAAGATGTCATATGGTGAGAAGCACTTGAATCCAGTATCCAAGGAACTTGTGAAGATGATGCAATGGTAGCCTGTAATGCATGATCCTTTCCAAGATCCAATGTAGATGGAAAAGATGTGGAAGAAGACTAAAAGGTAGATCCTTGTGAGGTAGAAGAGGATGGAGAAGAAATGGTGTTCTTCTGAAGAAGAGATTGCAAATCTGCAATTTGTTTCTCATAGCCATCAAATCTCATCTAAAAACAATGTGCCTCATCATGAGATTGTTTCCCACAATAGGAATAGGTAGGAGTCTCAGTCTTCTTTTTCTCCTTCTTAGAAGATGATGAACCAGTAGAAGAGGGATCTGATACCTGCTTCGACTTCTGCTCCTGTGTAAGCAATGCATGTGATTGTGAACCTAATCGTGAATCCATTTGAGTAATCTTGGACTATTCATGGGTTAACCAATCATAAAATATCTCAAATGAAGGCATCCTTTGTCTATCACCCAAGGCATCCATAGTGGAGTAGAAAGTGGAAGAGAAGATCTAATACTGTCCCCTCAACTTTGAGAGTATCAAAAAGATACACTCATCATTTGTCTTGGTTTTCCCACATCCCTGTAAAAGTGTACATAGAGATTTGAACTTCATCAAGAAGTCCTTAATGGTGGAAAAGTTGTCAGGTGTCAAAGAAGTCAACTTTGCATCTAGTTGAAGTGTCCAAAACTCATTCACTTGGCCAAACAAAGTCTAAAATTTGAGCCAATAAGCTCATGGCATAGTCAAACCATCCAAGTGAAATAGCAAATTGTCTAAAATGTTCAGTGCAATCAATTACATGGCTTCATCCATTTTGTTCCTATGCTAAAGAACCTCAAAAGCTCATGTACGAATAGGTTGATTCTCATACAGACTTGACCATAAACCCCTTGACATGAGAAGCCGTGTCATTTGTGCCTTCTAGGTGTGATAGTTGTGGGGTGTGAGATAGGTCATAGATGGATCCACCATTGAGAGAAAGAAGAAGACAAAAGTAGAAGGGTCTTATTCTGAATTAAATTACTGAAAAAAAATGCTACCCCCCACAATGTATAAATTGGGCACTCTTTACTTAGTGCAATTATAATAGCCAATTTAGGGCCTATTTCTAAAAGTAATATTTCTATCTATAGAACCTATAATCTAATTGCAGATCTGGAAAGTAGACAAAAAAATATACACTTTCAAAAAAAATGGAACTTGATTATGTGTCCAGATGAGCTCGTACAAAGTATTTTAAGGGACAAAAATCGAGAATTGTGAGTTGCAGAAAAAAAAAGAATAGAGATCTCAAACCACCTGCACCAATGTGTAGATCATGAAATCCTACCCCAAAAAAAAAAAAATTGCTCAAAAAAATGAGTCCATATGAGGGAGATATCGTTGTTTGAAAATCACTGATGTTGTTATTTTTTCTGAATCACTGTCATCACACCTCAAAAAAATAAAGAAAAAAGCCTAAAAAATATTAAATATATTATGTCAAATCCTCTTTCTCTTTTTTCTCCAAATACTAAAAAAAATTCTCTTCCTCTTGATTGAAGAAAAAATCACAAACAAACTATGGTTTGTGTCTCTGAATCGCGGCTTCAAAAAAAAATGTTCGAACAAGAAGCAGCAGGGAGGCTTTGATACCATGTAGGAGTTGATGAAATCCAACTCTGCAGTTTTCAAGATCACCTACATGCAAATAGCTTGCTGAAAAGAAACCGAAAGAGCAAGAGCTTGAAGCAAACAATGCAAGAGAAAATATTTCACAATAGAAAAATGAAATTGCTATGTGAATGGATGATTTTACAATGAGAGAGAGATCACTTATAAAGGCCTCAAGGAAGCTTGTAGAATAAGCTAGAAAGTGGTAGAAGATAAGGTTGACAACCAAGCATCCACAAAAATATGAAACATGCTAGAAGGGAACAAACTCCCGTGTTGTCAACAAGTAACCACTATATGTATTAAATACTAAATATTAAATAAATGCCATAACCTAAGTAAGCTTAAGTAAAATAGAATAAATAATAAATAATTAATTAATTATTTAGTCTAAAAAGAGGGAGGGTTGAATCAGTTATTCAAGGTCCAAATGTCCTATTCAAACTTTTCACTAAGTTTAGTGAATCCATTCAACCATTCATTCATCCAAGCTTTAACTTATCTAATCAACAAGTTACTGTAAATCAACATGCAAGCATTAACACATGACACAATGATTTACGTGGAAACCCAATTTGGGAAAAACCACTTGTAGCATGCTACTCAATTTTCACTCTTTTGAAGTGATGCCCTATGAAAGGCCTACCCTATTAAAGGCTTACAACACACTATTAAATGTGACTTTGTTAGAGGATCTAACCACCCAGTTAGAAGTGGGCCTGGTTAAAGGACTTTAGAACATTCACTAGGAGTGCCACCTTGTTAAAGGATTTACAAATGGCTATTAGGCCAAGCTAAGTCCATAGGATTTTCAAATATAATACAATTTCTAAAGAGTATTAGAAAATCTTGACTTGACTACAACATACAACTTATCTTGTAGATCTCAGATCACTTCTTAGCTCATACCCTTGTTTGGCCTTCAATCTCTACAACTCTTGATAGCTTGCCCTTCTTTGAAGCTTTGTCTCCTTGAGTATCCACATTCAATGTACCAATGAAATCATCTCTTCATGACCACTTGTAGAAGCAGAGCCTTTGTGCTCTTCCTTCTCCTAGATGTCTCCTCCTTAACACCCTTCTAACCACTTCACAGATTTGGCTCTTTAGCAGCAATAGTATCAGCAACTCTTTACTTCTTGGTCTATGACTTCTTAAATAGAAGTCTTGGACTACCTTTTCCCACTCAATTCTTCCATTTTTCAGTTTCAATTCACATGGATTAGGTAGGATTCATTGCATCTAACCCAAATTCTATTTCCTTTGGAAACTTTTTGAATAATCCTTTAGAATTCACCCAAACACGGTTTGCATAGGATGTTGTGCCAACAACTCATCATCCTTATCCTCCAGCTTGTTCACAAAATTCAATGTAACCACTATTTTGGTTTAGATTTTGCAAATCTTCATCATTTGAAATAATGTAGCAACTCAACACTATTGAAATACTGGTGCTCAACACACACTGTGTTACTTGGCATCAACTGTGTTTTTCCTGATGCTCAACACCAACTAAATTTTTTTTTATGCTTGACACCTGATCTTCACTTGGCACATGAAGATCACTAGGCACATACTAGAATTTTTTGTTACTCAACTTATACTAAAAAAATTCTTGGCTTCAACTAACTTTCTCAACACCCACTAATGATCTTAGTTTAGGCTTTGCAGTCAACCTTGTTACAGTGTGACCAACCTCTGTATCCTTGAGTGTGTCATCAATACATTACTTAACCATTGTCTTAACTAATCCTTGCACTTCATTATGAAATCATAACTCAACCTTTCTCTTAGGTGCTCTTGTTAGATCTTGTTGATCAAATCCTCTTCATCAATCAACTAAGTGATAGTACTTAGATCTTATAAGCAAATATCATCCCTACAAATAGCAAGTTTGACATCAATGACAAAACAATGATTGAAAATATTCTTTTACAACAATCCCCCTCTTTGATCTTCAACAACAATGTTCTTTTCAATCATATTTCCAACATGAAATAACCAGAACTAGCACACAGATCACTTCCACAAAATAACCAAAAATATAAGCCAAAGACTAGTAAATCTATCAATACCAAACACAAGCATAGAAAATAATCTAATTGAAGATTGCATCAAACCAAAACTACTTTAAAAACTTCCAACCATAGAAATCAATCCAAAATATAGGATATGATATAAGCTATATCCAAAATTTCCTAAAAGTACGTAAGTTCTTATTATCAAATAACTTAGAGATACATAGCGTAAGTTCGTTATAACATTGAGAACTTTAAAGTTGACACTAAAAAATATTTTTACACCTCTATAAGAGGTGAACAAAAAAATTAAGAAGAAAGGAAAGGAAATATTTTTAGATGTCATTCTAGTCATTGAATAGGTTGGAGAGCTCTGCTTACCAATTTGTGACTTCTCTAGCCTCTTGTTCCTTATCCTTTTCCTTACTAGTCAAGTTTGTGTCATTGGTCTTCCACAACCTACTCTTTCCAATAACTACTCCTAGAACCAATTTTCCATAATATCCCTCTACAATTTATCTAGGGAGTTTATTTTAACTTAAGGGAATCCAATTTTCCATATAGGTTTTCTTAAATTTCTTTAACCCTTAATAAAATGGCTTCTCTTTCTATGTTCATCTCCTTCTCTTCATTGGTATATACTTTCTCACCCTAATTCTACTTTTTGTCTCAAGAATAGGATCATTTTAATTTTTATCATCCCCTCCTAGGTTGACCTCAATAATAGCTTCATGTTCAACCATTTCCACATCCTCATCTTCTCCATCATAGCTAACACCTCTTCTTCTATGTAGTATGTATCCTCAGTTTCCTCATTTTCTATTTCATCCCCTGCTTGAGTCTTTGCCTCAAGGAATTTGTTTTCATCCATACCAATGGGAATTTCCTCCTTCTCATCTTTCTATTTTATTTTTATTTTCCTTTCAAATTATTTTTGATCTCATTTCACTAAAGGTAGCCTCTTGTTGACCTCCCTTCCCCATACTATTCTCTTTATTCTTTGTATCTTGATTGTCAACATCAATAATGTCTTTATTAGATTTTCCCTTTTTGGGGAAAAATTTCCCTCTTAGAAGGGGTTTTGACAAACATGGCTTCCTCTAGGGATTTCTTAGGGTCGGAAGAAAAAATAGGATGCTCATTAGTGGACTTTTTCTAGGTCGTAGGATTAGAACTATCTTTGGTAGGGTTAACAATAGGGGTATGGTTTAGTTCTTCAATTTTCACAAATGAGTTGGTCCCAACCAACTCTTTCCCATAAGTAAGGCTCTTGCTAAGAGTTAGGTGATAGTCAAAAACATGGTGGTATAAAAAAAAAATTAACCATTTACATAGATGTGGGTTGTTTCCATTACTAATGCTACCTTTTATGGAGGAAGCCAAGAGGAATGGGACATTAATTCTTTTCCCATGATGCTTGAAATTCAACAAGGGAAAGTGGTGGACATGGTAAGAGTTAAAAATCCATTCACATATCATATATTTCATTACTCAAAGACATATAATAGAAAAAGGAGGATGGAAATAGATTTTTTCATACACATTTTTAGCATTCACCCTTTCTACCTTCTCATTTCCACTAAAGAATTTCTTCTTGTAACTAGTGTACTTTCCCTTGATTTTTCTTTCCACCCTCTAACCAACAATTGAACTAGGGGACAACACAATGAGCTAGAGTGTCAATGTAAACTCAATGCTTTCAATAGACATGGTGTTTTTATTCCAAGATATGGAAAACCTAGAAGAGATATTTGTGTTGAAACCCCTCATAGCTTCAATGCAACTAGTTAGCTTGGCATCCTAAAAGTATTTCCAATTTTCTTGGTTTTTCTTCAATTCCATATTGTATTTTGGCTCAACTTTCTTAAGTGACCTTCCCATGATCTTCATTTTACCCAACTCCTAGAGCACTTCTTGAATAGCCTTATTATCTTCTCCAAGGGTGGAATTATGAGAAATCTCCACATATATATTTTCTCCATACCTAAATTCATTTTTCTTAGAGACAACAATCGAGAAACTTTAAGAATAGTTTAGGCTTTAGAGTTTTTCACCTTTAATAAATCATTATAGCAATAATTCCTTTGTAAAGGATTTCTTGATAACTTAAATTCCTTATTATCATTAAATCTTATGTGATCTTATCTAACATAATTGGTAAATTTGGTGATTAATATGGAATTAGCAATATTGCTTGATTCTTGATACTTCTCTCTCTCTCTCTCTCTCTCTCTCTCTCTCTCTCTCTCTCTCTCTCTCTCTCTCTCTCTCTCTCTCTCTCTCTCTCTCTCCTTACAAATGTAACATTATTTCCATATATTCTCATTAATAACTCAAAGGGGCCATGCTTTAAAGATGTCATCATAATTAAATTTTGATAAGTTGAACTTAAGCACCATACAAATTGTCGATATTCTTCTAAACTTAGCTATCGTCCACTTCTTACTAATCTTTTTTTTTCAAATTTTAGAAACTTAGTTTTTGCATAAGTAATCAAAAATTTCCCCTTAGTGATGTCTCCTTGATAATAATAATTAGAATAATAATAATCATAATAAAATAATGTGAAGAGGCCTCTTTAATTGTCCTTTGTCTAAACATTTCCAATTTTATCATTAATAAATATAGTTTTGAGTTAATCTAGGCAATTGACATATCTCACCACTTTCCCTTCCTGGCAGCCCAAATAGTAGTTAGAAAGGAAGTTCATAACTTGGTTTCCTTCTTATAGAGTATATTTTATCTTGACTTCCCTAAACATAGAAATTCTTTATTTATAGTCCTCCATCTAGTTGAAAATTCTCTAGGGCTCTTAGCTTTATCTAAAAGAATGTCAACAATGAGTTTCAAATCCACTTCCAGAATGATTTTGTTAGTTATTATCTCCTGAAGGGATTAATGCCATGCCAGATAGCCAACCCTTTAGTAGAGTTGTTAGAATTGATTCCTATATCTTAAGAAAAACCTTGGATCATATTCCCTCTATTATTCCTAACTAGCCATACCGTACTAGATCTACCCAGGTTACCTTTTTAGCACCCATCCACATTGCATTTTGACCAATTTTGGTTAGGAAGGTGTTGATCCCTAAATTTGTTTATCTATTACTATTAAACACTTAGTCATTCATATTTTGTAGTTGGTCAATCATCACTATGACCAAGCCATCTAATAAAGGTTGGGCATTGTATAAACAACTTGTTCATATTTCAGTTGAAGCTAGTTTTTTTAATTAGTACTAAGCAAGTATATGGTCACTGACTACTCCTACACATGTCAAGTTGATAAGAAATCTATATAAGGTGAGCTATCCAGAGTTAATTCATGTCGAGTCATACAATATGAGTCAAGATGATAAAGACCAAGGGATAGTATGGATATTAGCTATGACCAAGCATCAAATTCTTCATGTGTCGAGCAAGCTAGTTTTGGTATATTTGTTTGGAATGACACAAAAACTGACATAAACCATTTTAGTCAACATGGATGCATGATTTAATCATGGTAGAGTTATTTAAGGAGATGGTTACACATTTTGGTATGGATCATTAATCCCTATGCATAGTGGTCAACCGATCAGAAAAATGGAAAGATTAAGTGAGAGTAGTGATGAATTTGGATCATTAATTTTTATTTAGAAACTTCTAAACATGGTTATAAAATAAGGATCCAAGACCTAATTTTATATGAATGTGAGAGAAGAAAAGTTTGAAAGCTATTATTAAATTTTGAAGGAGAATTAAACAAAGTGACCAAGCAAAGTACTGAAGGGTAGAATATAGAAATGTCATAATAGAATATTAGATATCATCATTTGAAGTGCAAATCGAATGACCAACTATTGATACATTATAGAAAGTCTTTGAAGGTAAATATATTAATAGATTGGTCCTAACATGCCTTTATAAAATCTTCTAATAAAGTTCTTAGTTAATTATAAGGTTTAAATCCTTTAATCAAGGTAGACTAAGTAAGTCTTATAATCTCTTAACGCGATAGACCCCTCACAACATAGATCATCAAAAATGATCAAAATTGTAGTAATAATAGGAAAACTTTATTGTTGTAGTAGTAAAAATTTGTGGGTGTCATCCCCACCCTAATTTTACCTTCATCATGAAGCGTATCTAGGTAACCATATGTTGTGAAGAAACTCACACATAAGCAATCGAATATGCTCAATCAACTACTAATTGTAAATCAAGAGCTTACTAGAAAAGGTGTGGAGATTGTACACCTGAGATCAGAGAATGAGAATTTGAGGAATGAGCAGAGATATGTAAAGGATTTTATTGAAAGGATGAATAAACCTAAAGAAGCTATGAGATACTATTAACAGTTGTTGATATCATAAAGAAGACCCCATGACACATCTAGACTAGGCTATGCCAAGCATCTATCATCTACTAAGGAAGGAGAGTCATCAAAAAGTGGAGAAAAAAGGAATGAAAAGCCAAAGAATAGAAACCCTACATGCTAGCACTATGGAAAACTAGGTCACACAACAAATTTTTGTAGAAGCAAGACTTGTAAGAAAATCAAAGCACAAATTCAATGGATGCTATTTTAATTGTAAGAAGTAAGGACATCAAGCACGTGAGTATAGATCAAAAGATAGAAATACACTACTTGCACCTAAATTTAAGGGTTATTTCTATAATTTTTAAAAGTATCCAAATAGAGCTCAAGAATGCAGATCAAAGGAAAAATTGAATTGGACACCCAAGAAGAAAGGAAACACACCTAAGCAAGGTGACTCATACAATTGTGATTACAACACATGGTACAATTGTCATTTATGTGGTGAATGTGGTCATATCATAGAAAATTGTATTAGCATACATTTCAAATGTAAATCAAAGAGTTCAATGAATAGTACTATAGTTCTTTATAGTACTCATAATATTGGACAATTGAGAAGAAATTACAAGACCCGAGCACTAGCACCTAGTAATGAATAGAACCAAAGAAAAGGTATTGTTGATGTAGAATGTCATGTCCCCTTTTCAAATAATTAAAAATAATAATCTTTACTAAGGCAGGCAGGCCCAAAAAGGTGAAGTTTCAGAAAAAGGGGATAATCTTTGGAAGCTAATGGACTACTAAATGAAAATTATTATCAAAATATGTTTTATTAACCCCTCTTGGACGTGAGTTAGGGTTATGCCCTCTTTTAAGGGGTATGGAGGCATTTTGGGCTCATTCAAGAACTTGATTTTTGCTCATTTCTTTGTTATTCTTCAGAGGCTGTCAAACCTGTGGAGAAGGAGACCTAAGAACGAGAGTTTTCAGGTTTCTAAGAAGGCTAAGGCTGGGAGTTTGAAGCCATTCCATGTGCATGCTCATGTAGAGTTTTCCTTTGTGCTGAACAGTGCAGATTTGTGGTTTTTCGGGTGTGTTTTTGTAAGAGTTTGGTGCTTCTGGTTGAGTATTTCATATCAGTTTGGGTTGCTGCTGTATTTCAGACTTTTAGATGTTAAAATAGAGCTGAATATATTTATTTGGTCATGATTATACTTCTGTGATAGATTATTATTATTTTTGTGGTGTTTTCGGGCTATTCTATGTTGTTTTCGGGAGCCCGATGAGCATTATTTTTATCCTCCGTTTGGGAGCTGTTGTGTAAATGTTATATAGATATGAAAATGTAATTTTTTAGGCTATTATTCTGCTGAAATTTCTATAAAAATATCCACTTTCAGATTTACTAATAATATGTGAAGCTGTGAAGTTTTTGGCACTATTTCCGGCATACACGATTTGGGGTTTATTGAGAAATTGGTGGATCTTTGAAAGATTGGTTGTTTGATCTTAAAGATCTGATTAGAGGCTTGAAATATCATATAAAATCAGGAAAGGGAAATTTTAGTGGTATCAGAGCTATGATCTTGCCAGCCTGAGGGTTTGTAGAAGTTTGCATGTCAGTTTTGACAACTACCCAAATCTTGCATGTCATAATTTATGGTTGCATGTTGCTTCTAATCAGATGCATGTCAAAATTTATGGTTGCATGCTACTTCTAATCATTTTCATGTTACTTCTTGGTGAATTTGGTGGTTTCATGTTGCTTCTAATCAACTACATGTCAAAATCTATGGTTGCATGCTCCTTCTAATCATTTGCATGTTAGTTCTTGGTGAATTTGGCAGTTGCATGTTGCTTCTAATCAGCTGCATGTCAAAATCTATGGCTGTATGCTACTTCTAATCATTTTCATGTTAGTTCTTGGTGTTTGAAGAAGTTATAACCTATTGGGGTTACACTCTACTTTATCCAAAATGGACAGGTATAGTATAGAGTCTCAGAGGAGACAATCTTGGACAATTGATATCCAGAGCTAGAACAGTAAGAAGGATGGCTATTTAGACATTCGAGATAAACTTAGGAAAATAAGCCATGACATCTCTAAATAGTTGGTTGAGCACCACCGTATGATGAATGACATGTTTTCTGACCTAGCTAAGGTGGATAAGTTGACTGGATTTCTTTTTGGCAGATTTTCTCACAGGGCAGATGACACAATTACCAAGAACTTGCATGAGGAGTTTGAGAAACTAGCTTATAGCCAGGTAGAGGTCTCAAATTCTACTCCACCACAAGAGGTAGTGAGAAAGGATATTATGTAGATTGATAGTAATGGTCAACTTGATACTCAAATTGAGACAATTGTATACAGGTCATCAAAGGCTGATGTCACAGGTATTCAAGATGGTATAGTTACAATAGGCAGTGACTACAGTGTAGTGGGTTCAGATGATGATTATGAGGATGTTGTTGTGCATAATGGTGAGATACTTGGTAGAGCTGAGCAGACATTGAGCATTCATGACTTTGCTGAGAAAGAGTACCAAGCACAATTAGATGCTTTGTCACATGAGGTTGAGGATGGTAGTACTTCACATGATTTGTCCAGCCAACTGAAAGTGAACAAAGATAGTATTGTGACTTCATTATCTCATCATGATAGGTATGTGGAGTTAGATGGTATTGGTCATATTACTCAGGTGAGGATTTTTCTAGAGTGACCAGTGGATTCTAGTTTACAGATATGGAATCAAGATTGTTATATTGGCATTTGGGATTCAGTTGACTAGAGATCTTTAACACTTTTTGGTAGCAGTGTTTGTTTGGGTGCTATCATGGATTTGATTAGCAGATTGCACGGTGTTGTCTTTTCTTGTGCTAGCAGCTTGTCCAATGTTGGTATTAGTTATTATACAGTGGTGTTGGGCTTTGTTCATATATCCAGTCAACCATACTTGCTGGAATGTGTTGATGATCTTTCATATTTGGCAGTGTGTACAAATAAGTCCCAGGATCATATTGGCATTGATGATATACAGGAGGATGCAATGGGTAGTTTTGAAGACTTAGTTTCCTTGGCAATTTATTTTGGTACAGAGGAGTTGGACAGTAGTGCTACAATTTTTGATACTCCATATGTTGATATGAGCTTTGGAGTTGATTCATAGGATATGGATGGTAATACTCTAGAGACTAGTAACTTTGAGGATACTCCTTTAGACAATGCATTAGAGGAGGTTTGTAGCAGACAGTCTAGCCAGTGCCATCATGTGTCTAATCAGTTGAGAGTTAGTGAGTGAGACATTGGTATTGCTTGCCAACATTTTGATGTTGTTTGTCAATTGTTAGCAATTTATGGATGGGGTTCTCCTACTAGTGATGAATAGGGAGGCAATTATCTTTCCTTGAAAGAGTTCCACTCTTTATGGGAGGCTATTTAGATTCTAGGATAGGATTATATGTAGTTGGTAGCAGATAGAGATTATCTTATGGAGTGGGGCAGTACAGCATATGATGCATTGTTGGCCAAGGAAGATGAGGTGAGGGAGCTTACTCAACAGCTTCAGGTGACTTCTGAGATTCTTGAGAGTAAACAGTTGGCTTTCAAGGAGTCATAGTTTCATTTGGCTAAGGTGACCCTAGAGTTAGAGCAACTACAGTCTTTACCAGATTCTGTACAGTCACAAACTGTGGTGTCTAGTGATCTAAGGATGTCCATGGTCAAGATTGTCAAAGATAGTGGAGATGGGGATGCATCCATCCTTGATACTAACATTGGCATATCGGGTTTGTCCCCACTAGAGTTAGGTTTAGATGAGTTGGGTGTTGCAGCAGATTGTTGTGGTATGCATGACATGGTGGTGACATCTAGTATCAATGGCATGAAAATTAGAGATGTTGTATCAAAGACCATGTGTGATGTTGGTGAGCCGACAGTTGGCATGGTTCCTGCTAGTAATACTACTTCCTTCGTGATGTCTTTAAAGGTAGTAGTCAGTTCCAACTTGGTTAGTGATCGATTGCAGTTAGCTACATCTAGATTACAATCGAGCTATTGACTGAGATTGGCACATTCTATCAACATTACATTGTGAGGTATGCTCATCAATTCACCTTTGATGACCATGTTGATGAGATGATGATACAGAGATGTACTTTGGTTCCTAGTTCTTATCATCAGTTATGGGATAGTTTGACGCCTTGGGATGAGAGTTGTGATGGGCATGACATGGCGATAGGTTCTGCAGTTGACAACTTGATAATACATGACATAGAGTAGGATTTTTGGAGTGATGCTTCAGCAGGTGTTGTTATTGATTCTACTCCTTTGGCTATGACATCTTTTAACTTAGCTGGTGATCAGTCATAGTGGGTTGTATCACTTGTTCATGGTGAGCTATTGACTAAGGTTGGTTTTTTTTATCAAGATTATATTGTAGGGTATGTACATCAGTTAGCATTTGATCCTTGTGTTGAGGAGTTGATGGCAGGCAAATTTGGTTTGGGTTCCATTTCTTGCTATTTATCTTGTGATGTCTTTTCACCATCAAGGGTGCATGAGAGTTATGGTTATGAGACAGTGGCTAGTGATCTGTAGAGTTGTGTTGACTGTAGGAGTTGTACAGTGTGTGGATTCTCCATACTTAGTACAATTTCTTTTGGGAGCATTCACCATTGTTGCAGAGTTGGATTGTACATTCTGTATAGGCCAGTGGGATGTGTTGATAGTATTTACTGTGTTGGCAGTTTGATTTGTCCAGTTTACTTGGGTTTTGATGTTCTAAGAGTTTGTGTCTTGTGGGTTTTTGACTATGGGAGTTGTGACTTTGGATTTTGGTTGAGTAGTAATTGTCAGTTTGATTATGGATTCCTCTTGGTTATATTGCAGAGGATATTGCAGAAGCCTGTGTTAATTGACAATAGTATAGTTCATGACTACATTTGGGATCCAGGTGGATTGATTGGTTTATTATTTCAGCCATTTCTTGAGGAAAAGAAATATTTGGAAGGGGAGGACTTGTCATGTCCCCTTTTCAAATAATTAAAAATAATAATCTTTACTAAGGCACGTAGGCCCAAAAAGGTGAAGTTTCGGAAAAAAGGGATAATATTTGGAAGCTAATGGACTACTAAATGAAAATTATTATTAAAATATATTTTTATAACCCCTCTTGTATGTGAGTTAGGGTTATGCCCTCTTTTAAGGGGTTTGGAGGCATTTTGGGCTCATTCAAGAACTTGATTTTTGCTCATTTCTTTGTTATTCTTCAGAGGCTGCCAAACCTGTGGAGAAGGAGACCCAAGAACAAGATTTTTCAGGTTTCCAAGAATGCTAAGGATGGGAGTTTGAAGCCATTCATGTGCATGCTCATGCAGAGTTTGCCTTTGTGCTGAACAGTGCAGATTTGTGGTTTTTGGGGTGTGTTTTTGTAAGAGTTTGGTGTTTCTAGTTGAGTATTTCATATCAGTTTGGGTTGCTGCTGTATTTCAAAGTTTTAGATTTTAAAATAGAGATAAATATATTTATTTCATCATGATTATACTTTTGTGATAGATTATTAGTGTTTTTATGGTGTTTTCGAGCTATTCTATGTTGTTTTCGGGAGCCCGATGAGCATTGTTTTTATCCTCCGTTTGGGAGCTGTTGTGTAAATGTTATATAGATCTGAAAATTTCATTTTGTAGGCTTTTATGCTGCTGAAATTTTTATAAAAATTTCCACTTTCAGATTTACTAATAATATGTGAAGTTATGAAGTTTTTGGCACTATTTTTGGCATACCCGATTTGGGGTTTATTGAGAAATGGGTGAATCTTTGAAAGATTGGTTGTTTGATCTTAAAGACCTGATTAGAGGCTTGAAATATCATATAAAATCAGAAAAGGGACATTTCATAGAACAAAAAAGAAATCAGATGAATCAAACATGGAGAAATAAGGAGAAAGGTAACAATGGTGGAGAAAAGTATGTCAAGATCACTCAATCCAATAGATCAAGAGATCACACCAATTCAAACCAAAAAAGAAAGTATGTGAGGAAGTGTACATTTGAGTGTTATATCTTAAACAATTCCTAACATATAATTTTTGGAATTCTTTAGAATAACTAAGAGGGGGATGAATCAAATATCCAAGGTCTAGATTTACAAATAAAACTTTTCAATTATTAGTATAACCATATCCATAAAACCATATCATGCATGCATCCATTAAATCATAAAATACTTAAACTTTGTACGTTATTGTCCTAGGTCAAAAAAAGTTTGCAAAAATGTAACATGAAACATAGCACATTTGACACAAGGATTTTACATGGAAACCCAATTTGGGAAAAGCACCAATAACATGCTACTAATTCTCACTCTTTTGAACTGATGTCCTATAAAAGGCCATCCCTGTTAAAGGTTACAATACACACTATTAATTGTGACATAGATAAAGGATTTCAACCACCTTATTATGAGTGAGCCTTGTTAGAGGATTTTAGACATTCCATGAGAAGGATAGGTGATTAAAGGATTTTAAAATGATTGTTAGGTCAAACTTAATCCAAAATATTTACCCTATACTGATACAATGATTTGAAAGTAATAGTAAGGCTTGATTTGATAACAAATTAAAACTCTCTTATAGATTACAAATCTTTGTTTAAGTCCTCCATTCTGCTTGGCATTCACACACTTTATCTTTGATAGCTTTTTCACCCTTTAAGCATTGATACTCTTAAGACTTCTTTCTTTGCATGCAAACTATAGTCACTTTTATTCGGCCACTAAATGAAGCAATACTCTAGACTCCTTGTCTTCCTTAGGTTCTCACACATGGAAACCTTTGCTTCTTGCTAGCTATCTCCATAAATAGAGAATTAAACTATTTTGTTACTTAACTACAATCATCCATTTTAGGGTTATGAAGGATACAATGAATCTACCCACTTTTCTATTTTGTTTCTTTAGAATATTCTTCTACAATCTTCCTTATGTTTTCCTCAAAACCATTTACCTTGAATTATGTGCCACCAGCTCATCATAGTTATCTTCCACACACTTCACACAATTCAAGAAAATGAAATAGGGAGCTCAGATTTGTCAAATCCTTCATTTAACATTGTTTACTGTCACTCGACATCTATATTGTTCAGTCACTCGGCCAACACTAGTTTACTTGACAAACACTAAAGTTTACTAATGCTCAAAACCAACTAAAATTTACTCAACATATACTAACAATCTCTTGGCTTGCACTATTTTTCATCTTTCCTTGGCACCTCTTGATTTTCACCCAACCTCCAATGATTTATGCTCAGCAAGGATTGGTAGACACTTTTCTTACTTTAACTTCTTCCAATATTAACTAGAGTAATCTTTCATTTGAGACTTTAAGTAGATAAAAAATACACCATAGTATCAATGTCTTACTTGGTCTTAGTGCTTCTTTTACATAACAAATAACTCAACCTTTCTCTAGGTGCTATTTTTATCTCCTCTTTTCAAATCCTCTTCATCAATCAACTAAATGGTAGCTTTCAGACCAAAAAAAAATTGTCTCACCAATAGGTAGTAGGTTTAACATCATGGAAAAAATAATGATTGTTCCATTACAAGTTCTTCACTTCAAAAAAATCTTATATCAACAATCTCCCTTTTTGGCATTGATGGCAAACCAATACTAGCAACAATACCAATAAGAAAATAAGTCTTTGAAATTTCTCCCTCTATCAGTATAGTATATGTTCTTTCTCTGTATAGGGTAATGTGAGAATTTTCAAGTTCCTTCATTGTATATTTTCCCTCTGACTTATATATGCTTTTTGAATATCACTCCCTCTTTTTGATATTCAGGTGTATCTATTACTATGTGTTGTGATCTTTTAGATTATTTCTCCCTCTTACTAGGTATATGTTTTTCTGTAATCATTTCTCATGTCTCCCTCAATGTAATTTTCAAGTATTATTCTATCTCCCTCTACTAGACATTTCTCCCTCTTTCAAAACAATGCCAAAGACTTCTCATCTATGTATGCAGATATAATTAATTTAGGTTCTCCCTCTATCATCTTTCATGTGACTCTCAATCTTCTAATTCAGCTCATTCATTACTTTAGGAAGCTCCTAAAGTAATATCCATTGCATCAAGTTGTAAGATACACCATTTAGCTCAGTTAATGTTAGACACTACTCAAGCTTGGTAAGTAGCTTTGGATAGGGGTATCATCCCTAGTTTACCTCTTAAATAATCATGAGCATCCTTAGATAAAGTTTATTTTAATATACTAGCTATTTATTCTTTTGTATTCACATATTCCATTCTCACTTCTTTGTCTTTAACTAACTCTCTCAAGTAATGATACTTGTGTTAAATACAACTGATTAATTTTGTATTGTCTTCCATGTTACACAAAATTTCATATCATTATTAGTCAATGTATGTCAACCTCACTTAGGCATTGTAGACAATTTTTTGTGTCTTTCAAGTGTTCCAAAGTTTACCTAGTTCAAAACATAGTTTCTATAGAGTTCACTTGGGCACCAAAAGAAAGTTTGCAAAACATGAGTGTTAATTAAGCTCACTTGATTAATGAAGGAAATGTTGGATGGAACTAGTGTTAACTAAGCTCACTCAATTATCAAAGAAACTTTGTGTTTATGTAGCATTGATTGAGCTTACTTGGTTAACATACAAAAATCATTATGAGTTAGTGTCTACTAAGAAAGGTTGGCTAACGAAGGATTTTCTTATTTTGGCATATTAAGTTCAATTGATTTTTTTGTTGGTTCTAGCTGACAGGGGAGATGAACATTAATTATTCTAAGTTGTATTCTAGCTGACTTGACAAAATGAAAGATATAAGTAAGGTCAAGTTGAGGACTAGAAAGTGTGTGTGTGCATAGAACATAATTGAATGATGCTAAGAGGAAGTGAATTAGAAGGATAATCATAATATCCTTGTGGAGCTAAAAAGATTCATTCAGTCAAAAGTATCAAGTATACAAGCGAGAATTGAGATCTATAGTTAGAAATTTAGTTGTGTCCAAATTAGGCCATGTCATTGTTACTCTCTAACCATTGTATCAGTGATATAAATCTCTTAACAGACTTGTTTTAACATCTTTTTCTAAATCTTCTAACAAGGTGGCATTTCTATTGAAGTGTCTAAAGACCTCTGACAAGGCCACTCCTAATAGGGTGATTAAAACCTCCAATAGGGACACACCTAATAGTGTTTTTTGTAACCTTTAACAAGGTTGGCTCCTAATAGGGCTCACTTCAGATGAGTGACAATCAGTAACTAGTTGCAACTGGTGATTTTTCCCAAATTGGATTTTCACATTAAATCCTAGTGTCAAATGTGTTTATACAATTTATCGTATATGTCTTTGCAACTAAGTTAAAATAATATTCATCATAGTTAACATATTAAGATTTTCATGTTAAGTTTTACTGAGCATTCTTAGTATTTTCCAAGCTACAACATTTTTGTGTTTGTTGAGCATCAATAGAATTAAACTTTCACAAAATTGTTTTGTACCAACATCTAAGGGATCTGGGATTTATTTTTGTTGTAACTGATTCACCCCTCCACTCTCAGTCACTCCTCTTATACTTCAAAAAAATGGTATTAAAGCTTTTGGGGCTTGCAGAGAAGGTTTAAAGGACCTAAGCTAAAGATTGGGATGTCTTACAAAAGAGAGATTCCTAGGTTGAATTGAGACAACTTTGCAACATGACAAGTACTTATTTGATTACGTCTAGAAATATCAGTGATTTAGGTTGTAAGTATCTTGATGCTGGACAAAAGACTCCCACTAGAACATTATAAGTCAAAGACATTGATGAAAAGAAAAATCATAACATCATGATGATTGATATTGCATATACTCTTAGTTATGGTGAATTAGATGAAGTAAAAGACTGAACTACAACTCATGTAATATGGATCAAATTAAAAGACATTTATGGAGGACATGACAATGTAAGAAGAGCTAAAGTAGAAAGTCTAAGAGGACAATTTTATTAGATGAAAATGAGAGAAGATCGAAACATTGCAAAATATGTGGAAAGAATCAAAGCAAGTGTGAGCAGAATAAAAGCATCTAGAGGAGACATTGATGAAAAAGAAGTTGTAAGCAAGGTACTTGGAACCCTTCTTCCTATCTATGCAATTAGACTATCTTCTATTCAAGAGATGACATGTGATCTAAATAAAAAAATATCTTTAGATGCTCAAGTTGGAAGATTGATAGCTTCTGAGTTGGATAATTATGATAACTATGTTCCTAGTTCCAAAGTTATTGACTTCGCATTTGAAGCCAAACTCTAACTCAAGAAAAAGAGTAAGAAATAAAAGGATAATTAATTAGGAAGTGAAGAACAAATAGAAGAAAGTTTTGACAGTGATCTTGAATTTTTTGAAGCCCTACTTACAAAGAAATATTCCAAAGGCAGAGGAAAGTACAAAAGCAAGATTCCTCTAATCTATTTTTCTTGTATAGAAAATGGTCACATTGCTACTAGGTGCCCAAATAGAGGAAACAAGGATGGAAAGAAAGGTAATAAGTTTAAAGACATGAAGGATTTCAAAAATTGCAAGGACTACAAGGACAAACATAAGAGATCGTGTTTTATGGCTAAACTTTTTGATAATAGTGAAAATGAAATGGTATATATTATTGTAAAAGATGAATTTGATGATGAAAGAGATGAGATGGCACTTATCTCTCATGTTAGAAAAAATGATATATTTATTATTGATAGTAGTGACTCACATCATATGTTTGGAGACAAAAAAAAAGTTTGAGCACATGGAAAATTATGATGCTGGTAGTGTCAAATTTGGAAACAATGAACCTTGTTGCATAAAAGGAAGAGGATGTATCTATTTGACCAATGAAATTATATGTGATAATGCTTATTGGGCTGAAGGAATAAAGCATAATATTCTAAGTTTGGCACAATTGAATAACATTGGATTCAGGGTGGAATTTATGAATGGAAAGGCCAAACTACTAGATGCAAAAGGAAATCTAGTTGGATCTGGCAAACAAATAGAAGATAACCTATTCTATCTTGATCTTAGTGAGAGTTCATGTTTTATTGCTCAAGTAGAAGAAATTTGGTAATGGCACAAAATATTATGTCATGTGAATTTTGGTAACCTATTCAAGATAAGAAAACACAAAAGAGTAAGAGGTATTCTTGGCTTAAGGAAACCTAATATGGGTTTATGAAAAAATTGTCAAATTGGTAACATGAGAAAGACTAGTGTCAAAAGCAAGAACTCTCATTCCAAAGAAGTCTTCAAACTTGTGCATATAGACTTATGTGGACCTATTGTAATAGAAATTTATAGTGGAGATAAGTTTTTCATTCTTTTTGTTGATGATTATTCTAGAATAATGATTGTGATGTATCTAAAAGAAAAATTAGAAGCTTTTCAAAAATTCAAGTGGTATCTGGAAAGAGTAAAAAAAGAAACTAGAAATAAATTGAAATGTTTGAGATCAAATAGATGCCATGAATTCAATGAATTATGCATTGAAAAATGAATTAAAAAATAGTATCAACCCCTAATACATCAAAGCAGAATGGTGTAGCTGAAAGAAGGAACAAATTCATCATGGATTGTGCAAGAACATTGATGATAGAAAATAACGTTGCAGTCAAATACTAGAAGGAAGTAATCAGCACTATATTTCATACCTTTAACAAAGTATAGCTGAAGAAAGACTCAAATCAAACTCCTTATGAACTATGGTATGGCTACAAATCTAACATAAGTTACTTGAAAGTATTTGGAAACAAATGTTATATTTTGACAGAATCTAGGAAAGGTGAATTTGATGTCAAATGTGATGAAGGCATATTTCTAGGATACTCCTACAGAAGTAAAGCATACAAATGTTTGATTTTTTCTACTCATAAAATCATAGAAAGTGCACATGTGGGAATATGGTACTAAAGGTACCACATATCTAAAACGTACTAAAGAACATGGTTTGTGGTACAAAATAGGAGGCAATTTGGACTTAAATGTATTCATAGATGTTGATTGGGTGGGAAGTATTGATGACAAAAAAAACACCAATGGTGGAGCATTCTTTCTTGGTAAAAGACTAGTGTCTTGGATAAGCAAGAAATAGAATTATATTTCTCAATCCATAGCATAGGTAGAATATGTGGCAACAATAGTCAATTATTCAAATATTGTTTGGTTCAAAAAACTATTAGTAGGTATGAAGATAGAAATCAAAGATCCTGTAGTTATATATTGTGATAACTCCAGTACAATCAATTTATCAAAGAATCTAGTGATGCATACCAAAACAAAGCACATTGACATAAAATATCATTTGATGAGATAATTAGTGCAAGATAAAGAAGTTAGATTGGAATATGTAAATAGAAAAGAACAAATTGTAGACATATTCACCAAGTCATTACCTAAGGATGCATTTTTGTATCTAAGAGGTAAACTAGGGGTCATTCCCCTATCTGAAGCTCACTAAATGAAGTTTAGTGATGCATCAACTACAGCATGTTTAAGATCAATCGGATGGTAAAATATTGACAAGGGCCTATTACAAATCAATATATACTTGAGGTACATTTATGGTCCCTGATTATTATCTTTGGCATAAGATGTCAAAGAGGGAGAATTTTCTATCATGTCTCATAGAAATTTTGTGGAGAAGTTTGTTATCATAAATTTTTTGTAAAGAGATGTCAATTAGGGAGAATGAACTTGGTAGAAGTTTGCAATTAGAAGAAGTTTTCTAATAGAGTGAGAAATTGAAGGCAGAATAAGTTGACACTGACAGAGGGAGTTCTCATGGATGAGAATCAGAATGAAACTAAGTACATTCTCTTTACTTTATTCTTGCTCTAAAAATTTCAATGTATTATGAGATGTTGTGTTGCCATCAATGTCAAAGAGGGAGATTGTTGAATACAATTCATTAATTTTCTATTGTCTTTGATGTTATATCATTGTCAATCAATATATCCTGAGCTCACTTGGGCATTGTAGAAATTTTTTTGTGTCTACCGAGTGTTCCAAATTTTACCTAGTTTAGAAGACAGTTTCTACCGACTTCACTTGGGTGCCAAAGGAAAGTTTGTGAAAGATGAGTGTTAACCAAGCTCACTCGGTTAATGAAGGAAATGTTGGAGGGAACTAGTGTTAACTGATCTCACTCAATTACTAAAGGAAGTTTGTCTTTATGTAGTGTTGACTAAGCTCACTTGGTTAACATAAGCAAATCATTCTGAGTTAGTGTCTACTGAGCAGGCTTGGCTAATGAAAGATTTTCTTATTTTGGCATATCAAGTTCAATTGATTTGTTTTTTGGTTCTAGCTGACCGATGAGATGAATATTAATTATTCTAAGTTTTATTCTAGAAAACTTGACAAAATGAAAGATATAAGGTCAAGTTAAGGATTCTAAAGAGTGTGTGTGTGTGTGTGTGTGTGTGGATGGAAGATAATAGAATGATTCTAAGAGGAAGAAAATTAGAAGGATAAGAAGAATATCCTTGTGGAGCTAAATAGATTTATTTGATCAAAAGGATCAAGTATACAAGCAAGAATTGAGATCTGTAATCAACAATTTAGTTGCATCCAAATTAGGTCATGTCATTGCTACTCTCTAACCATTTTAGCAACTTGATCTAAATCTCTTAATAGAGTTGGCTTAATAGTTATTTGTAAATCCTCTAACAAGGTGGAATTTCTATTAAACTATCTAAAAACCTCTAATAAGGCCACTCCTAATGGGGTGATTAAATCTTTTAACAGGGTCACACCTAACAGTGTGTTTTGTAACCTTTAATAAGATTAGATCCTAATAGGACTCACTTCAAAAGAGTGAAAATTAGCAACTAGTTACAATTGGTGGTTTTTCTCAAATTTTATTTCTATATTAAATCCTAGTGTCAAATGTGTTCATACTATTTCTCTTATGTGTTTGCAACTAGGTTAAAATAATATTAATCACAATTAACATCTTAAGATTTGCATGTTATGTTTTACCAAGCATTCTCAGTATTTACTGAGTTACAACATTTTTGGGCTTCTCCAGCATCAATAGAATTAAGCTTTCACAAAATTATTTTGTACTATCATCTAAGGGATATGAGATTTATTTTTGTAGTAATTGATTTGCCCCTTCCCTCTCATTTATCCCTCTTATCTTTCCAACAACTTGATTGCAATGTGCTTAGTCTTTATATGCATCATAAGGTTTTTTGATATATTTAAAGCACTTGTATTATCACAATATAGTACCATAGGTATTGTCATCTAAATGGGATATATTTTTGTAGTAATTAATTCACCCTTCCCCTCTCAGTTATTCCTCTTATATTTCCAACAACTTGATTCCAATACATGCTTAGTCTTTGTATGTATCACAAGGTTCTTTGATATATTGAAAGCACTTATATTATCACAATATAGTACCATAGGTTCAATGATTTCCTCCTTCATACCTTTGAGTAGCTATTTGATCCATACCACATTTGTATAATTTATTACAGCAACCACATATTCAGCCTCAATAGTAGATTGAGATATGAAATTTTGTTTCTTCCTAGTCTAGGTGACCAACCTCTTTCTTAAGAAAAATGCTCCACCACTTGTGTGCTTGATGTCATGATTTTTTCTAGCCCAATTAGTATCATTTTAGGCTCTCAACTCAAATTTCTCATTTTTCTTGTAGTATAGACTATAGTGTTCTATTCCTTTCAGATATCTCATAATTCTCTTAATAACCATCAAATGATACTCCTTAGGATTTTTTGAGAATCTTGCAACAATCACAATAGTTAATGAAATGTCAAGTTTTTTATGCAGTGCATATTGTAATTTTCCAATCATAGACATGTACAATTTTTGATTCACATCATTTGAATCATCATTCTTTAACAGTTTGTGTTCTATCACCATAGGTGTGTTAACTGGTTTGGATTCTTCCAATCCAAAAAAATCAATATTTCCTTCACATACTTGGACTGAGTCATGTATATACCATATTTCATCTAATATACTTGC
This sequence comes from Cupressus sempervirens, assembly GCA_028749045.1. Lineage (NCBI taxonomy): Eukaryota > Viridiplantae > Streptophyta > Pinopsida > Cupressales > Cupressaceae > Cupressus > Cupressus sempervirens. The sequence goes on along the minus strand of CM053791.1, from coordinate 737,719,962 downwards.
AAACCAATAAATAACTTGATCTCTCCAATCATAGAAATCTCAAATTCTTTCTTCATTTCATTTGAAAATGCTTAACATACTGTATATTGACCTTCAAATATGATATCATCCACAAAAATTTCAGCTAGTAAAATAGCTTTACCTCCTTTTGTTTTCAAGTACAGAATTTTGTTATCATCAATTTTCTCAAAACCAATCTTCACAAGATGATTGCGAATCATTTCATAGCATGCTCTTGGCACATGCTTTACACTATATAAATCTTTTTGTAGTATGCATACCATGTTCTTGTTGTTAGCATCAACAAATCCTTCTAGTTATTCTATATAGACCTCTTCTTCTAATATTTCATTCAAAATTTTTGACTTCACATCCATTTGATAAACTTTGAAACCTTTGTATGTAGAGTAAGCAAGAAAATTCATTACTCCTTCCAATCTTCCAATAGGAGAAAATGTTTCTCCATAGTCCATTCCTTCTTCTTGTGCATACCCCTTGCAAACTAATATTACCTTATTCTTTGTGACTTCGCCATTTTCATCTAACTTATTTATCTACATCCACTTGGTTCCAATCACGTTCTTGTCCTCTAGTCTGGGAACTAGAGTCCATGTCTTGTTCTTCATAATATTTTCAATCTCTTCTCTTATGGCTTTACTCTAGTCCTCATTTTCTAAGGCATCTTTCACTTTCTTAGGCTCATGCATACTCAAAAAATATGTATCATCTCTCAACCTATTTTTTTTCATTGGTCTAGCATCTTTGTCTCCAATAATTTTTTTAGTAGGTTGATGTCTCTTGACACACTTTGAAAATCTTGGTTTAGCTCTTTTGTCTTGAATAGGTCTATCAACTTTTGAATCACTGTGTACTTCTCTATCTAGTAATTCAACATCTCCTTCATGAACAGTTATCTTAGAATCAGAATGTGTCTCAACTTATGTCTATAACTTGGCTCATCACTAGAGCTTGGTTCATGAATGCAACTCGACATTAGTTATTTGTGACTTGGTAGTTATTAAAACTTCTCATTGATTAACAACTTTGTTTACAACATCTTCATCAGCAGGAATGCCTTCATAAAATAATACAAATGATTTGTACTCTTTAGGTTCCTTTATATGTCCAAAATCATGTACATCTATATATTCATCAAACTTCACATTTTCACTTTCCACAACTTTATTTTTGATAAAAAAAATAGGTTTTGAAGGGAGCTTGAAATCTTTTTTAAATCAAGAAATTTTCAATGAAGTCCTAACCAAACAAAAATAAAACCTAAGGTCAAATAGGTCATGAAAAAGACGCAGTGACTAGGGTGGCATCATAGATAACACAGTACTCTTTAGCCACACAAACATGTTTTGAGCAAGCACTTGAAACCCAAGATAGGTTTTGAAGAGAACTTGAAACCCTAAATGAAACAACCATTGAAGGTGAAATGAGTCACCAAACAAAAGTTGACTTATGTGGCAACAGAAATAAAACTGAATAGTATAGCCACACAAAAATTTTTGACTGGGATCCAAAAACCCCTTAACGAGACACTACAAAGAACTAAAGGTCAAAAGATAGTGCAGAGAAAATTGGCCAAAAGTTAGGTATTAGAGTTTTCCTTTAGAGCCTTTCTTATTAGACCATAGTGCCATATCAAAAGTAGGATTGGATGGCTTGAACTATTTTTCTTTTACTATACTCCATCCATCCTTGACCAAACCAGTAGCCTTCTACCACTCAAAATTAGCTCCTTCACAACCAGTTCCAGAAACCCTTGAAGTTGGGGTGAAGACTGTAGAAGAGGAAGTAATAGTAGTAGCATCACCCATAAAACAAACCATAAGAGGAATTGCCTTGAAAACACTAGAAACTGGAACAATAGAATCAGATGGACCAACAACTACCACTACCAACTTTGGATCCACTAACAAGATAGGAGTGGATGGACAAGCAAATGCACCAATAGAGTCCATGCCAAAAATTGGGACAACAAAATCTAGAGATAGACTAGTTATCATCATAGAAGGAGCCAAAGGAGGGGACAGACTAAAAGAGATAGCAACAGAATCCACACGAAAAGTTGTGATAGTAGAAACTAGAGATGGACTAGCTACCACCACAGAAGGGGCAAGAGGAGGATCTTTCCCTAGAGAAGACAGTTTTTGAGAAATAGTAGTAGAATCCACCACTAAAGTTTCTTAAAAAGAGTCACCATTCCCCATAAAAGGGACCTTTTGGAATGTGTAGTGGTCTTCTAAGACCCCTTCCACCAAGAAAGGGACATTTTCAATCTAGATTTATCAGAAGAGCACCTGGTGGCCAAGTGACCCGCCAAGTGACAATTCCTACAGTGGAAGGAGATGCCCTCATAAGCTTGACTTTCCATAACTTTGTTAGTGTTAGTATTTAAACACTTATAAGCTTTACTTCTTGTGGAATAACTAAGAAATATAACTTCTTCACTTTTATCATCTAATTTTCCATTTCCAAAGTCCTTAAAAATGTAGCACTTTCTTCCAAATGCCTTAAAATATTTTACATTGGGTGAGTATCCATACCATAATTCAAAAGGTGTTAAATGAGTACCTCTCTTGACTTGTACACAGTTCAAGGTATAGATAGATGTACTTATAACCTCTCTCAAATATTTAAAAGAAACATTCTTCTCCATCATGAGTGTCCTAGCATAGTCCAGTATAAATATATTCCTCCTTTCAACAATCCCATTTTATGGAGGTGATCTAGGTGAAGAAGTCTATCTATTGTTTCCTCTGACATTACAAAGCATCTCAAACTCATTTGATGTAAATTAACCACCTCTGTTAGATCTTAGACATTTGAAAAATTTTCCTCTCTCCTTCTCAACTCTAGCTAAGTACCACTTAAACATTTGGAAAGCATTAGATTTGTGTTTCAAAAACATAATTGTCATCATCCTAGAATCATCATAAAAAAATAGGATAATTTACTTTTCACCTTTGTAGCTTTGCACATCAATTAGTCCACACAAATTAGTATAAAAAATCTCTAGAATTTCTTTAGCAGTGTGATTCTTATTCTTAAAACTAGTTTTTTCCATCTTTCCTAACTGATATTTTTGCATATCATATTGTTAGATTTTCTTAGTTAGGGAAAACCTCTGACTCTTTTCATGTTACTGATACTAACTAAGTTATCAAAGTTAGCATGACATAACCTCTTGTGTCATAACCACACATCATCAAATTCTATAGTAAGACAAGTAGCATCATTAATATCAAAATAAAATGGATTACCTCTAGTTTGATCACCTTTCACAATTAGTTTCCCATTAGTGTCATAAATTTTTGCTATCTTATTCTCAAAGTCAACTTTAGAGACTAAACTATTTAGTTGTGAAACACTCAACAAATTATAGTTAAGTTCTTCAACATAATAAGCATTATCACACATAATCTTTTATGTGAGTTTGATAGATCCCTTTCCATTTATTAGACAGGGTTCATCATTACCAAACCTTACACTATTTCTATCATAATAATCAAGGGTAATGAACTTACTTTTAACTCTAGTCATGTGATGTGAACACCCACTATCAATGAATCATTTGTCACTCTTGTTCACATAAGATACCAAAGTAGTTGCCTCATCCTCATCAGAATCATCCTTCATTGCAATGTACATCGCTTCATCATCATGGTCATCAAATCAATCTTTGGTTTCCTCTTCAAAAATGCAGCGAGACATCTTTCCTTTATCTTTTTAATCTTTTTTGTCCTCATCTCTTTTACTCTTGTATTTGTCTCCACCTCTATTGTTTTTCTTCTTTTGACATCTAGCAGCAATATCACCAACTTCATTGCAATTAAAACACATGATAGGTAACTTACCTTTGAATTTTCCTTTGCCCCTATGAAATCTCATTTCTAGTAGTGCTTCAAGGTGTTCTACATCTTCCTCATCTATATCATTGTCACTAGAAACATATTTGACTTTTTTATTTTTCTGTTTAGGTTCTTTTAATGATAGTTTAGCTTTGAAAGAAGTTTCAACATTCTCAGCGTTCAAATTATCAAAATTGGAGAGTTCAAAAGTAGTGATTCTACCTATCAATCCTTTAAGGGTCAGATCATTACCAAGTGTGCATCTCGATTCTTGTATGGCAGAGACTCTAATAGTATAGATGGGCAGCAAGGTTCTTAGTACTTTTCTTATCATAGTCTCATCTTCAATCTTACTAGTTGCTCCTCTAATAGCATTTATTACTTCTTTTACTCTAGCACAATATTGAACTATATTCTCCCCTTCTTGCATTCTCATATCATCAAATTTTCCTCTAATATTTCTAGATTTGGCTCTTATTAAACTTTTGTATCCTTCATAGATCTTTTCTATAGTGCCCCACATCTTCTTAGTAGTATCAGATTCCTTGATGTCATCAAACTCTGTGTAGCTTAGGGCAATTGTAATCTGCAACATTTCTTGATTATGTTCTTTCTCTTCTTCAAATCCCCAGGAGTTGGGACTCCAGTAGGGTCAACATGCTCAGTGGTGATGGTAGATTTTTCACAGTCTCCATGACCTCTTAAGTGTAGCTTCATTAGACTTTTTCATGTAAGAAAGTTCTCCTTGTTAAGCTTGGGTACCTCTCTTTTGGACATCTTGATATTTTTCTTCTAGTACCTTCAAACTAGTCCTCTTAAGTACTATGGCACATTGATACCAATTGTTGAAATTCTTTAGCATAACTAAGATGGGGGGTGAATCATTTATCCAAGGTCTAGATGTACAAATAAAACTTTTCAATTCTTAGTAGACCTGTATCCATAAAATAGTATCATACATGCATCCATTAGATCATAAAATACTTAAACTTTTTATGTTACTATCCTAGGTCAAAACAACTTTGCATAAGTGTAAACATAAAATATAACAAATTCAATAACACATTTGACACAAGGATTTTAGTGGAAACTCAATTTGGGAAAATAACGCCAGTAACTTGCTACTATTTCTCACTCTTCTGAAGTGATGCCCTATGAAAGGCCAACCCTATTAAAGGTTATAATGCATATTGTTAAATGTGTCCTATTAAAGAATATCAATCGCCATTTTAGGAGTGAGTCTTGTTACAGTACTTTAGACCATTCCATTAGAATGTCACCTAGTTAAAGGATTTACAAATGACTTTTAGGTGTACCTTAATTCAAAGGAGTTACCCTAGACTGATACAATGATTAGAAAGTAATAGTAAAGTTTGATCTAATAAGAAATAATAATTCACTTATAGATTATAGATCTCAATTTCAGTCCTCCATTCTTCTTGACATTCATACACTTCAGCTTTGATAGCTTGTTCACCTTCAAGCATTGATACTCAAGTAAGCCTTCTTTCTTTGCATGCCAACTATAGTCACTTTTATTTGGCCACTAAATGAAGCAATACCATAGACTCCTTGAGTTGTCTTCCTTAGTTTTTCAGACATGAAAACCTTTGCTTTTGGCTAGCTATCTCTATCAATAGAGAATTAAAATCTTTTGCCACTTAACCACAATCATCCATTTTACGGTTAGGTAGGATACAATAAATCTACCTACTTTTACATTTGGTTCCTTTAGAGACTTCTTCTATAATCTTCCTTAAGGTTTCCTCAAAATAGTTTACCTTGAATTCTATGCCACTAGCTCATCATAGTTATCTTCCACACACTTCATACAATTTAAGAAAACAAAATAGTTAGCTCAAATTCATCAAATATTCAGTTAAACACTATTTTCTATCACTTAACATCTATATTGTTGAGTTACTCATCCAACACTAGTTCACTCAAAAAATACTAAATATTGTTTATGCTCAGCACCAACTAAAATTTACTCGTCATATACTAAAAATCACTCAACTTGCACTATTTTTCATCTTTGCTCGGCACGTTGTGATTTTCACTTGGCTTCCACTAATTTTTTCTTGGAAAGGCTTCCTAGAACTTTTCTTACTTAACCTTCTTCTAGTCTTAACTTGAGTAAGCTTTCATTTGAGACTATAAGTAGATAAACAATAAACTATAGTATCAATGTCTTACTTGGTCTTAGTGCATCTTTTACATACCAAATAACTCAACCTTCCTCTAGGTGCTATGTTCATGTCCTCCTTTCAAATCCTCTTCATCAATCAACTAAATAATAGCTTTCAGACCATATGAAATTGACTCACCAACAGGTAGCAAGTTTGACATCATTGAAAAAATAATGATTGTGCCATTACATGTTCTTCACTTTGAAATAATCTTATATCAATAATGATATGTTAAAGTCCAAAGCAACATAAGATATGAGGCATTAGGACTGATATGAAGTATGAATTGTGTAAAGAACATGTATACTGAGTTGGAACATAGTTGATGTCGAGCATCAATATTAATGTTAGTAGTAACAAAGTTATAGTGTCAACTAAGTTGGTATATCAACTGATTTGAGGTATAGAACAATAGTGTAGAAGTGATGGAGTCAAGTTGTTGACCAACCAAGTAAAATTAAGTACATAACTCAAGTTGTCTAGTATTTTTTGAGACATCTGTATACCACCTATATATGTATGAAGCATTTAATGGTGCCCAAAAATTAACTTTTCAAGCTATATAGTGATCTATTTTAGTCATTTTCTCACACCTTGCATTGAATTTTAAGAGTAGAGCTTCTAGAGAGATTTGAAAGAGATCTCAAGTGTGTCATTGGTGAATCACATTGAACTATGAAAGACTATTGTTGCTGATTTTTTCAAATGTGGAAAATGGAACCATAGATCAACAAAATGGAAACCACTTCATCTTTTACCTCGAAGAAGTAAGAGATTGAGGTCATTAATGTACAACTAGTTAAGAATGATATTTTTTCACCTCTGAAGTATATAGTTATATCAAAAATTATGATGAGTGAAATGGGTACCCTATCAATTGATTCCATAGAAGGTCCTAATGGTTCATGATATTAGAAGTTGTTATATATTGAAAAAATTATGAATTTGGAAACTATGCGATTAGAATGACATATGAGAAGCTCTTTGAAGAGCAGAATTTGAAGGAATTTTTGTAAATGTGACCAAGAAATGCTTAACCTATGCCTATTATTTCCTAAGAAATTTCAAAATCAAGTGGATTAAAGTTACTTTAAGTCAAATTCATGACATGAAATTGTGGCTGGAGACCAAAATAGTCAAGATAACTAAGTAAATCATGCATGCCATGATTGGATACCCTTGAAATGATCAAATAAAGACCATGCAATGCTAGAGTAGAGAATTCATTAAGGTGAAAACCAACATAGTGTGGAATGGTCAAGAAATGACAATATTAAACATTAAAGACCCTATTATTGAGTTTTTTGTGCACGTGATTTCACAAAGATTTTATCAATCAAGCTAATTGAACAACATGGATTACATATCTTCTGATCAAACATGGAAGATAGTGATGAGATATCATGAATACAACTTTGCTAAGCTACAGTTGACTCAACTGGAAGAAATCTTGATTTCAATCTAAAATTCAAAGAATTATTTTTAGGATGTTGATCACTTGTAATGTGTATATTTTTCTATGTTCAAAATTATTTTCCTACTATTGGTAATATGGTATGAGAACAAGATAAAATTTTGATAAGAATGATTGGTGATTTCATTCAATGAATTGGAGATAATTTTGAAAATTTTATTTTGAGGAGTATAAGAAAAAGATGAAAAGGAGGACTAGCATTTCTAAGTATCTCATAGAGAAGTATTATGATGATATATATTTTCTAATTAATATTGAAACTATATATGTTCAGGTAGTAGTATCAAGGGTAGCATGGTTGAGAGAATTTTTTAATGAGACTAATAAAGATGACATAACTACCTCCATAACAACACTCTTAGCCAAAAATGTTGATTCAAATATTGATCCATTCGATAAGTATAAAATATATAAGATAAATATAACCATTGAAGTAAAAAATTCACCTATAAATAAGAAGAGAAAGAAGATGATTGAAGATTTTGAGAGTTAATTTGGGAAAGGACTATTTGATCAAGAAACACCCCTGCAAATTAGTTAAGGTCTAAGAGAATAAAAAAGTGATGATGATGAAGCAAAGAAAGAACCTAATGTCGAGAAGAAAGGGAAGGAAATTTTAGTTGTTAAACTTAATGTAAAGAAGGGAAAATAGGTTAGTGTTGATGAGCCAAAGGCAAATAAAACCATAAAGAAGGTGAAATTTGAGCTTGTGAAAAGCCCTACACCATCCAAAGCAAGAACAAGGGGCATCTACAGTAGTAGAAAGAGATGAGCCATAGAGGATGGGAGTGAATATTATGAATAAACTTGGTGAAGGCACAAGTGGAATAGAGAGGAAGCCTAATGCTTGAAAGGTTGAATAGGTTAAACCAACAAAGAGACTGAGACGAAATCTAGTAGCGCAAAAAGATGAGGAAGATGATGATAAGATGGAGTCTATTGATGCAAGTTACTGTGAGTATCAGTGTGTAGACCTCCAAAGAATATTGGCAAAGTATGTGAAAAAATAAGAAGTGGTGGCTTATTGGGATTAAAATTCATAAATATGAGAAATTAGGAATATCTGAAAAAGGTAAAATTGAACAAGCCTTGATAGATATGATGGCTAATTTGAAGACTATGGCATTAGAAATAGGCAACAATATTCTAGATGAGTTATATGTAGATATTGATCAGAATTGACACCATGCCATTACAACGAAGATATAGGTGATAGTACAAATCATGCATGAACTGACTAAGAAGAAAATTGACAAATACATGGATAAGTATAGAGGCAATAATTGATATGATGGCTAATTTAAAGACAATTGCATTAGAAATAGGTAATAATGTTCCTGATGAGTTATATACAAATATTGATTAGAAATGGCACCGTGCCATTACAACCAAGAGATAGATAAGAGAGGCTTTGATAGCACAAATTATGAATGAACTGTCTAAGAAGAAAATTAACAAATACATGGATAAGTATATAGGGAGATTTTTCTCTCAGATAAGAGCTTTCCAAGTTCTTAAAAAAGAGATTGAGGATTTTTTGGAAAAATCTAAATGATATGGAAAATAATCTTTGGATTGATACATGATGATTATACTAGTAAAGAGAAATAATCTGAACATGTAGTGCTAGAAATAGATAATATTGAGAGGAGGAGTGAATCAATATTCTACAAACTTTTTTCCACAACTAGATATTGTTAATTACTTTTTAACTTGAACATAAAATTAAACCAACAACACTAAATGATAAATATAACCATGCATGGAGAGAACTCATAACACCATTCCTTTTTAACTAGGGAAACCCTAGCCAAGTGAAAAATTTGGTGGGGATGATACCCATAAGATGATTCAGTAAAAAAAAGAATCATGTTAAGGATATTGACCATATTAGGAGTCTATGAAGTACATATAGTTTCTCAAGTCCTTGTTAGAGGACTAGGCCTCGTTAAAAGCCTCAACCCTATTAAGAGTTGATAGTGCAATTACAATAAATGCAAGAAGAGCCCACTTCCCTAAGATACAATATACAAATAAGTTTCTTTAAAAGAATAGATATACATACAATATTATCTTACTGATGTATCTCACACTTTCTCTACTCATAAATCAGTTCTCACATTACACATGGCTCACATATCACTTAAGCTTTCTTCACTAAGGTTTACATCACATTCATACTTAACATTATCTATAGAAGATGTGATCTTTACTTATATCTCACAAATTAGTGAAGTTCTTCTTAGTCAGCCTTGATAATTTCACACGCTTGACCAAATATAGAATAACTTTGGGTAAACATCTAGGATGTCGACCCAACATGATCAATCAATTATTCTTTTTCCAAAATAATTCCTTAAGCCATACCCTTCAATTTACTAGCATGCTCTATTCTACTTTATTAATTACCTCTGTTGGTAATCCTTCTATAACTTATGTCGTATTGTCCATATAGATCTGCAAAATGACATGCATCATCATGACACTTTCATCTATCATTCCTCGACTTCTGATGAGCTAAATCAAATTATTTCATTCATACATAACATATATGTCTCTATACTACTGGAAATTGTCTAACACTTAGACAATTTTCTAGTTTTGATTACATCATGAAATACTAAAATGGATATGTTTCCATAAATGACAACATTCACCTATCCATATTTCTAACAATCTCCCCCTTTGTCATTAATGAAAACATTTGGGAAAATTGGCTAAGTTCCAAAATGATGTCATATAAAATAATTATTAAAACCAATAACTACACAAAAATTTCCTTCAAAACTTGAAAGTATTATTCATGGTTTTTTGGATCTTTAAATTCCTTATCACTTCTTTACAATACATAGCTTAACTCCCCCTTACATATACATATACAATTTTACATAGTTCTCACTTACATATACAAACATGTAGATATACAATTTTGCTTACATAGTTCATTACCTTTGACATCTGTGGAGAAGGTTTCAAAAATCTATACACAAAAATAAAAAAATTGTGTTTCCTTCCTCTAATCAACTTGACATTCTAGATATGTAATCTATATAGTCATGTTTCATCTTGTCAAAACCTTTCTTGTCTAGTTTTCCTTGATTGGATTAGCTATACTAATGAGTGTGCAAAGTGCATGGGATGCCACTTCAACTAGGCTTTGGTCAGTATAGGAAAATTTATCATAGGATACCTTTACTACCAGACATTCCTCTAATTACCTCTACAAAATGATAAATTTAGGAGATAAATATTCTCTAAGAATAGAGAATCTCTTTATTACCTTCTCCTTATCAGACTCATTGCCTCTAATAGCATTGTGAATTATCTCCATCTATGTTCCAATATCTTCAATTCTTTCCTCTGGTTGATGTAATCTAATATTGAGTATTTGAAGCTCACTCATTTTTCCTTTGATCAGATTATCAAATTCTAATAGATTCTTGTATGACATTACTTATTGTGCATACAACTTCTTACCTTCATCTGTCCTCTTCCTTATCTCTTTAATGCACACATTTAATGCCTACAAAAATATTCTTGGCATTGTTACATATTGTGCCAAATAGTGATGCATCATGCATTTCCTATTATTTTACTAAAGCAATATTAGACAAGGTGATAAACTCTACATCAAAGGATCTTATACTACCTTTATCCTTCTTTTATAAGTCTAGTTTTGTAACAATGGACTATAATGTCTTCTACGGTCTATTTATAACTTATGCTAATGTTCTCTCCAAATTCTTCATAGACTTATTCTTCTCACGTAGATTGCTCAAAGAGTTCATTAGACCTTTTTGATCATTGTCATCTTAAGATATTGTAGGAAATATAGTAATTGTTGCTTCTACTGCTACTAGAATGAATAAGACTACTTTTAATTCTTTACTTTTCTTTTCATTTTCTTGTCTCTTGTTCTTCTTCTCTCCTTCTCTCATCATTTCTTCCTCAACTTTATTTTTCTCTAATCTCTCTTCTTCTTCTATGTTCAGCTTCTCATCTTGTATTCTTTTTATTTATTTCTTCTTCATTTCTCTTTTCTTCTCTCTTTCTTTCATATTCCTCTAACTTCTTCTTTGCAATAATATTTTCTTATTCATCATCCTCTTCATTCAAGTTAGAATAGGAAGTAATATTGCCAACAATGTTAGTCCCAAATCCTACCAAAGGATTCTCCTTTTCATCTATAGTTATGTGTAAACTATCCACTTGCATGGATTCAGTGCCAATAATGATATGGAGCTACAAAAGTTTTCTAGGTTTCCTCAACCTCTTCATTGTTAGTAGGAGTACTGGCCTCAACATATACATGACTTTTTATTTCAAGTTGTGCACTTTCCTTAGTGACTTTAGGCATGGAAGTCAAATAATCTACTATGGCTTATTTAGTTTCCTTCTTTACCTCTTCATAGTTGCCTCCCATAAGAAGAACTGATCTTCTTTTGTTCTTGAGCAAAGGCTCAATGCCTTTCATAATCTTTTTTATGTCCTCATTAATTCTAACTTCACACAATTTCTGAATCATATTCTCTCTTAGCTTGGTGTCTTCCTCTACTACATTTTCCTTACTATTTAATAATCTATTTATAGATCTTTCAGTATCTTATTTTGAATACTATCAAATCTCTTATTCCTCAAAATAATGTTTCTTACAATAGTACTCTCTAATTGTCTCCTATCCATTTTACTATGAAAAATATAATACTTTTTTAACTAAATAAAATTATCATTAGCTATAATCTACATATTTAGATTTTCAACATTAGGCTTCCATGCTTTCTTACCTATTGGTATCCTTCCTTCTCCAACTTCCTATTCCACTGGCTTTTCTTCAATCTCTTCATTAGATTCTTTATAATCACTATTTTTTTCTCTTTCTGGGTCCATAGGTGGTCTGCTTGGTCCTTTTCATGGGAGATGGTGTTCATTCCTTCTTAACTTTCACCAATATCTTAGATTTCCTTTACGCCAATATTGTTGTCACCTCAACATCAAAAAATTTCCTCTTTTGCTGACCAGATTGTACTTTGACTAGTTATACTTGCATAACTATTACATAAGGTGCAGTAGGTATTGATGAAGTAGATCCAACTACTGTCACATCCATAGATGGTGTTGCAATGGAAATAGGTGTGGCTACTAACAACTTAGATTTCCCATTGGCTTTCATCTCCATTGCAATGCCTTTGATTTCACTAAATTCTTCACTTGTCATGCCTGACTCCTCAAGAATGGATTTAATCTTGTTTTCTGCATTATTTCTTATCTCATTATTGTGAAGTTCATAATGAACTTCCTTTATCTTCTCTTCATAAGTACCTCATCTTTGACATCATTGTCTCTTTCAGACTGCATAAAATCTTTGTGTAGCCTTCAATGAGTTCTTCACTTATTTCATATTCCATGGGTTTAATAAACTTTACTTTATTTTTGAGTGCTTCCATACAAGTAGTGTCAGTCTCTACCATGAAACATATTACATCTTTTTACTTCTCCACCATAGCGAGAGGGATTCTATATATTTTCTTCATCTCATATTAGAAGCTCTTCATCATCCTATCAATATCTCTTTCTCTAACATCTTCAAGTCTTTCTATATAGCATTGTGTGACCATCTTCATAGAACACTCATTACTATCCCAATTTTTCATATGGGGAAACTTATTAGTTTCATAGAAAAATAAATGTTCCAATAAAGATTATAATCTAAAAATTGCATTCTTGGATTTCTTCAACTTCGCAATGTTATCCAACAACTACACTTTGATAATTTTACACATGTTTACTTTCTTCTTCTCAACTATCATTACATAAGTTGCATGTAAGAATCCTATTGGCACTAAGTTTTCTCTAGAACTATGATTTATTTATATCCAACATTTTTTTCAACACTCTAACTCCTTTTTCCTGGATCGAGTTAACTATCATGTTCCTTCTATAAAACTTAGTCATCATGTTTGTCTCAATGGTCTTCCTTACATTCTTGTCATTTATTGGATTACAACCTTCATTTCTTAAACATATAATATTATGAATTAGGTCATTATAAATTACAATAGGTACATCACCTATACAAAACATTTCTTCATGAACTCTTCTAAGAATAATTTTACTCCACTCATGATTATCAAATTCTATGTAAAACATATACTTAATTAGGTTTAGTTCATTAAGGTATGCATACTCATATTTTAGGGTTAAGTCTCCATTACACATAACTCATAAATCCTTCTGAATATCTTCATCTCCAAAACTCTCAAATTTACAATAAGTGTAGCTTATAATGTATCTTACATGAAGTACATTTGGTAGGATTTGAGAAAATGCTCCTAGAACAGATCATCAATAAGAGAAACAAATAGGTGCTTCTTGAATTTGTACTTAGGTCTCTCACTTACATCCTAGAATAGTTGGCTTTCCATACTACTAGCTATTGATACTAGAAAATTCCAACATAAAGATTCATAAAATACCTTTAATATTGCATATCAGGGATTCTGCAACTTTGCACTTGAATGCATCACTTTGCACTTAAATTTGTTGTCAAATCACTCATGAATTTTCTCCAAACTCTTTTGCATGATCAAATTGTACTAAATATCTTCATCCTAATCCTTAAAACATTTCAATTTTAACTTTTCATTAAATGTGCATCTACTTCATCTTCAAAAGCTTTCACTAATTACTAGTAAACTCATTTTCTTTTTGATGACTTATTGTATTCATCAAAACTCAACCATAGCTTCCTCTCTATGTCGAAAACCTTCTACTAACTACAAAACTTCTAATTTGCATGCTATCATCAATTTGGATTAATTGACACTTTTCCCAAATTGGAAATGCCTAGTTTAAATAAGACGAGTCACAAAAAATTGTTGATTTCAATCTTCCATCGGGTGCATCAAAATACTACTATTCCAAAATTGTATGAGAATTTTATGGATTAATAGCTTTCACAAATGCTTCATTGAGTTCATCAACATGTTGTTTAAATGCTTCCTTCTGAGTATTTTTTTTGCCATTATCATTTCTTCTATCATTTTTGTTATTATTCCTTCTATAATAAGGATTCTTGTTGAAGTTCCTTCTGTCCATTCTGCAAAATCTTTTTGTGTGTCAAAAGTTATTGTATAATTGATATACAAGTGAATACTTTCTTTGATTGGTTCCATTCTGACTTTTAGGTGCTCTAAAGTTTCTTGCATTATGTCCAAGATTGTTACACTTGTAACATACAAATTGTTCCCTTTCACCATTAGATTTATCTCCATCATTGGATCTTCTTTGTGATCTTCCTCTCTCATCACGTACAGGGTGAGTATTTCTAAACATTCTACTATTCCCATTATTACTATCAAACTTAGGTTTCTTACAATCTACTACTTTATGTACATAACCATGGCAATTATAACAATAGAAATTATTAATAGGTTTTAAAAAACTTACCTTTGCAATCTGATACAAGTATGAGAATATGTTTTTGTTGGAAATGATTGAAATGATCATAAGTAAAGTTGTTGGAATAATATATGGAACTGGTAAAGAATGTCCTCAATCATTGTTTTTTCATTGATGTCAAACTTACTACTTGCAGGAATGACAATTGCTTTAGTGATCCAAATACTATCAATTAGTTGATTGTCAAGGAGGAGACAATCAATAAGTTGTAACCAGAACACCTAGAGAAAGGTTGAAGTTATGATGTTGTAATGAAGTACAAAGGATCAGCTAAGCCAATGATGAAAAAGTGTATTTGATGACATACTATAAGATACAAAGAATGGGCACACTAGAACATATCAAAGATTTAATGCTTTAGCTAAATCTTTTGTAAATCTCAACTAAGTTCAGATGCCGAGTAAACTTCAGATGTTGAGCAAGTTCAGATGCCAAGTAAACTTTAGATGCTGAGCAAGTTCAGATGATGAGCAAGATCAAATTCCAAGTAAACTTCAAATGCCAAGCAAGTTCAGATGTCGAGTGACACAGAGTTAACCAAGTACCAAGCAAAACCAAGAGCTGAGCAAAATCAAGTATCGAGCAGAACTAAGTCCTGAGCAGGTATAGGTGTCGAGTAACACAGATGTGTCGAGCACTAGTAACTCAATAATGCCGAGTTGCTGCATTATTTTGGAAATCAAAGACTCGTCAGATCTAAGCCAACAAGGTTGTTACCTAGAAATTTGTAAATTAAAAGGAATATAAGAATGATGAGCTGGTGGCACAGAACACCATGTAGAACTTTTTTAAGGATATAATTGGCGAAGTTTCTAGAAGAGAACAAGATATGGGGTAGATACATTGTATTCTACCTAATCCATTTTTGAAACCCTAAAATTGGAGAGGGAGAATTGAGTGGCAAAAACAAATCAATTTTCTATTTAAGAAGACACAAGTTAAAAGAAAGAGAGAGAGAGGTGGTCAAGCATAAAAGTATGAAGTACTAAAGAAGGTACTAAGGAGAAGAAAACATAGGAACTTTGTTTGGATAGACGAGCACAAGGATGAATGCATTGGCAGAATGAGTAAGAAGACTCAAGGAGACGAAGCTTGAGAGGAAGACAAGTAGACAGAGCTAAAGTGATTGAAGCCAAGCATAAGGATTGAACTGAGAGTGTGATCTAAAATATGCAAAGTATGTTGTAAGTTATATCAGATCAAAATACCATTATCGTTACTTTCTAGCAATTGTAACAGTAAGTTTAAATCCTATGGACTTAGGTTGGTTTAATAGCCATAAGATAAATCCTTTAACAAGGTGACACTCCAAGAGAATGTTCTAAAGACCTTTAACTAGGCTCATTCCTAATAGTTTAGTGAAATCCTCTAACAGGGTCACATTTAACAGTGTGTTGTAAGCCTTTAACAGGGCAGGCCTTTAATAGGGCATCACTTCAGAAGAGTGAGAATCAAGTAGCATGTTACTGGTGGTTTTTCCCAAATTGGGTTTCCACATAAATCATTGTGTTATGTGTTGATCTTTGCATGTTTTATCTTTGCATGCTGATTTACTGTAACTTACTTATATGATTGATTAAAGTTTGGATGAATGTAAAGTGTATGGATTTATTAAAGGTAGTAAAAAGGTATTAATAGGGCATTTGGACCTTGAATAACTAATTCACCCCCCCTCTCAATTATTCTAAAGAATTCTAACAATTGCTATCAGAGCTTGACTGCTAATTCAGTTTAAAGGGACTATAAGCAGAAATGATCAAAATGTCAAAAAGAGAAGTTCCCAAGCTCAACAAAGACAACTTTGTTGCATGGAAAAGTTTGATGAAGTTACATCTTGGATCCATAGGAGATTATGCCCAAAATTCTATTGTCACTGAACATGTAGATGTAACAGGTGCTCCTACTGCAGAAGACATGAAAAACAAGCAAGAACACAATTAGACAATGCTAGAAATTGCGTTTGCACTCAGCTATGTTGAATTCGATGATATCAAAGGATGTGACACTGCATTCAAAATGTGGAAAGGCCTATCAAACATCTATGGAGGAGATAAGAATGTACAAAGAGCAAAAAGAAAAAGTCTCAGAGGAAAGTTTGATGCCATGAAAATGGAAGAAAATGAGAATGCTGCTCAGTATGGTGCAAGAATAAAGGAAGTGGTAAGTGCAATAAGATGCTTGAGTGGTCAACTGGATGAAGATATTGTTAATAGTAAGTTCTTAAGAACCTTGCTCCCTATCTATGCTATTATAGTATCAGCAATACAAGAGCTAAGATGTATACTAGGAAACAATCTAAGTTTTGAAGGTATAATAGGTAGACTCATGGATTTGAGTTATCTAACTTTGACAACTACAGACCTAAAAATGTTGAATCTTCTTTTAAGGCCAAGTTATCACTAAAAGATGTTGAACAGGTGAAATCAAAGAAAGGAAGAAAAATGATGTATCCAGTGACAACAGCATTGATGAGGAATATGTGGAACAACTGGAAGCATTGCTCGCTAGAGATTTCATAAGGGCAAAGGAAAATTCAAAGGTAAGATGCCTATCATTTGTTTCAATTGCAATAAAGTAGGTCATATTGCCACAAGGTGTCTACAGAAAAAGGATTCCAAGGAAGGAAACAAATACAAGTACAAAAGAGATGATGACAAGAGAGATTATAAAGAAAAAGGTAAGAAGTGCTATATTGTTGAAGAAAATTCTAATGACAATGATGATGAAGTTGTTTATGTAGCCATGAAGGACCAATCTGATGAAGAAGACCCCACAGCACTAGTAACATGTATAAACAAGAATAACAGATGGATCATAGATAGTGGATGCTCACATCACATGACAAGAGACAAAAGTAAGTTTGTTAACTTTACTCAGTATGATGGAAATAGTGTTAGATTTTGTAATGATGCTCCATGTCAAATCAAAGGAAAAGGTTCCATTAAGCTCACAAAACAAATTTCATGTGACAATGCATACTATGTTGAAGGATTAAACTACAATTTACTAAGTGTCTCACACTTAGGCAATATAGGTTGCAAAGTGGAATTTGGAAACAAAACTGCAAAAATCTATGATACTAATGGTAAACTGATAGGAAAAAGAGATCAAACAAAGAGTAATTTGTTTTACCTTGATATGGATGATGTTTCTTGCCTATTTGCAAAATTTGATGATGAATGGTTATGGCATAGAAGATTATGTCAAGTTTGACAATCTAGTCAACATCAGTAAAATGAAGAAAGTTAGAGGTTTTCCAAAATTGAAGAAGCCTGATAACATCATGTGCAAACAATGTCAGCTAGGAAAGATGACAAAGTCAAGTTTCAAAAGCAAAAACTATACATCTAAAGAGATACTTGAGTTAGTTCACACTAACTTATGTGGTCCAATGGAAATACAAAGCTATAGAGGAGATAAATACATAATGCTATTTGTTGATGACTATTATGTTTTTCAAACAAAAATCTGAAGCCTTTCAAATGTTTAAGTGGTATGTGGCTAGAGTTGAAAAGGAAACTGGAAAAAGCTTGAAATGCCTAAGATCAGATAGAGGTGGTGAATTTACATCAAATGAATTCAAGATATTTTGTAATGATAAAGGAATCAAAAGACAAACGTCAGCTCCTAGAACTCCACCAAAGAATGGAATTTCTGAAAGAAGAAATAGATATGTGATTGACTGTGCCAGAACATTAATGATGGAAAAGACTATTGCTCTAAAATACTGGAGAGAAGCAGTAAGTGTAGCTATTCATACACTGAACCGAGTACAAGTCAAGAAAGGTACAAATACAACACCTTTTGAATTATGGTATGGTTACTCACCCAATGTAAAACATTTCAAAGTGTTTGGTTGTAAATGCTTTATCCTTAATGATGCTAGAAATGGAAAATTTGATGCAAAAAGTGATGAAGGTATATTTCTTGGTTACTCCACTAGAAGTAAGGCATATAAGTGTTTGAATATCAACACTAACAAAATTGTGGAAAGTGCGAATGTAAATTTTGATGAGCACACAGAAGTCCAAGCTGAAGTACCAAAGAAAATGGAAGAGTACAGAACCTTTGTGTATTCTTATGAAGGAATGACTATTAATGAGGATGATGTCAATCAAATTGAAACTCAACAACAAACTTCAGTCTCAACCGAGTCTCAACCAGTGAATGTCGAGTTGCATTCATAAGCCGAGTTATAGAATGAAGGAAATGGACAATCTGACTCTGAAGACAGTACACATAATGAAGAAAAACCTAAAAATGAAGTGCATAGTGATTCTAAATCTGAAAGATCAAATATGGAAACAAGGACAGAACCAAGATTATCCAAATATGTAAAAAGACATCACCCTGCTGAATAGATAATTGGTGACAAAGATGCAAGACCAATGACAAGGAATAGACTAAGACAAGAATCATGTCTGATCAGCAAATCTAAACCCAAGATAGTATATGGTGCATTACAAGATGATGACTGGTATAAAGCTATGGAAGGAGAAATTGATCAAATAAGTAAAAATAAAACCTAGAGTTTGTCTCCCAGACCAACTGACAAGAATGTGATTGGCACCAAATGGGTATTCAAAAACAAACTAGATGAGAATGGTAAGATTACCAAAAAAAGGGCTAGACTAGTATGCAAGGGTTATGCTCAAGAAGAAGGAATAGACTATGGGGAAACATTTGTTGTTGTTGCCAGAATGGAAGGAGTAAGAACTTTACTTGCATATGCTTCCTACAAAGATTTTAAAGTCTATCAGATGGATGTAAAATTTGCCTTCTTAAATGGTATACTAGAAGAAGAAGTCTACATTGAAAAACCAAAAGGATTTGTTGATGAAAACAATAGGGATATGATGTGTAAGCTACATAAAGCACTCTATGGTTTGAAACAAGCACCAAGAGCATGGTATGAGAGACTTCATAGGTATCTAGTGCAAATTGGATTTGAAAGAACTGATGACAAAGGCAACATGTACATCAAAGCAGAAGAAGGTAAAGACATTATTGTATCTGAAATCTTTGTGGATGACATAGTGTTTGGTAGTAAGGAAGTACTTTGTAAAAGCTTTGTTGACAAAATGAAACATGAATTTGAGATGTCTATGTTTGGAGAAATCAAATTTTTTCTTGGATTGCAAGTACATCAACTCAAACATGGAATATTTTTTACACAATCAAAATACATCAAAGAAATTCTTAAAATATTTAGATTGGAGGAATCCAAATGAGTCAGCACACCAATGGCAACGGGAAATAAGCTGTCCAAAAATGATGAGTCGGCTGAAGTCAATCAAACAATGTACAGATCCATGACCAAAAAGCTACAATATGTTGTACATAGTAGACCAGACATAGCATTAGCAGTTGGAATAGTGGCTAGGTTCTCTGCTAATCCTAAAGAAAATCATCTCATAGCAGTGAAAAGAATAATGAGATATCTTAAAGGAATTGATGACTTTGGTCTATACTACAAAAAGAATAGAAAATTTGAGCTCAATGCATATATAGATGCAGACTGGGGAGGTAACATTGATGATAGAAAAAGCACAAGTGGAGGTGCATTATTTCTAGGTAAAAGGCTAGTCACTTGGACTAGCAAGAAATAAACATGTACATCCCAGTCCACTGCAGAATCAAAATATGTGGCTGTTGCAGTCAATTGCACAAACATTGTATGGCTCACATATCTATTGGAAGGAATGAAAGAAGAGGTAACAAAACCTTTGATATTGTATTGTGATAATACAAGTGCTATAAACACATCCAAAAATCCAGTGATGCATGCAAAAACCAAGCATATTGCAATCAAGTATCATTATGTCAGAGAATTGGTAGAAGAAAAACAAGTAAAGTTGGAATACATTCACACAAAGGAACAAACTACAAATATCTTCACCAAACTATTGCCCAAGGATTCCTATGAATATCTAAGAGGAAAGTTGGGGGTAATACCCCTAACTCAAGTATTTTAAGGCAACAAGGAATCTTCTCTACATCAACAGGAATACATCATTGAAATATTAACAGGTTGATGCAAGGATGACAGTAGGAGCAGTAACTCCAAATCAGTCACAAGCATGGTGACAGAGGGAAAAAATCAACAAAAAGTCAAAGATTATATTTTTCATGATAAAGATGCTACATCTTTGGCATTTATGTCAAAGAGGGAGAAGTATACAAAAAACTGATCAATACAAAGAAAGAGGGAGATATGTATGAAAGAGGGAGATATGTGAGATCAGTAGCAAGACAACGTATACAATCTTGGTGGTAACTAAGTTGATTAATTGATCAGTTTGGTTTGCCGTCAATGCCAAAGAGGGAGATTATTTGAAATGATTGAAATGATCATAAGTAAAGTTGTTGGAATAATATATGGAACTAGTAAAGAATGTCCTCAATCATTGTTTTGTCATTGATGTCAAACTTGCTACTTGCAGGAATGAAAATTGCTTTAGTGATCCAAATGCTATCAATTAGTTGATTGTCAAAGAGGAGACAATCAATAAGATGTAACCAGAACACCTAGAGAAAGGTTGAAGTTATGATGTTGTAATGAAGTAAAAGGATCAACTAAGCCATTGATGAAAAAGTGTATTTGATGATATACTATAAGATACAAAGAATGGGCACACTAGAACATATCAAAGATTTAAGGCTTTAACTAAGTCTTTTGTAAAGCTCAAGTAAGTTCAGATGCTGAGTAAACTTTAGATGTCGAGAAATTTCAGATGTCGAGTAAACTTCAGATGCTGAGCAAGATCAGATGTCGAGTAAACTTCAGATGTTGAGCAAGTTCAGATGTCGAGTGACACAGAGTTAACCAAGTGCCGAGCAGGACCAAGTGCCGAGCAGAATCAAGTACCAAGCAGAACCAAGTGCCAAGCAGGTATAGGTGCCCAGCAGAATCAAGTATCGAGTAGAACCAAGTGTCAAACAGGTATAGGTGCCAAGTAACATAGAGGTGCCGAGCACCAGTAACTCAATAATGTCGAGTTGCTGCATTATTTTGGAAATCAAAGATTCGTCAGATCTAAGCCAACAAGGTTGTTATCTAGAAATTTGTAAATTAAAAGGAAGATAAGAATGATGAGTTGGTGGCACAGAACACCATGTAGAACATATTTAAGGATATAATTGGCAAAGTTTCTAGAAGAGAACAAGATATGGGGTAGATACATTTTATTCTACCTAATCCATTTTTGAAACCCTAAAATGCGAGAGGGAGAATTGAGCAGCAAAAACAAATGAATTTTCTATTTAAGAAGACACAAGTTAAAAGAAAGAGAGAGAGAGAGGTGGTCAAGCATAAAAGTATGAAGTACTGAAGAAGGTGCTAAGGAGAAGAAAACACAAGAACTCTATTTGGATAGATGACCACAAGGATGAATGCATTGGCAAAATGAGTAAGAAGACTCAAGGAGATGAAGCTTGAGAGGAAGACAAGAAAACAGAGCTGAAGTGATTGAAGCCAAGCATAAGGATTGAACTCAGAGTGTGATCTAAAATCTGCAAAGTATGTTGTAAGTTATATTAGATCAAAAGACCATTATCATTACTTTCTAGCAATTGTAACAGTAAGTTTAAATCCTATGGACTTAGGTTGGTTTAATAGCCATAAGATAAATCTTTTAACAGGGTGACATTCTAGGATAATGTTCTAAAGACCTTTAACCAGGCCCATTCCTAAGAGTTTGGTGAAATCCTCTAACAGGGTCACATTTAACAGTGTGTTGTAAGCCTTTAACAAGGTAGGCCTTTAATAGGCCATCACTTCAGAAGAGTTAGAATCAAGTAGCATGTTACTGGTGGTTTTTCTCAAATTGGGTTTCCACGTAAATCATTGTGTCATGTGTTGATTTTTGCATGTTTTATCTTTGCATGTTGATTTACTGTAACTTGCTTATATGATTGATTTAAGTTTGGATGAATGAAAAGTGTATGGATTTATTAAAGGTAGTAAAAAGGTATTAATAGGGCATTTGGACCTTGAATAACTGATTCACCCCCCCTCTTAGTTATTCTAAATAATTCTAACAGTTTTAATCATTGTTTTGTCACTGATGTCAAACCTATTACTTGTTGGTAGGATAAATTCATAGATGATTTGAGTACTATCATTTATTTGGTTGATGAGGAGGATTTGATTGAATGAGATAATAAAAGTACCTAGAGAAAATGTTGCTCATTATGGTATGTAAAAGGGAGTACAAAGATCAGTTAAGACAGTGATGATATAGTGCATTGGTTATTTACTTATGGTTCCAAAGGTTGGATACATTGACAAAGTCTAGAATAACAAGTAATAAGAATTAAGTCTACCAAGATTGACCAAGTGGATAGTAGGTGCTAGGAAAAGTTAGTACAAATCAAGCAAAAAATTAGTTGGAGTTGAGCAAAGTCAAATTTTAGTGTATGATGAGTGATAGAGTGTAAGCTAAGTAAATTTGAGTTGATGCTAAGCACCAGTAAACTTTAGTGTTTTCCAAGTGATCTAGTTGATGACGAGTGAAAGAATAGTATGGAAGCTGAACGATAGCATATCGATGTTGAGCGTTAGTATTCATGTTAAATTATGGATTTGATGAATCTAAGCCCACTATTTTGTTTTCTTGAATTTTGTGAACTGTCTGGAAGATAAATATGATGAGTTGGTGGCATAGGATTTATGGTAAACTATTTTGAGGTCAATTCAAAGAGGATTGAAGGAGAAGTTTCTAGAAGGGAATAAAATGAAAAGGTGGGTAGATTCATTGAATCCTACCTAACCCTAAAATGGAAGATACAAGAAGAACCATAAAAGATCTTAATTTTCTATTTATGGAAATGGTTGGTTAGAAGCAAGGTTGATCAATGTTGGAGAACATAAGTTAGACAAGAAGTCTAAGGTATTGCTTCATTTAGAGACCAAATAGAAGAGACTAGTATTAGAAAGCAAAGCAAGAAGGCTTAAGAGTATGAATACTTGAAGGGTAATCAAGCTATTAGAGTCGAAGTGCGTGAAAGCCAAGAAAAATGGAGGACAAAAACAAAGATTTTTAATCTGCAAGTGTGTTTTAAGTTGTTATCAGATCAAGCCTTAATGTTACTTGCTAATCATTGTACCAATCTAGGGTAAATCCTTTGGATTAAGGTTGACCTAATAGTCATTTATAAATCCTTTAACTAGATGACATTCCAAGTAAATGATGTAAAGTCTTCTAACAAAGCTCACTCCTAACAAGGTGACTGAAATCCTCTAACCAGGTCATATTTAACAGTGTGTATTGTAACCTTTAATAGGGTTGGCCTTTCATAGGGCATCACTTTAGAAGAGTGAGAATGAGTATCATGTTAATGGTGGTTTTTCCCAAATTGGGTTTCCACATAAAATCATTGTGTCAAATGTGTTATTGAATCTATTATGTTTTATTCTTATTTTTGTACAAAGTTGATTTGATAGTAACCTATAGGTTTAAGTGATTATATTATCTAATGGATGCATGCATGATGAATATGTTTTATGGATATGGGTTCACTAAGCTATGAAAATTTTTACTTGTACATTTGGACCTTGGATAAATAATTCACTCTCCCATCTCCCCCTCTCAGTTATTCTAAATAATTTCAACACTATAGTGCATATGAAACATCTACCTCTGAATTCATGTCTAACTTCCTTAGATGATTCAACTTGCTTAGGTTCATCAACTTGCTCTATTTTCTTTGTCATGTTTCGCAGACAAATCAACTAGTTCAATTTTTGTAGATACTTCTATAGTTATGGTTAATTCAATCTTACTAAGATTAATTTCTTTATGGAACTCAACAGCTAGATCTAGTTCTTTTCAAATTTCAAATTTCTTGGCTGATTTCTCTCTAATAAAATATCCAAGGCCTATCTTATCATTAGAGGGTCTCTATTAAAATATTTTCTCATCAATTTTCTCACTGTTGGTATAAAGCTTCTCTAACTATTGTTTATCTTGTGTCAATTCTCCTTTCATAATAGTGTTGTACTTTTCTAACTCAACATGTTCGATCTTAATAGAGTCTAATTGAGATGTTATTTGATTTAATTGGGATCTAATGTATACATTCTTAGCTTTTAGATCAAGTTTTGTTTTGCTATCATTTTTCTTAAGACTTAATTTAATTTCAAAAAAATTCAACTCATGCTTCAAGATCTCATTTTCTTTCTTGAGAATTCCTACTTCATCATATTAACTAATTTTTTCACTTGATTCCATTTTCAATTTTACATCATCAATCTTGTCTTTTAGTTTTTTAATGTAAACTTTTGTATCCTTGTACTTATCTTTTGGTTTATCTCTTTCTTTAGTAAGAAGATCAATTTTCTCAAGAGGCTCTTCAAGATTTGTCTTCAACTATTACATATCCTTAGAGATCTTACTCAAGATATTAATCATCTTTCGAGTAACTAGGCTTTGATACCAACTGTTAGAAATAGATAATATTGAGAGGAGGGGGGTTAATTATTATTCTACATAATTTTTCCCACAACTAGATATATGTAATGACTTTATAACTTGAACATGAAAGTAAACCAAGAATATTGAATAGGGTGTCTACAGGATCATGTTGTGGAAAAAAGCGGTGATCTAAAAAATATGTAGTTCTAAACTACCTCAAAGCATTTCAAAATCTATTCTAACCTTTTTTCCACCCATCCAAATACCAAACCAAAATATTTATACTTTTTTAATGCCTAGTATTTCTTTGAATAAAACCCTACATGGTTAGCTTTAAAAATGTCCCGAAAATATGTTTTTGGCCTATTTTTTTACTTCAAACATGTGTCTGGTGACTTTTTTCACTCAAATTTGATGAAATGAATTTTTTTTCTTAAGAATGTTGTTATCTTTCCATAAATGTAATTTCTATAACACTATGAGATTAGTAAGTAATTGTTATTCATTTTATAATGGATTTAAGCATAAAGTGTTGATTGACACATTGATTTAAAAACAAATAAAACTTTCAAGTGGTAAAACATTTCTGAAATGCAAAAGATGTGTGACATTATATACTTCTTCTACTATAAGGGAAATAAGAGAAAATTTAAATTTTGTAAATTTTTGAATTAGTTAAGAAGGTTAGACATGAGAGTTTTTTAATTATGAAAATACTGTAGGAGAAAATTTATAATTAATGATTTATTTGGAATAAAAATATCCAAAAATATGTGTCACATCCATGCATGAGTCTAATTATTATATATAGAATATTCTTTAAAAATATTATCATTTTATTTTGATTAAGGTGGTCAAACATATGCCTACTTATTTTTGCCTTGAAATTTTTGTACTATTGCATTAAAATTAAAAAATTTGATCAATCAATTTTTTTCTTCTAATAAGGCCTAGTAGTTCATAAACTAAATTCAATTTTGTATAGATTATTTTGTTTAAAAAAATTGATTGATAGTCCATAACAAGTTTAAAATTGTAGGTCAAGTTGACATAACCCTAATTTGTTGATTTTTCATTACCACTTAAGGGCAGAGTTTGGTTGACCATGATCCTACACATACCCAATAGTAAATATAAAAATACAAATAGAGAACTCATAGCACCATTATTTTTTAACTAGGAAAACCTTGACCAAGGGAAAATCCCAATGGAGATTATACCCACAAGATGATCTACTAAACAAAAGAATTGTGATAAGGATATTGCCCCTGTTAAGAGTCTATGAAGTACATATAGTGTCTTGAGTCCTTGTTAGAGGACTAGGCCCTATTAAAAGCCTCAAACCTATTAGGATTTGCTTCAAGACTATTAGAAGTTGCTTCAATCATGTTAGGAGTAAGTAGTGTAACTACAATGAATGCAAGAAGAGCCCACTACCTTAACATGCAATATACAATTAAGTTTCTTCATTTGAGAATATATATGCATACAATACTATCATATTGTTGTATCTAGAACTTTTCCTGATCATACATCATATTTTGCATCATACACAACTCAAATATCACTTAAGCTTTCTTCACTAAGCTTCACATCACATTCATACTTCACATTATCTGTGCAAGATATGATCTTTACTTATATCTAACAAATTAACAAAACTCTGCTTAGTCATCCTTGATGCTTTCACAGGCTTGACCAATTATAAAATAACTTTGGTTAAACATCTAAGATGTTGGTGCAACATGATCAAGTAATTATTTTGTTTACAAAATAATTCCTTAAGCTGTACACTTGAATTTACTGATGTGTTATGTTATGCCTTGTTAATTACCTATGTTGATAATACTTATGTAACTTACACCATACTATCCATATGGATCTACACATTGACATAGGTCATCATGACACTGTCATCTATCACTCCTCAACTATGCATGAGCTAACTCAAAGTCTATCATCTATACATGCCATATCTATCTCCATATTTCTAAAAAATGTCTAACATAGACAATTTTCTAGTTCTAATTAGATTATGAAATACTAAAATGGATATGTTTCCATAAATGAAAAAACTCATATATCTACCTAGCCATATTGCCAACACATAGAACATGATAATCAAGGGGACACATACAATGACACTAAGACATTGGTTGAGGCTAAGGAGAAGTAGGTATAAGAGACTGAACAAAAGGATACCATCAATATTAAAGATGTCTCAAGAGATGAACCATAGGACATAGGTTTACCAACTAAGAAAAAACATATGGATGATGCACCCATTTAAATTCCAACACCTAACATGTTGGTCACTCAAAAAATCTTTTTATTGTGCAAATCATTGAATGTCTAAGTATTTGAGAAAAAGATATGGATCAATACATAATTGTGAATATCATAGAAACATCTATAGTTACTATTTATTGAAATGCTCTCTTACACAAAAATAAATTTCTACTATATGTCGAGGAATAGAGTGTACTCACTATCAAAGAGAAAAGAGATGAAGAGCTTATTAAAGCATAATAAATCGAGAAAGGTAATACTTATGGTAACACATAAAATATAGAGAGACAAAACTCTCTAGTAGAGAAATATACTACAGGTGTAACAATATGCTAAGTCTTGGGAGCTCTTGTCAAGGGAACAAAGGAGATAGTGCCATCTAGTGCAATACAAACTAAGGAGAAGAGCCAGGATCTTAAGGTGATAGAGGTTTCTCAAGTAATAATTTAGACACTGAGTGTAGATCTTCATACATAGTCTAGAGCTCAAAAAAGTGTTACACCTAGGTGTTAGGTGATTACAACTCAATAGGAGCTGACTTCAACAAATATTGATGGTACTCGATCTCACAAGCTCAATAGACTGAGTGTAGAAGTCTTGTCATGCACTTTATAGATAGTGTTGTTGAGTAGTAGTACTATAGAATCTAGGAAGAAAAACATGTTGAAAAGGAAAAAAAATCACTTGGGAAGCCAATGTCACTTGATGAAGTTATACTTATCCCAAGGTATGGCACTAATAGCTTAACCTATGAGAAAATTTAAACCTTGTAGGAATTGTTAGCAAGAAAGACCAAGTCGGAAGAATTAAGAAGGGAGCATCAGCAGAAACAAGTACCTCAAGAGATTAAGGATTTCTTTGTTGATTCTTATGATATTAAAGGTATTGATGAGAAAGCTCCTATTTTGGAACATTTAGTTCATATTATTGAAAAAGTGAATGATGATTATATTGATGCCAATAAAAAGTTATTACAATGGTGTGAGGAGAAAGTCCTGCAGAAAGTGTCAACTGAAGTTGCCATAATGCAAGTTGAACTTTCTAACCTTGTAAATAATATAGATGAAGTTGTAAAGAATATTATTTTCTTGTACAAAAAGTTATATAATTTTAAATTTTTTACAAATAACATTCAAGAGCTTATTGATAGGAAGCAACTAGATTTGAAATCAACTAGACATTCTTTGAACATGGATGCAAGCTCAAGCTCAAATCATTATAATAGATTGAAATTTTCTCTAGGTAGATTAGCTGAGATGGTGGCTAATCATGGATGAATAAGGGCTGCAGTTATCTATATTTAGACAATGTTTATACTTCAATTATAGTTCAAGAAGAGAGAATTGGCATTGGCAAACGAATTAGTGCAAAGAGATCCTAGTCTCTTTAATGCTAATAGTTTGGTTGATTTAGTTGTTCAACTAGAAATCAATATTCAAGTTCTAGAACCTATTAGAACAAGTTGGGATAATGCATTAGCCATGATTATATATATTTACAAACCATTTTTGGACAAATATGTGTTGACCCTGTCGCCCCAAAAGACTTGAGTGACAAAAATAAGGGGAAATGATGATCAAAGGAAACAAACTTAAAATGGGTATGATTAGTAAGGTATGAATACTAGAAATCAAAAAAATTTGATCATACAATGTAATTATTGTCATATTGAAAATTGTTTAATGTATACTCATTTTTAAGTTAGAGTATTTCATAAGTTTTGTATATCTATTGTGTATATTGAATTCTTTATGAAGATTGAGTCCTATTCTAAGTGGAAGTACTATCATTTTTTTTTGGATGTAATGTTAGATCATGACAAAGTGTTTTTTCCACTAACGTCAAAGGGGGGGATTTTTTATCCCAAAGTCTTGTTGTTTACTAGTATCAAACACTTAGTCATTCATATGGGAAAGTTGGTGGGTCATCACTGTGGCTGAGCCATTGTATGAAGTTCAAGCATTGTATATAGGACTTGTTCATATTTCAGTTGAAGTTGAGTTCTATAATTAGTACTAAGAAAGTATATGGTCATCAAGTGTATAGGAAATATATATAAAATAAGCTATTCAAATTCAGTTCATGTTGAGTCATACAATATGAGGCAAAAAGATACAAATAGAGGGACTATTAGAAATCCTTTAGAATACCCCTATGAGCATCACCTAGATCCAATGAGTGCTAAGTGTTCCATTTATTCTCATGAGAGATGGATTCATGTTGAATCACTACTCATGAAACATGGGTCATCGAGTTTGACTCAAAAATCACACAGTTAAATCCTGATATTCACATCACAATTTGACTAGCTGTGGAAATCATCTCCTACTTATCAATTGATGAGCTTAAGGGGCTTTCTAATGAATGGTTCATAAGGCACAACACTTGGTGAAGGTTTTTCAAATGGGGTTGCAAGCTTTGGGTTTAACTGTGGAGGAAACTCTGTAGTTAAGCGCGCTCAGGCTGGAGTAGTACTAGGATGGGTGACCTTCCGGGAAGTCCCGGTGCTTCACCCCTGTGAGCATCACCTAGATCCAATGAGTGCTAAGTGTTCCATTTATTCTCATGAGAGATGGATTCATGTTGAATCACTACTCATGAAACATGGGTCATCGAGTTTGACTCAAAAATCACACAGTTAAATCCTGATATTCACATCACAATTTGACTAGCTGTGGAAATCATCTCCTACTTATCAATTGATGAGCTTAAGGGGCTTTCTAATGAATGGTTCATAAGGCACAACACTTGGTGAAGGTTTTGCAAATGGGGTTGCAAGCTTTGGGTTTAACTATGGAGGAAACTCTGTAGTTAAGCGCGCTCAGGCTGGAGTAGTACTGGGATGGGTGACCTCCCGGGAAGTCCCGGTGCTTCACCCCTGTGAGCATCACCTAGATCCAATGAGTGCTAAGTGTTCCATTTATTCTCATGAGAGATGGATTCATGTTGAATCACTACTCATGAAACATGGGTCATCGAGTTTGACTCAAAAATCACACAGTTAAATCCTGATATTCACATCACGATTTGACTAGCTGTGGAAATCATCTCCTACTTATCAATTGATGAGCTTAAGGGGCTTTCTAATGAATGGTTCATAAGGCACAACACTTGGTGAAGGTTTTGCAAATGGGGTTGCAAGCTTTGGGTTTAACTGTGGAGGAAACTCTGTAGTTAAGCGCGCTCAGGCTGGAGTAGTACTGGGATGGGTGACCTCCCGGGAAGTCCCGGTGCTTCACCCCTGTGAGCATCACCTAGATCCAATGAGTGCTAAGTGTTCCATTTATTCTCATGAGAGATGGATTCATGTTGAATCACTACTCATGAAACATGGGTCATCGAGTTTGACTCAAAAATCACACAGTTAAATCCTGATATTCACATCACAATTTGACTAGCTGTGGAAATCATCTCCTACTTATCAATTGATGAGCTTAAGGGGCTTTCTAATGAATGGTTCATAAGGCACAACACTTGGTGAAGGTTTTGTAAATGGGGTTGCAAGCTTTGGGTTTAACTGTGGAGGAAACTCTGTAGTTAAGCGCGCTCAGGCTGGAGTAGTACTGGGATGGGTGACCTCCCGGGAAGTCCCGGTGCTTCACCCCTGTGAGCATCACCTAGATCCAATGAGTGCTAAGTGTTCCATTTATTCTCATGAGAGATGGATTCATGTTGAATCACTACTCATGAAACATGGGTCATCGAGTTTGACTCAAAAATCACACAGTTAAATCCTGATATTCACATCACAATTTGACTAGCTGTGGAAATCATCTCCTACTTATCAATATTATTTAAGATAATTATTACAAGTAAAGCATGACAGTTGTTTAAATAAATAGAATAAAAAATATTTTATACACTTACACATAGTTAAAAAAACAATATGTAATTTCTAAGTCTCAAAAGTGTGACACGTGGAATGCAATCCCCGAAGTCGCATTAATTTTTAAACACAAAAGTTGCAGTTCATTCAATCCATAGAGATGACAGCACATTCAAAATGGTTGGGAACCCACGATTATTTCAACAGTAAACAATTGGCAACGTTTACTTTTTAATTTTTTACAGTAACCATTTAACTCTTTTGTACCCCATCCAAATATAATCCATATCCTTATCGAGATGATATTTCCATATTCTTTGGAGAGAAGGTTAAAAATTTATATCTTAAGTTGAATATTATTTATCGCAGTATTTTCGGAGTAATCTTGGAAAATGAATATTTGAATGATTATGTATTTAAATCTTTTAAGATTATGATATAATGATGAAAATACTGAGAGTTTTTTAAAAATGAATGATATAAAAAATGTAACAGAATAATTATTTATATAAAAAATTACATTATCAAATTTAAGAAATTGTTAATTGAAAAGTATATAAAATATTATTTATTTATGAATCCATCAGGATAAAATCTTGTTGAGTACAACCCAATCAAGAAGCATCAATATCCAACTAAACATTTCAAAAGTTTATTTAGATGATGAAAAATTGAAGTCTTATATTGAATATTATCTACCACTCTAACTTGATAAATTTTAATAGTACCACCGAGGTTTGGAATTTGACGGTTGCCCTTGCCTCTCACATGGTTAAATTAGATAATTTAGGAGATCATTTTAAATTTGAATATTTTATAAATAAGAATAATAAATATTAATTAATATATATGCAAAATTATTAAGGAATAACTAAAAATTAGTAATTAGTAATAGATACAAAAATGTCAAATAAAATAATACATATATTATGCATATATATTATACATATTATAAAATCACATTTATGTATATTATTAAATAAAATACTAAGTTGAATATAACAAGTATTGACAGTTTATATAAATTTTAGCCTATCAATTCATATGGTTTTACAAATTTTCAGCCTATCATATACAGTTAAAAAGTGCAAAAACAACGAATCAAATTCCAGCTTGGTGCCACCTAAGCATCAATAACCTACCTAAATATTTTGAAGATTTTAAAAAGTGAGTGAAAAAAAATATTCCAAACAAACAATTAGACACTTAAAATATTGTTAAATTTTTAAAATTATTTATTAAAATTAACCACTATTGTAATCTTTTGACCTCTAATATACAAAATTATAGATACAAAAGAGAATATTTATATAAAGAAAAATATACATAGAATCTTCTCAAGTAAGAGATTCTATTTTTAAAGCTATCATATTTGAATTCATAAAAATGGGGCAGACTAATAATTGCTTTTTCAAAATGTTATTTCAATATATCAAATATTTATATTGAGATCTTTTTCTTAAAAAAAATTGGAAGAAAAGTGATTTTGTTTTTATAATTGTTAAGTTTCTAAACCAAAAATTTCAGCTATCTATTTAATTTAAACATTATTAAACTAGCTATATACATATTATATATTTATATAATATATATAGAGAAAGCCGCGAGATATCAAGGCTTTAATTTTTTAATTTAAGTATTTGTTTTGTGTAAATTAAAGCCTTGATATATCTAAACTTTCTCTATATATATTATATAAATATATAATATGTATATAGCTAGTAACATCCGCAAGGGATGTTAAAATAATAGGATTCTAATATAATTTATATAATATTATATTACTACATAAATTTTATAATATGAACTTGTATAATTATATTATGTGAAATACAAATTTTTGAATTTGATAAATAGGTTTAATTTAATGTAGGTTTGGGGTTGTAGTTGTTTAGTTTAATACTAAAAAATGTCAATGTTTCTTCATCCCAACTCTCTCTCTCTCTCTCTCTCTCTCTCTCTCTCTCTCTCTCTCTCTCTCACACACACACACACACACACACACACACACACAATAACTAATTAGCTCCCTACTCTCCCCATATTTTCCCCTTATTTATCGCCTTTATCTACCTCATTATATCTTATCTACCACCTATAATTACTCACTCTATCTCTTTATCGTTCACTCACTTTTTTTCTCGCTCCCTCTTTTCACCACATCTTCCTCAT
Organism: Cupressus sempervirens; assembly: GCA_028749045.1. Classification (NCBI taxonomy): domain Eukaryota; kingdom Viridiplantae; phylum Streptophyta; class Pinopsida; order Cupressales; family Cupressaceae; genus Cupressus; species Cupressus sempervirens. The sequence continues at coordinate 737,686,279 of CM053791.1, read as the reverse complement.
CTCTATTTTTTATACATACACATCTATATCCCCTAATTAATCTCTTTTATAGTCCTCCCCTCTCTCTCTTTCTCTCTCTAACACTTCTTCCTACTCTCAAGATATTTTCTTTTATTTACCTTGTTTATCTACAAAATTTCTCTTACCTTGTCCCCATTCTATCTTATCTACCTCTTCTCTAATAATTAATCAGATCCTTTCTCTCACCATATTTTCCCCTATTTTTCTTCTTTATTTACCTCATGTCTCTCATCTTGTCCCCATTATGTCTTATCTACCACCTATAGTCAATCAGTCAATCTCCTTACCTTCCATTCACTCTTTCTCTTTCTCCCTCCTATTACCATATCTTCCCCATCTATATCACTTATATGTACACATCTAAGAGATGTCCCTAATTCTCTCTCTCTCTCTCTCTCTCTCTCTCTCTCTCTCTCTCTCTCTCTCTCTCTCTCTCACACACACACACACACACACACACACACACACACACACACACACACACACACAATTTTTTCCATACTTACCTTATTTATCGACCTCATGTCTCTCACCTTGTCCCAATTCTATCTTATTTATGCCCTATAATTACTCACCATCTCTCCTTATCTTCCACTCACTCTTTCTCTTACTCCCTCTTTTCATATCCCTCTCCTAATAGATCACCCTCTCTGATCTTATATAATAATATTTTATGTATTGCTCAATATTGAACTTTTTTTTTTTATTACAATAATTAAAATTTACTTCGTATATGTATTTACATTTAATAATAATCTAGTTTAATGATTAAAATATTTTTTTTAAAATTATTTATCTAAATATATGATTCAATATATCCAATTGTTTTAATGTTATAGAGTAATTTTTTTGTAGATAATAGTGTGATTTAAAACTTTGATGAAAAAATTAGAATACAATCAACCCAAAAAATAGAAGAAAGAATAATAAATTTTTTAACATAATGAGGTTAAATCAATAAATAAATATTTTTATTTATAAAATTGATTCTAGATCTTATTATGTTAGCAAAAAATCATTTATAATAATAAAAAATGAATTATAACTTATAAAACACATATATTATAGAAAAGGGCTACAATTTGCAATTTAAAGGAATAAGGGAAAACATATTTATTGAAAAAACATATTGTGCTTAATAATATTAAATTCTATAGTAGTTTATATAATATGAATAAATTTTTTATGCATGAATAAGATCATATATTTTTATAAATAATAACTAATTTGGTCAATGTAAACACCTTATAAAATAATCACTGATGAGATAAGTATTGTGACCTTCATTTTCTTCATGATCAGCTTTGACCTCTTCTAAAACATTTGGAAAAATAGCTATTCTATTAAATGTCTCCCTTACTTTTTCTATAACATTTCTCATTCTTAGAATTTCATTATCCGAGATGAAATCAATTCCTGCTACTACATTTTCAAAATGAAAAAGCAATTTATAACAACTCTCAAAAGTAGATTTTTCACATTTATCAATAACAGTTTGAGGGGATCCATCAGAGTTCACTGAGCCCACTAGACTTGGCATAATGACTTCAGACTCATTGTCAGAGTGGTCCATTGTATTAATATTATATCCTGAAAAAAAGAAGATTATAAATTAAAATATATTACATGTAATTTATCATATATTGTTGCCTTAAAAAGTATAGATCATGTACATAGAAGATAACATAATTCGCAATAAATAAAAATTATTATAGTCATTTTTAATTTAAACAAAAATAAAACTCATCATACAGAAGTATAATACATCAATATTCTTAATCACTTCTTATACATTGTAGAGTGCATGTGGTCATCTAAAAGTCTAAAAATATCTCATAAAAAATCTAAAATCTTTAATAAATTGTAATTATCAAAATGTGTTAATAAAAAATGAGATATATTAAATAATCAGAAATGAATTATATATATATATATATATATATATATATATATATATATATATATATATATATATATATATTCTAATATGGGTTACAACAAAAGTAAAAGCAAATATGAATGACAATTTTTCCTATTTGAAATTGTTTGATTGAATATTGAAATCACCATGGAATTATTTTAATAGATAGGAAATTGAAATTAATTACAATAGTATCAAGAATCAATCATTTGAATCTGAATCACTAGAATCATTAAAGTGAATCATGTTTCTTTGAAGCAAGTCATGGGGATCAGGATCCAACACATCAAACCAGTATAGGTGCTCAAAGCTTCTTCATCTCATATATGAAGTACCATTATTTGAATGCCTCAGTATAAAAAATTCACAAATTGATTGCGTCCATGTAGTTATATTCTCTATTAGAATTTTTCTGGTTCTTTCATGAAATGGAAGATTCAAAAAGACCCCCTGAGGCCCCCATCTATCAACCACATGCCGATTCCAAGGTGTGTCATGCAATCTAGCAAATTGTATATGAAAAATTTGGCCATGATAGTGAAATTTTTGTAGACCTTGAGTACTAATTTGCGGACCTTGAAGCATTGTTTTCAACCAATGAGAACTATTTTCATCTGAATCTCTACAGTAAGGAGCTTGTTCCAGATAGATCTCTGCAGGAACAAAGTACAATTCGGTGGGATCACACTCCTCACAACAAACCAATTCTTCAGAAATAGGATCTCTATAGAAATGGTTGAAATTTTGAAGAGCTAGAGGATGAAATCTAAGAAAACCTACTTCCAAAATATTTCTTTTTGAAGATAAATATTTTTCTCTTTCTTCACTATGAATTCTTCTACGATCAACATACTCATAGAAATCATCAGTTCTAATTGTTCTTTTCCTGAACATTTTTTTTTTTTGAAATATTTGAAAGAGAGAAAACAAAAGAAAATGATTAGGTAAAAGAGAATGAAATCTAAATAAAATATGTATTAAAAACCTGAAAGAGTATTGTCAAGTGGAATAATTAAATAGAAATAATTCAAAATATGTTCTTTTAAAGAATATTATAATTTGCAATTTAATTGGTACCAATATCAAAGAATAATAGAATTTTTTTTCTAGTCCTTCCAAGAAAAAGAACACATATAAAATCTCAGTCAATGATCCATTTATATATTCATAGAAGAACTATTTACAAATGATTTTACAAATATAGACAGTGAACCATATTATATATTCATAAGGAGATTTTACAATGTGTTAATATAGCTAGATAGCAACAAATATAACATTGTCGTGGAATAATTAAACAAAAATAATTCAAAATATGTTCTTTTAAAAAACATTATAATTTGCAATTTAAATGGTATCAATATCAAAGAATGATAGAATATATTTTTTCCAATCCTTCCAAGAAAAGGAACACATATAACATCTGAGTAAATGATCCAAATTATATATTCATAGAAGAACTATTTACTAACAATTTTACAATCCCATTACAAAAAAAAAAAAATGTACCTATTGCAATTGAGGTACTGTAATATTAAAGAAAAATGTTTTATGACATATTTTCTATTTCTCTAAGCCTTATTTCTTCTACTTTTCTTCTTTCAACTTATTTTCCCTTTTTCATTTTCTCATAGCTATCATAGGAAAATGGTGGCATTATCCTCAATCCCTATAATGATTTTACATGAGAAATCACAACAAATGTCATTCTTGTTCTCTCTGTTGGACCTATATCAATTGTTGTCTTTTCAAGTGTTAAACCTTGAGATTTGTGTATTGGTAATGCCCAAGCCAATTGCAAAGGTATTTGAGTTGTAGAACCTCTTTGTACTAGATATATTGGAACTATTTTTGGATTTTCTTCATTGAATGGGAATCCAAAGTAAGTGTCAAATTTCACTAGTACATACAAGGGTAATTCTGGTGGCATGATTTGTGGCTTGTACACAATATTATGAACAAAATCTAGAGCACCATTTACAAATCCTGCTTCTATCCATAAATTGGAAGTTAGCATTACTCTTGCATTCTTTGAGATCAATAATTTCATATCTAACTCATCCATATAATTTTCATATGCATTAGTAATGTTTGATACTTTAGTTGCAATAATATGCACAACAGGTTCTCTAAGAGAATGTAACATGCTTCTATTATGAATGTGAACATTGTCATTTGTTGAAAATAAATGAAGATTTTTATCAAAATCATCATTTATTTCTAGAATAATATTAATTCTGGTTCTCAACATCAACAAATTCCAATCCACAATTGTGGGATTTGCATCTCTAAGACTACTGAGTAACTGGCAAAATTTTTGTTGTTTTGAGTCTCCTCCATCTTGCCTAAAAATCTTCTCTAATGTGACCACCTTTTTGAATTCTTCCCATAATAGCTTTGCTCTCCTAAAACTTGCATATGGTACTTTGTCTTTTACTAGAGGTAGTTGTCCAAGGTCTCCAACTAAAATGATTGAAATTCCTAGCAAAAATAACAAACATTTATCAATTCATTAGATTTTCAATATAATATTTTTATACATCATGAATAACATTAATCAAAATTTAACAAATAAAAATAGCTAAACACCTCCAAAGTTGAGATTTGATTTATGAGAAAATGCTTGACGAAGCCTTGAGTCAATATTCTCAAGTAGCTTCTCCCCGATAAAGCTCATTTCATCTATCAATATGTATTTTATATGACTCGTTTCCTCCTGAAAACTGGTCAAATGTGTTCCTTCTAGCTGCATGAAATCCTTAACTGGAATTTTCAACTTTAAATGTATTTTTGATCCACCAATTTTAAATGTTGCTACTCTAGTTGGTGCGAGGAAAAGTAGAGGGGACTAATTTGGCATTGTAGCTTGTTTTAGATACTTATTAATTCCACCAATCAAATATGATTTTCCTATACCCAAAGTTCCTTGAACAATCATGTATAATGGATCCACACTCTGACCTGCGTGATAGTGTGTCTTAATGATGTCAAATGCTTTTTTTTTGTCTCTCACTAAAATTTGTTATGTTGATATTTTTCTGCATGCAAAAATCTGAAAGCAATCCATTTTCTCTCATTTTATGGATAAAATTTATTGCCATATTACTTTCTTTATCTGATCTATATGTATGTGACCAATTATACTGTCTATCTATATCCCTTCATCCCAACATATCAATTTTAGAAACTTTCATTTCTTGTCCATGATGCAACTATGAAATTATTTCCCATTCATGCTCTATAGTATTAGCACAATCAATAATATTGTCTTCACTTTCTAATTCACTTACATTCTCACTATCTTCTGATTCCATTACTCGTTTAACATGTCATGAAACATAGTTAAATGACTCCCAATTTGAAATGATGGAATTATTATCTTCACCAATATCAATTGCAATTTCTCTGAATGATTTGTATAGAAGCAACTCTGAGAAAAAAAAGTCAACAAACTTTTCAGACTGGCATGTCGGAATAGTTACAAATGTTGGATATACCCTAACAATTGCATTCTTTTGTCTTCTTTTCCACTTATTTTCATTTTTCCTATTCTTGTTAAATATCCACAATCCAAAGACATCAATCAATGACATATTCTCCATAGAGCCCGGTCTCCTTCTATATGCATCAATAAAGGATTCTTTTGGCTCCTCACTTTCACCTTCATTTTCTTTCATTATTGGTTTAAAAACTTTGCGTGAAACATTTAGATTAACAAATTTTCTACTACATTCAATCAATGGAAGTTCTAATAGCATATGACATGTCTCTTGAGCTCCAACATCTCTTTCAACTATAGTTTCAGTTAAAAGTTTCCTATACACCTTTGAGGCAAAGTGACCAGGATTCTCTATATTGGCCAAACGTGTTAGCATTTGATGGTAGGTTTCTGAGTTTCTCTCTGCCTTTGCTACATATTTTGCAATGTACCTAATAACTGCATGCTCTAAAAAAAATGGTTGCCAATCAATATTAGCTCTCCAAAACTGGAGAATGCAATGATTCTGTGAGTTAACTCTATCATCAATTCTAGCAGGCTCAAACTTCTTTTCACTAGTTTCAATGTTATCATATAACTTTGAACCATTTAGATTTAGAGGCCAATGGGTATTTTACCTACACATTTGAAATAAATTATTTTATATTATACTAAATAGTCACTCAATTTATATTCTATATGAAATACATCATTGAAATAATTTCTACCTGCAAGCCATTTTTCCTTTCTTTTTTCTAAGACATGCACCCTCCTTACACATTGTATGCCTTTCGATAGTATTTAGAATTTCCTCATAATCTCGATCAAAATCTACATTCATAAGTTATCTCATGTCTCTTAAGCATGGATGTTTTGAAAAAAATTGAAATGCCTAAATCAAATCACTTCCAGTTTAGAAATTGTTCAACATAAGAATAAAAAACTCAATATTAATGCCAAACATAATTTATAAACTTATTGTAGATATACCTGCATGTTATGTTGGTGAGCATTAGCTCTTGGATTCCATGCATGAACAATCTTGTTAAAATAATTTCTAGCTTCATTTACCTGCTCTTCATTATGCCAATCTATTAAATCCATATTTGGAGCGCCATGAAGCCATAAAAAACCATGTACATGTGGAGACCCCCTATGTTGCCACTCATATCTAGACCAAAAGTCTTTAACATTCAATCCCTTTTCTAATATCTCCTTTCGAAACATAGTATGTCTGAGGTGCATGTAGTAAGTGACAATGTGAGGTTAGTCAATAAATTTTTTTCTTCTCCAATTTTGAGCTTCTTTAGGGTTACTTGGTGGAGTTCTTGACATTAGTGCATGTAGATCAGGCCAATACATATCAACTGCACTTAATGTAAAGAAAATTGTAGGTGTCCCTAATTGCCTAAGCATGTCACATAATTCTCCTTGACTCTTAGTCCAATTGGACCTTGTGCCTCACAATGTTGTGCCAAATCGCATCAATTTATTAGCAAGATGAGAATTTGGTACATGTTCCATATGTTCTCTCAATTCATCTATGGTAATTGGAAATTCTTGGATATGTTTTTACAAATATAGAACTAGAATTTTGTGCTCAGTGTCTCATTATCATGTTCAACATGTAATACCAAAATCTAGGATGTTTCCCAAATCTATTATCTCTAAATCAAATAAGATGTTTCACATATTCATGTAAAAGTACTCATTTCAATCATGGCTCAACCCAATCACATTCTCCTTTAGGGAACAATGTAGGAAAAGCCATATCCAATAATCCTGATGTTACATATTCATTCACTGGAGATGCACCAACTGATGGCCAATCAATCAATGTTAAAGGGTCAATATTTGGGTTTTTAACCCACACATGGATAAATTCCATTTCTCTTTGAAGGTTTGGTGATTGTATTGCAATAGATGTGTAATTTTTATTGTCATCATCTTCCTTGATTTCAGGTTCTACTAACAAGATATCATTTGATTCTGAGTCAAACTCAACATGAACTATTTTTATCTTATTGAAAATATTGCAGTCTCTATCTTGTTCAACATCATCCAAAGAATGATCATCTAATTTGACATCAAAATAAAATTTATCATTATGAATCTTATACTTTAGTGCCTCATAAACTTGATCTATGTTGATTGTAAAGTCATAATTTGTACCTCGCTACGGACAATTATCATTGGCAACTCTTTAATTAGATGTGGAAGAGTTTTATATATTCTTTCTATATCTTGAGGAAAGCTTATTGTGTGCCTTTTGTATTTATATTGTTCCCCTATTGCATGTGTCACCTGAAATATTGGACTGACATGTGAAATCAACATCTCTTCTACTTGAGTTAAATTTGCAAGTTCCTTTGGTTGAGAGCCTGGATCCATATTGTTTGATGCAGAGAATCTATTATTTCCTTTTTCCTATTGACATCTTGAACACATCGGACCTTCTCTTGAACATCTTACTTTTATGCCAAGATAGCATTCTTGACACATACAACACATTTCTGGGTGTGCCAAGCTATCAAGTTGATGTCAAAAAAGTAGTTGAAGATTATGGAGACTATTCCCAAAGAATTCATGATAATTCTCATCCATTTGCACATTACAACTACGAACTGTTTCATTATTGTTTTGAAGATGGAGTGCTTGTACTACATTGTCTACCCTTCTTCTATCACTTCTTTGTCTTTCTTGTTGGTTTTGGTTAAGCCTTTGGCATTTCCTTTCTATATCATTCATTTTTTCATGGTGTCTCTTTCTATATTCCCTTTGATAATTTCTTCTATATTCTCTTTGCTCTGTGACATATTGAGTATTTATATTTCTAGTACAATTGTGGATATCAGTTTCTATTTCAGGCACTATGTGTTGTTGTGGAGTTATTGTACGGTCCATTTTAATTAGATTTCCATTTACTTAATTGTCATTATTCATTCCTACAATATTCATTTCTTCACTCTTTGACAATTCACTTGCTAGGGTACAAACTTTGAATTTCTCCTTCAGTTTCATTACTTTGATCTTGTTCTCTTCTTGTATACTCTCCTTCACTTCTTTGTCTTTCTTGTTGGTCTCGGTTCAACCTTTGACATTCCCTTTCTATATCATTCATTTGTTCATGGCATCTTTTTCGATATTCCCTTTGATAATTGCTTCTATATTCTCTTCCCTCTATGGCAGATTGAATATTTATATTTCTAGTACAATTGTGTTGGTCAATTTCCATTTTAGGTACTATGTTTTGCTATAGAATTTTTGTACAGTCCATTTCACTCACATTTCCACCTAATAAATTATCATTATTCATTCCTACAATAGTTGTTTCTTCACTTTCTTTGTCAATTTGTTGGCTAGGGTATAAACTTTGAATTTCTCCTTTGGTTTCCTTCCATTTTTCTTGTTCTCTTCTTTTATAATATCTTTCATATTCCCTCATACAATCAGTTTTGTGCCTCTGAGAGTGAGAGTCATAACTTACTGTTTGGAGATGATTCCCGTTTTCTCCTTCGATGGAAACCCATTTTTGTGGACATATATTATTATGAATAGTATCTATATTTCGTTGAACAATGTTTGTATCGTGTAATTCTTCATCTAGTCTTGCTATTTGTCTTCTAGCATATCTTTCCCTGTCTTGTTCATTGCAAATGAGACGTTGGTTTTCCCTTGCTATAGCACTCATTTTTTCTTGTTTTCTTTGTCTATACTCTCTTTAATACTCCCTTCTATGTTGTCTTCATTCTTCATCAGTTTGAGATCCACATGTCATTACTATGAACATCAAATAATAAAATAAGAATATTTCCAATATAAGATTAAATTATGTGATATTTAAGATAGATAATCTGGAAAAAAAAAGAAAATTTAAATACTATTAGATAGTTGTAGACAAATTTAGAACTTAGTTATTATCGACAACAATAAATATGAAATAAGAACATAAAGTCAAAGTGGATATATAATATATATTTTACCAAAATATACTTTACAAAATACTACTGATTTTTCCAACTCTCGTGTCTCATAAATCATTTTAAAATTCAATATTGTATTAGTTATACAATTAATAAATAATGGTAATTTATTAACACCAATTTTTTTTAATTAAAAAAAAACCAACATATAAAATTTAACATACAAAACTTGTTTCATTTATTCACGTGATATACAAAATTGTCATATAAGTATATAATGCACAGAAAACATTCTATTTTTCTTTAAATAAAAGAAATAATTACACTGCCAAAGACGTGCTTTGAATGAAATATATTACATTAGAAATTCTACATAAAGAAATAAAAGTCATACAACACCACTATGTATATTGAATTTTAGCAAAAGCTCTAGACAAGAATTACATTCTATGATTTTTGTGCATTTTTAGCCTCATATGCCTTGATGACTTTCATTATTTCATCTTCTTCCATTCCTAGCTGATACTTCATCTTCACCTGTATAAATGCAAAAAATATTTTCATCTTTTTGGTTGTTTTGTCTATTTTTATGCAATATTTTTCAAATTTATAGATAGTAAACTTCTTTTGCATCAAATTGTCAATGTCTTCTTTGCATGACAACTTTTGAATTGAGTGTGAAAATTGTTGAAAAATGTGTTCTTCAGATCAAACATTCAATGGACATTCCCAAAAAGGACACTCAAGATCTTCTCCAAACATCTGAATCAGTGACAAACTATTTTTTGACATATCCTTAAATGCATCCATTTTCTTGGTACAAGTTAAAAGTATCATTTTCCTCATGTTAAGTGTTGTAAGACACTTTGAAAGAATCTCTTTGCTACGTAAAATACCCAAATCTTGTAGCTGGACGTGGGAGGATCTTGTCAATGTTCTAAAAATTAGAATTTTTTGTGTACAAACCAATAACTCTTTTCTAATTTTTTCATCTACATCCACCACATCATTTGCAATCTCCATTATATTCTCATAATATTTTAGCCCCTTATTTATGAATTGGCTACCCAAACATTGAAGTTCATATTTCCATTATTTACAGAACATATTGCTTCTTTGTCTGGATTATGAGACAATGGCAAGGAATGTAAAGGAGAATAGATAGTGCAACAAACAACTTCAATTGAACTACAACTTGGAGAGTGTTCAAGTGAAATTTTGGAATGAGAATTAGAAGTCGAATGTATAAAAGGTGATCCATGGGAAGTTGATTCTTGTAATTTTGTCACAGTAACACATTCTTCCTCTAATTTTTTCCTTTTCAATAGATCTGCACCATTACTAACATTTTTATGCATGCCATGCACACATGTGTCCTTTGAAGAATCTGGATCAACCTTTTTTACTATCCTTGGAGTCATATGTTTATCATCATTGATCATAATCACATCAACTAGATTAGAGCCCTCTATAATATGCGGTGCAACTTGATAACTCAACATAGGTATTGAAATTAAAGGATATGGTCTTTGTAACCACTCCATGGACATAAGAATGACACTCATAGTCCTATTTTCAATTGATGTATCCTCAAGAATGTACCAATTAACTCTTGGGATATCTTTTGCTGAAATATTTTCTGTAGGAAATAGAGAACTTAATCGATTCTCATCCTCTTTCATGTCATCATCTATATTCTTAAATTTACATGCTCTCATCACATCAATGCTTAATCTCCAATTTTCTTGAATCAAAATCTCCAAATCATTCTGATAGTTTGCCCAGTGGTCTTCCAAACATGGTAAATGTTTGTAATTGTTCCCTAAACATAGATTGAATGTACCCACTAGATCAAAATTACATCTTGCATTTCCAAATTTATAGATACGAAAAGGGGATAGATCTATTTCTATTGTTTTAGCAACATAATATATGTACATGAATAACCACCAATTGTAATTGGGAAATCAAAAATATTGGTTACCTTTGCACCATATTGTTTTATGACATCCACAATCCATCTACAAAATTCAAGTAATAAGATTCTATCTGAAGGATACCTTGGTAATTTTAATGGTATACCATGATAACCAGAAACTCTTAGGTATGAAAAAGTTTGAAATTGAACATACCAATTTCCAAACTTTATTATTTCATTGCATGCTTCTATTGATATCCTTTTTCCTACATCATTTTCAAGTTTTCTTATTATGCAATATAAGAATGCACCATTGACTCTGTAGAAATGTCTTTCACTTTCAATGAGTTCTAATTGTGGAAAGCATTCATACACCCTTGGATTTCTACCACCAATATGTCCAACGCTTGTAAGACCTAGATATTTCCCCTGTAAAGTCAACATGTACACCAAATAGGAGGTCATGTAGAATTTCTTAGGTCATAACACATTCACTAACTGTTTGTCTAGGTTATCACTGATTATTGTAGCCCAATCTATATGTTTTCCTTTTATCATTTTCATGATAAATAGACACATCCATGGTTCAATTTGCTTTGCCTCTTTATGTCCATGCACCCTATGCAAGAGAGTAATGTAAGCTTTTACCTCTTCCCTAAACTCAGATTTATGTTACCCTCTTGCCATCTTCTTAACATTGATATTTTGTTTAAGAAACAATTTTTCATGAACAAAGAAAATAGATTTTTATTTTATTTTCATATAGTACTCATTACCTCTTTCCAAATCCATGGTCTCATATTTAGAATGTTCTTCTATGGAGAAATTTTTTTGTATCATGATAGGACTAATATCCATAATAGTTTCTCCATTTGGAGTGAAGATCTTTCTCTTCTCTTTATCATAACATTGTGCACATTGTAAAACCAAATCCACTGACTACACAGAATTAGGGAATGCTCCTACTTCAACTAAACCAGAAGTTGCCAAGCCTTGCAACCAAATTGATGTCTGCTCCACATTTCTTATTCTTTCAATGAATTCTAATATGTCAACATGACCTAAGTCGGTATCCCCTATCTCC